>MU843510.1:0-180118 GCA_030867255.1 Colletotrichum somersetense | reverse complement strand
CCCCCCCCCCCCCTCACCCTCCGCTTTCCCATAGTAACTTAACACGCCTCCTTGGCCACTTTGAGGGAGAAACCATCGGGATATTCGCAAACATACACCATTCGCATCGCCGTCTGTCTTCCTACAGCCTCGCCCTGGATTCCCCTTCTGCTCTTGCTCACCCCCGAGTTTGCGACCTTGCTGCTCGCTCTACAAACGCAGTCGCTCCCGTACCTAACCAACAACACCCGACGACGCAAGGTCCAAGCTGCTGACGACGATTCCGATTCCGTGCCCCACACGCCCAACTGCTGCAGCTCCCGTCCACATCCATCGCCCTGACCTGCCCGACTCCTCTTTCGAATTACCTAGCAACTTTCTAGTATTCCCACCCAAAACACACATCTCATCACGACTCCAACCGACAACGACGACAGCGACGAAGACGACGGAACCATCCGATCCGATCCTTGCCGGCCATGTCGACCGCCCCCTTCAGGGTCAAGGCCCTCTTCGAATACTCCTCCCCCCATGAGGATGACCTTCAATTCCCCGCCGGCGCCGTCATCACCGTCACCGATGAGGAGGATGCCGACTGGTACAGCGGCGAATATCTAGACGATGCAGGCGTCAAGCATGAAGGCATCTTTCCTCGCAACTTCGTCGAGAAGATCGAGCCCCAGGCCCCGCCTCGCCCGGCCAGAACCCGTCCCAAGAAGGAGGCCGAGGTCACATCCCCAGCAGTCGAGGCGCCTCCAATTCCTCACCTCGATCCCCAGCCTGCGCAAGAAGCTCACTACGAGGTCGAACAGCCCGAACCACCCGCCCCAGCTGCTCTCCCTACCTCACCCGACGTACCCGCAGCTGCCGAGCCCGAGCCCGTAAAGGCACCCGAGCCAGTCCTTGAACCGGTGCCAGCAGCTCCGGCCAACAAGGCTAGTGAGCCCCCAGCAGTTACCTCGCCCCCCATCACGAAGGCATCGCCTGCTCCCGTGAAGCCCGGCCCGCCGCCCAAGCCTTCCAGTAATGCATTCAAAGATCGTATTGCTGCCTTCAACAAAGCCTCGGCCGCCCCGATCGCGCCCTTTAAACCGTCGGGTCTGGCTCAGGGATCCTACCACATCAAGAAGCCCTTCGTTGCTCCACCTCCCAGTCGTAATGCATACGTTCCTCCGCCTTCGCAGGTCCCTGTTGCCAAGGTCTACCGCAGAGACGAAGACCCCGAGATTCTGGAAAGAGAGGCAGAGAACCAAGAGAGCGCCGAAAAGGCTGGTATGGTCCCTGCATCCACCGGCGAGGATGACGAAGATGTACCTAAGCCGACCAGCTTGAAGGAGCGCATCGCCCTTCTCCAGAGGCAGCAACAGGAGCAGGCGCAGCGCCACGCAGAGGCCGCTGCAAAGAAGGAGAAGGCTAAGCGACCTCCGCCCAAGAAGCGCACCGATAGCCAGGAGGCGTCCGAGGATGCCAGCGCTGCTGCTCCTGTCCCTGTCCCTGCGCCCGAGGCTGACACGGACGAGGCAGCGGGCAGGAGCTCTGTGGACTCCCCGCGTTTGCCGCTTGCGCCCCGTCGCAAATCTTCTCGGGGACCTGCTGCCGAGACTTACCACGATGGAAACGAAGCCGACATGTCCGGTGCTGGTGACACCGAAGGGCCAGAGGACCTTACTGAACGCGACGACAGCGATGCCGCCCCGCGTCCGGTTCCTCGACCCCGAGTCGCATCACCCGTTGAGGCAAGCAAGGATGACGAACAAGCCGGAGAAGAGGCCGAGGAAGAGGAGGAAGATGACGATGTTGACCCAGAGGTACGCCGAAAGGAGGAGCTCCGAGCAAGGATGGCCAAGATGAGTGGCGGGATGGGTATGCACGGCATGTTTGGAATTCCAATTGGTGCCCCAGCCATTCCGAAAAAGATGAAGACGGCCGACAGGCCAGCGGAAACCTCGGCGAGGGAGGAGCGCGAAGAGGAAATGACGTCGCCTGTCGGCCGTGTCCCCGTGCCGGGTATGATGGCTCTGCCCGGAATGGGCGCGCCTCGGCGTCAAGAGGAGCCAGCTGCCGCCGATGAGCCTGAGCCCCCCACATCACCGAGAGCGCCGCCTCCCCCTCCACGAGCCGTTGAGGAGAACAATGTCGAGGACGAGCCCGTTACTGGCCCCCCTCCAAGTCGTAAGTCGTCGATGGCCATATTGAAGTTCCCTGCTAACCGAAGCAGTTCCTGTCCGTGAGCCTTCCGGAGCACCCCCCGTCCCTGGATCACGGCCTGCACCGCCTCCTGTGCCTGCTGAATGTGAGTCTTTGTTTGACCTGTTCTAGTGCCAACAATAACTTACAAGAATCTAGCCCGACCCACACCCGTCCCTCCTGTCTCTGGACTCAAGTCGCCCAGCGAAGGTTCAGAATCAGACGATGAAATGTCAGGCGGCGCCCAGGATATCCCTAAGGCCGAAGAAGGACGCGCCCCTCCGCCTTTGCCACCAGTTGCAACCTCTGCTCGCTCGCCGCCGCCTATTCCTGGCTCAGAGTTCTCCCCAACGTCACCTACAAGTTCTACGAACAAGCGGATGAGCAGGATGCCGCCTCCTATTCCTGGAGCTGCCCCTCCAATCCCCACATCTCAGTCGCGACCGCCCCCTCCTCCGCCTCCTGGAGGCCCCTTGAGTCGTCAGTCAACGCAGGACATGCACGTCGCTTCGCCCATCTCTCCTCCGATCAGACCCGCTCCCCAGGGTGAGGACGAAGATGAAGTAACCGAGTATGAGGGCGACTACGATACCGACATTGCTTCCTCGGTCCCCCATAAAGATGCACTCAAGTCTCATGCGCGTGACTCCAGCCTCGATGACAACAGATCAGTCATGTCACCGGTTTCTGACGCTCCCCCCACCCTGCCACCGCCTGTTCCGACCGGTCCTCCACCTAGAGCTGCTCCACCCCCGGTACCCATGCAGCCGCCGCCATCTGAAAAGCGTCGCTCCATGGACGTCCCGCGCGCAGCACCGCCGCCTCCCCCACCGGCCAAAGACGATGACGAGTATGATCCTTATAACTATGTTTCCCCGAAGGTCTCGTACTCTCAGCGAGCCCCGAAGATTGAGGAAGAATATTTCCAACAGGATACTCCGCCTTTGCCGTCGCCTCCGCAATCCAGAGTCCCACCTCCTGCCCCTCCTGGAGGACGGGCCCGCCAGTCTATGGACCTTTCCCGAGCTTCCATGTCACAGAGGCTCTCCATGGATCTACACAGGCCATCCACATCTGCAGAGTCCGGCTTCATCGCTAACGACGTTGACCTGGCCAAGCAGAGCGGATGGTGGCGTCAGGAAAAGACGGTGCCACCAGTGTTCCAGGGCAGACGAGACCTCTACTATGAGACGGTCGATTTGACATCGGGCTCTCACATTACCCGCACCATCTACGTTCTGTTCCAGGACTACTCTCAGACAGTTATCACAGTCGAGTACGACCAGAACAATGCAGCGGACGTGATGCTGGACCAGCGACATGACCCACCGCCAAGAGCGTTGCGTCAAGATGAGCTCGAGCAGTCATATGAACGGTTCGGACGGCCGATTTCCGAGGCAGTGGCGTCTAAGAAGGAAACGATCGTGGGCGACGGAACGCCGCAGGGTCTTATCCATGAACTTCTGAAGCCATTTAACGACGCCCTCGCGCCCATTGGAACCAGAGCCTACGGTGCGCTTGTGTACTCTAACATGGCAAACGCCTCGACACAGCAAAACGATCAAATCCGGTCTGGTGACATCATTTCCATCCGTAACGCTCGCTTCCAAGGCAAGCACGGCCCCATGCACGCCAAGTATTCGATGGAGGTTGGCAAGCCCGACCACGTCGCTGTTGTGTCGGAGTGGGACGGCACCAAGAAGAAGGTTCGTGCCTGGGAGCAGGGCCGCGAGAGCAAAAAGGTCAAGGTCGAGAGCTTCAAGCTTGACGACTTGCGCAGTGGTGAAGTCAAGATCTGGCGTGTGATGCCCCGAAGCTGGGTGGGATGGACTAGCCCGTCTTAGGAGATGTGTACTAGACCGCTGCCGCTGAGCAGAAAACCGACCATGACCCCAAGGAGCTCGTTGGAGAGGACACAATCGTCGCGGCGGAGGCCCCGTTTGATATGGGTCAACGGGCATGACGGGCCAATGTGACGATACATTTGTTGCGCGTTCTGGGGAGAGGGAGTTAGACTGGGATCTTTCTTCATCTTGCTCGTCCTCGTCTTTATCCATTCGCTATACGCCCGCAGCATAGTTTTGCTTTAGGTACCTAACCGCAACGCATTGATTGCTACTTTGTCACACCCGCCCCTGAGCCTTTCAGTCCACTTTCGTCAGCCGTGTCATCGCTGCGTCAATCAATGTCTGCACCACTGTTCATATATCACACGCTACTTTATACGAACGATGTTGTTTCCGGTGCGTTTCTTTGGATGGGCTCATTGCACTTGTGCTTCTTCAAGGTGAGAGTGTGAAGACGTATCATTTGAAGGGTGGCTGGCTGGCTCAAGGGGCCGGGGAGGGACGTTGATATAACGGCATCTCGCCTAACGGGTTGGCGGCAGCGACGGCGACCGAGGCGCGGCTTGACGGCCAGAACCGCGTCCACAACCCTTCGACAAGGACGTTCAGCAAGTCGTTGCCGCCGCGGCCTGCTTGGGATGGCAAAGGAATAGGGGGGGGGCGATGGAAGTCTTTCAACAGATCATGTCCTCTCCCCACAAGATTATTAGAAACATTTGTGCCCCGCGTTTTTCCGTTCTCTGGCACGTAGCTCGGGTCTAAACACGGAGCCCCGGTTTCCGATTCACACCGTGAGTCATCGATCGTGATGGGTAGTTGACCAACCGAGCAGACCCCGACCGGGTCCGGGACATCCCCCTAGGCTGGTAGTCTTCCAGAGCGCGCAGGCTCATACGAAGAGAGAAGTTGGAACCCCCCTCCCCTCCCTATCCGCCTTCCACGTCGTTGCGAGTGGATCAATGGACGACACGTACCATGGAAGCAAGAGAGGTGCACAAGCTACCACGCATTCGAGCCCTTGAAAACCATACACTGTTCATCCGGCATTAGTGTGAACAGGCCAGTTTTGAGTTCAACATCGCCGAGACGGTACGGGTCGCGTGGCATCGTTCCTTGGAATGAAGGGCCGACTTGGATCAGAGCCAAAGTCGACGCCCAACCTGGGACCAATACTGATGTCAAACGACGCCGCACAGAACCCAAAGTCGTGGACACGGAAAGCAGTAGGTGGTGTCTTGGAAGCTCCGCCATTCACTCCTAATGCTGCCCGCTTGCCTGGACGGGCACCGCCCAGGCGACATGCCACGGCTGGGAACCAGAACAGGTGGCGGTTGTATATTGACGGCCGGAGAGCTCATCATACATCCATTCATCCCCGACTCGTCCAGCTCGTACCGATTCGTGCACAGTCGCATCGATACCAGGGTCAAAGGGGTGCAAAAGGCAACTCGTCGCCGCCTCAAGGATCAATAATCCAATCGTTAAAAGCCTTGATTCCAGAAGATCAAGACGGCATTCAACTCTTCCTAACCATCTCACCTTCCCCCCTCTCTTTTCTTTCGCCTCCACCCAGCCATCCCTCCTCCCACTCGGCCGTCATCCCACCTCGTCTTCAAGAACCCAACCCCCATACTCGCCCACCCTCCATACCTCACTTAGTCCACCCCCGGCACGCCAATGACACTGATAGTTGTTCCACTTACCCGGGAAAGCACACGGGACTGCCGCAATTCGTCCGTGGCGGGGGCTAGCAGTTTCTCGCTTCATAATCGAAAGAGGGACGAAATCGAAGATACAAAAGGGAGGACGACTCGGCCAGGTCCGGCACAGCCAGGCGTCCGGATGAAGGAGCACTTGACGCCCGATTTCTGGTGTGCGGTCCGCCCCCACATTGAGAAACATATGGCTGAGATAATACGACACACGGTGACATCGAAACTTCTTATCCCGCAGCCGACGGGTGCTGGACCTGCAAGGAGTAGCCTACGTCTGAGAGGGAGACGGAATGCACCCGAAGAAAGAACCGAAGGCTGGCAGACATTTATCCGTTGACGGGGATGATGCATCTCGATGTCCTCAGCGCGTAGGTATCCTCCACCGTTGAGAGAGCCAAAGTCGCTCCCCAAATGCCATCTGGCAAAGCTCGTTCTAAAATGCTACTCCGCGTCAGGCACACATCACCTGCACTCTCGGTACGTCCTCAAGCGGAACTGAGGTAGGTAGCAGAATCCACTTCCCTACCCCGGACCCGATCATCGACCCCGTAGCAAGACACGCAGCCCCGACCTGCAGACAGCAGCGTAGGCCCCACGCATGGCATGGCAGGAATCCAACCCGTAGGCGGGCTCCGTTGCTGGTGGACGGCTCTAGCCTAGCCCGCCGCCGCGCTGGGAGGAGGATGGCCCTGTTTCTTTTCCAGAAGCTCCACCATAGGACCGGAAGGCAGAGGTGTGCCGAGCTAGGTGTTGCGGTGCAGACCTCCAACATCGCCGACGGACGTAGGTGGCTTGCATTCGAGTGCGGGGTAGGCCTTCCCCGAACGAGACGTCTGGACTGGCGTGGATGTCTAGAAACATCACATGGACACTCCCGGATCCAATCGCCCTTCGAGAATGATTACGGCTACCTGACTGGTGGGCTCAGTTGGTTGGGGAGGAAGAGAAAGCTGCCTCCAAGACAGCTTTGCGAACCGGGCTCTGGACATGGCTTCCGCAGAGTCATATCAAGAAAGCCTGTGTGTATGGTAGGGAAGGAGAAACCTAGGTAGCGCCAGAGCCTAGAGAAAATGGTTGAAAACACAAAACGTCGCATCCGGATCCGCAGGACAACGAACCGGGGCTAATCAGTTGCCAACAGCTCCGCCGACGTAGCATTCAGCGCGGATACGCTTTCCAATTCGCGCTTGCCGAGAATTGATAATGCAAGGAATAGCGCAGTATATAGCCATACAGGAGATGAAACGACGTTGAAGCCTGACCGAGCCCGCGTCAATGCAACTCACATACCTTTCTGTTCGGTGAACGGGGCAGAATTGCAACGAACATCGAGGTATATTCATGTAACGCAAAAGAAAGCCAAAGGCACGAAGCCACCGTGATTACCTGTCGCCGCCATGAACAGATTCTAGAATGGAGGGAAACACTGCAACGGTGGACGGATAGGCCCTAATGACCATACGGCAACGTGTGGGGGGAAAGGTCCAGGGTGCTGTCGTCCTGACCATTGAGATATTCTGCGCTGAAACTCAGACACCACTGCGCCAGCAAGACGAGGACAAGCCACTGACGGCCCCCCGACTTCGGAAACCTGCATGCCTGGTACGGCTTGTTCATCGAAACGAACGAACGATGAAATCACCTGGACCCCGACATAACTCGGGGTCAACGGCGCCATGTTTGCTGCAGCTAAGTCATTCAACTTCCAATCCCGACAATCAGGGTCAAGGAGCCACAAGCAGGGACACGACCGTAGCATGGTCCGGCTGACATCCGCCCGCTGTGTTCAACGAACCTACCCGATTTGGGCATCGAATATGAGGGTGCTTCTCAACGACGACGTTGTGTTTGGTGGATCCGGTTTGCGGCAAGGTCCAGTGATTGACAGTCGTCGGGTAGTGACCCGGATGGGCGCCGATCAAGGGACGGTCACAAATCAGTATAATCAGCAAAGGGAGCAGGCTGTTGTCGTTCCGGTCAACACCCCACCTCGTGACTGATAGTCCAAGATAGCCTTTCGCTTTGCATGGAAGATATGCGGTCGTTCTCAGGTTTCCTTTAAGAGAAGCTGAGAGCTATGTAGCGCCGCACGGTCTGGGGCGCAGGTTCACAAGCTCGATTAAGCGCGACGACCGTGCCGTGGAACAACGGGCCACATGCCTCTGGGCGCGACATCCGATGTCATCTGGTTTTGCGTTTGCCAGGCTCGAGATGGAATCTGGATGCCTGAGAGTCCGCCGTGCACGACTCTGCGGCGTGCGTTGGGCCGCCAAAGGGCTACAGGGACGTGAGCAGATTGGTAGAGACGGGACGCTGCACTACTCCACGAGTCACAGCAGCAGTTGACAGACCCTGTCAAATACAAAGAACATGGCCATACGATAGCATGTGTTCGATACTCGACAACTAGTCGGACCAGGGCCGGATGTCGGACGCAGTGATACTGTAGATCCAGCGAATCAGCATCTGACACACGGCCGCGATACCAGGCCAAGATGGCCGCACAGCGCAAACAGGGAGAGATTGATAATTCAGGGGTGGAAAACAGTCTCTCTGAGGATATCCATCTCCCTTGATGCAAGGCCGTGAGATACAAACGTCTTGAGTTGGAAGAGCTGGACAGTGCGTAGTCGTTCAACAACTTTGTTGCCTCGCACCGAGTAATCAAGCCGCAAAGCGAGTGGACGAAGCCCCTACAGCCGTCGATGATGATGATGATTATGGAGAATTCAGAAGATGGCACTTGAGCAGCGAATGGAGATTTCTGCAGGCAAGTGCAGCGGGCTAGGCAGACGGCCAGGCAGCATGAGTACCCTGACCAGGCCCTGAATCCCAAAGAAGCCCTGTCGAGTCGGAAGGGCAGGAACCACGTCCTGGGTGCCCATGGGACAACGAAGCAAAAACAGGCTATGGGGCCGCGACGTTCGTAGTCGCAAACGCAATGAGTCAAATGCGCGATGCAGCCTCGATTTGACCGGGTCGTGGGGCCGACCCTAGGGCGGGCATCAACGTAGGCGCAGCAAAGAAGAAGCGGTGGATGAATTGTCAAAGTGGTGTTGAATCTCAGCAACCAGGAGGTCTCGCGACAAAGTGCGAGTTTCGGGAGCGCGACCGCGTTAGGCGAAGCGGACGATCAGCCACACGACTCGTTTGTGTATGTTGGCAGAACCTACATACTGTAATTAGTAGAGGAACCAAGTTGGCCCACAGTCATGGCCATCCCAGGCCAGCTGAGGCGGAAGCATCGTGGGGAAGGACGGCGTCACGATGGCGGCTGGTTGTGGCGGGCACAGACGGGCGAGCTAAATTAAGCGCAGGACACGGGGCAGCCAACGAAGCTGGTGGGGCTTGTCAAAGCTAGCTGCATATCTGTATTATAGTGTTTGGGCCTCGAGGCGTGTCTCGTGCTCCGTCCCGTGATGAAGCAGCAATGAGCTTGATGGATTGATTGACTTTAGTCAATAGCAGTGGCATCGACCAGGACGTATCGTATCGTACATAACTGTACGTAGGCTACATTGTATGACACTGCACAGAAGACAGACCCGACTTAGTCTTGAGGGCTGTGTAAGCGGTGTTGTTGCGTTGACGAATCGTGGGGTGTAGAACAGGGGTCTGGTGTTGCGCACAATGTGTCATCAGCTCAGTCAACACATAGTGTGTGTACACTGCGGTCTGCGTGTGGGCGCACGCAGGCTTTGCCTAAGGTTACAGGCACGCGGTAGAGTGGCCATCGGCAGGAAAAACAGGAGAAGTTGGGCGCCTGGGTTCGTATGTGGGTGAATGTGACGAGGACAGGTCGGCGTCGGTATGGTCCATCGAGGGGCGAGTTGAAGGCTGCTGCCGTGTGCTGTGGCAGGTAAAGTACATCGGCTGGGTGAGACGGAGTTTGACGGAATGTGTAACGGGTCGTTGTAAGACGAGGGATAGTCGTGTAAAGGAAGATAACGGAGTGACCAGCGAATGAGGCAGACGGCGGGGCCGGAGGGGAAGATGAGAGCATGTTCTAGATGCAGATCGAAGTCTTGATAAGGTGGCATGGAGCCGAAGATGGAGATAGGGCCGAGTGGTGGGCAGCGCTGCGCGAGCCAGCGAGTGCGGACGGTAGCGGGACAAAGGGGATGCGAATGGCGAGGATTGCCGACTGCTGATGCGATGGATGCGTCAATTAAACGGGGAGAGAAAACAGAGGGTCTCGCGGTTGGACGGACGGTCGAAGGCGGTCCAGAACGGATGATCGCTGCGGGATGATTTGGTCATTGGGCATTTTCTCTTGGTTTACCTAGCCAAGCAGGCAGGTTTGCGTCCTTTGGTCACCACTGGGATCGCCAGTGGATCGGAGGACCATCCGAAAACCGCCTCGAGTTCTGGTTCGGACTCTGTAAGTTCAATAGCGCCGGTAGTCGTCAGCTTCTTGCTTGAGATTTGGACAGGCTAGAGAGCTTCGTCGTCTCTGAGCCTGACAAATTTGGGTTTGGAGCTTTAAAAGAGAAAAGAAGAAGAAAAAAGGTAGGTTGACGAGCAGCCCGAGCTTTCCTGGGAAGGAAGCAATCCATCGCACCTACCTACCGACCTGAACCACATATATGCACAGTACAAAGATTAGGTACCTCGACTAAAGCACAGGGACAGGCTTCCAAGCAGGTATCCATTCTGTCCGTTCCTGCGGGACGATGGGGGGGGGGAGAAGAAAAGGAAGCAGATTCCAGACCAGGTACTGCCTGGGCTTGTACAGGGTCAAGGCTGCTAGGTAGGTAGGAAACATGCCACCGGAAGCGAAGCCGCGAGACGTGTGGTATGGTGCCAGTACCGTACTACTTGCTTAGCACTTCTCAGAAAAGACATAAATTAAGTACCTAGGTAGGTACCGTACCGTACCAGCGTTCCTTACCTGTTCCGCACATCACCAATTTGGGGTTTCGCCAAAACTGGATGAACATGAATGACATTTCCCCTTCTGCCTGGTCCCATGTCAGCTGTCTAGTTGAGTTTACGTGTACGATGTACGAAGGACACTCCGAAGAGAGTTCAGCCCATCCATACCGTTATCGACAAGGGCCACGGCGGAACAACGGTTCCTTTTTTCTCCCCCCTCTCCCTCTCTGTCAGTCTTGACAGTTTCTTTCCGTCGCTTCCCGTCTCTGTTTCTGCATGGCCAAAGCCAAGCCCAACGAGGCTTTCCTCTGTCCCCCTGCCAGGTAAGGGTACTATGTACTGCATTACCGTATTACCGCGTTACGGCAGAACGGCAGTATACACTACACGTCTCGGAACCTCGCAGCGGTGATCCCATACGTCCGTCACTAATGTACACGTACGGTTACTCATCCATCTTCGCCCCCCGCACCCTTCTCTCTCTCTCTCTCTCTCTTCTTCACGCATGCCAACTTTGCTCCAAGATGGAAGCAGAGAGCGTGACTTGCTCATGGATGGCTTCGTCCAGTCTACGACCTGTCTTGTCCGCGGGCCACGCATCCACATTCCCAATGCGGCTGCGTCCTCCGCCCATTCTGTCGGCTCGCCCCATTTACTGCCGCCTCCAAACCCATCCAGCATCATATCGTGTTCAATCCTCACTACGTAGTAGTCGACATACAAGTGCTACATACGTTGTACCTACCTAGGTACGTACATGGGTAAATAATTTACTACTGTATGTACGTACCGACACGCAGTAGTGACAGGCACCGAGGGCCAAGAAGGGGAATGGCAAGGAAGGTTGGGAAACGGGACCAGGGCCTGTTGTTCCAATTGCAGCCGGGTGGTGTCGCATCAGGCCAACTCCACGACGACGGCGACGACGACTGAGATCCAACGCCCCCAAATGTACACCTACAGGCTGTCCCCTGTCTGTCTGTCTGTCTGCCCACCCTCTGTCGAGAAGCAAAGCAAAGCAAACCACCCCCATCCCACTAAGCCCCGGCCCCTCTCCCCTTCTCCCCTCCATCACCACTTATTACCCTTCCCGTTCTGCATTTTTGTTTCCTCGGGCTGCCTTTTCTCTCTGCCCGATCGTTGTATTCTCCCCCAAACATATCCTATTCAACGCCTACTCACATCGTAATCATTCTCACATCTCAACTTTCCATCACGGAGAACTGTCCCAAATCACACGCACACGCGCGCCCACCACTCACTCACATACCCCTGCTCTATCCAACCGTCTCCTTCGCCTCAGCTTCTCGCCAGAAACCAAGCCCCCCGCCGCAAGTTCAAACACATACACACACCATTTGCCTTGCCTACCTACTCCTTCACCAACTGCACAATACTTCACACGCTCGCTGGCCCCCATAGATTTCAGAGCCCAACCCGACACGTCTGTCCTCTTTCTCGGGCTTATTTTACTTGCTTGAGATATATGAAGCCTTGTTGCCTCCCTTGATGGTCTCGGCATATATTACTGCCATCCCTCCAACCATCAAACCGCCTTCGGACTGACTTTTTACACCACCACACGCTCACACACATTCGCAATGTCTCATTCACATCGAAAAAATAGCTCCAAGAGCTCGACGAGTAGTCGCGGCTTCCGGAGGAGCAACGAGTCCTGCGACTCGTTCGAGACGTATGAATCCCAAAGCACAACACCTACTTCCTACTTCACAAGCACCGAGGCATCAGTCAAGGAAGCTAGGACCGTCTCCCACAAGTTCCAGCCTGTTTACGAGGAAGACGTATCTCCTTCCACGAGCCACTGCCTACGATCCTCTGTCGACACCTTCGACTCCAGCTTAGCCTCCGATAACGAGGACGAGCTCGAGCTGATGCGCGACATGAAAATGGACACCTTTGACGAGCACCAGGAGATCCCGCCTTTGCCCGCCTACTGCCGCGACATCATCGACACCGATGTCCGCCCTTCAAACCCCCAAGACTTTGCAAAGTTGTTTCCCTCCATGAACAGGTTATCCATCTGTCACGACGAGTTCACCCCCGACGGCAACATGAACTTGAGAGTCGACACCGTCGCGCCCGGCCGCCGTCCTTACAACATCCAGCTTTTCCACTTGCGTATGCACGACCTAGGCAAGCGCGAGTTCTCCCTTCGAAGATACTGCCGCGATTCCGGCCGCGAAGTCTGCAACTCCAAGCGCAAGTATGTCGAGGAGGCCGCTGAGCAACGACCAACGCTGCAACGGTCGGTTTCGAGCGCCATCAAGACCCTTTCCATGAGGAGACCTTTGCCGCGTACAAATTCTGGTGGCTCTTTCCTTACCGGCAAGGGAAAGGACGTACTCTCGCAGCGTCCGCAGTCCAGCGCCTCATCTTCCCGCAACAGCGCTGATGAGACCGCGAGCTACTTCCGGCGGTCCGGTTCCTTCGAGCCCAAGTCCAAGGCCCGTCTCATACCCAGCAACACCATGAAGCTTGAGTTTTCCAACTACGCACGCGTCGACGTCTCGCGCCGTGGTGGCACAAACAACAAGCGCTACGAGTTCGAATGGTGGGGCCACAAGTACCAGTGGAAACGCGTTCTGGATAAGAACCTCGGCGCTGTCTCTTTCCACCTCGTCAAGGACGGCAACAACAACGCCAGCGATGCCGTCGCCCACATAGTCCCCGAGACGCGCTCGCCTAACCAGGTTGTCGAGGACGAGAGCGCCGGCGGCTGGGTCCCCCCCTGTCACATGTGGATCAGTGATCGCAGCGTCCTCGACGCCGTCACCGACGTCGCCGATGTGATCGTTGCTACGGGCCTCATGGCTCTTGTCGATGACTGCATCAAGCACCGCTGGCAGACGAGAAAGATCCACCGCATTGCGGTGCCCCTGACGTCCCGGACGGTCGACGTCGAGTACGTCGGGCCTCGGGCGTTTGTCCAGCAACTTTTCCATCGGCGTGCTTCGGATCACACTTCAAGTCCGCTACGACAACGCTCGATTGCGACATACTGAAGCAATGCGGAATCTGTCTCGGAGCTCTTCCAGCAATTTCATCTCGATATTTTGATTTTTCAGTATCTTATTTCTTTACCTTGTCAAAAGCAGAACTGGCTTCTTCAGGACGGAAGTTGCAATCCGGATACAGCACATCTCCAAAAAAGCAAAAAAGGAGGCCACCTATGATGGACAACAAATTGCGCTACTGCAGATAAAGCACATACACACGGTTGACACAGCGACAGGATATGATGAGCATCTTGGAATCCTTCCCGTCCCAACAGACATGGAGGGGATGATGGCGGTTTTTTTTTTTTTTTCAATTTCCCGCTTTTTGTGTCATTTTTTTTTTTTTACCTTCCACGGTTGTACATCTGTCTATTTTCTTTGGCAGGATGCATTTCAGCGGGCGTATATTCCGGTGCATGGGGAATTGGGACCGGAGAGGAGGAGCTTGAACGAGGTGACACGATAGTTCGAATCTTGTCCTATAGACAAGCCTCTGAGGAATGAATACATTATGCATCATATACTGATGCTATTTTCCTGAATCACCCATTACTTGGGCGGGAGTAATCATACAAGAAGAAGCCCCTCTTACATCCACGCAATACCTTGGTCCCCGGATGTGCAGCTCCATTAGACCCGAACGTTGGACGAGAGGAAACAACCGTCATCCTAAACCGACAACTGCCGCGAGACGGCGCCAACGTCAGTCCCACTCGCGTGCCATCACGAGATGGTTACTCGGAACCGCCAAGCGCCAGACAGAGACCCCCTCCCTCGGTAACAACCCCCCCTGGTTCTTTTTATTTTATTTTATTTTTTAATTCTATTTTATTCTTGTTTTATCTTCCCTATCTCTCTGCTAATTCGTCTCGGGTTTTTTTTTCTTCTTTTTTGTTTTTTCTTTTTCCGTCTGGGAATGTCCAGCCGCGGCTCCGCTCTGGCGCATGACCAACCCATGACGTACCATCCGGTCCCAACGGCTGGCTCCATGCCCGCCCTGCCGGCGTCGTCTTCGGCCTCCGCCCCCCCGCCCCCCCCCTTCCCGCTCGCTTCGCATGAAGGGGTATGTCCGGTCACCTCGCACGGTGCAGCCGAAACTGCACGAACAACGTCCGCCCCTCCGCCCCCACTTCCTTCCCTTCCCGAAAGACGCGAATAGGAGGAGATATCTCGACTTGCCGTAATGTATCCATCTCGCTCATACTAGCCCATGTGGGCCTTTGTCTGTAGGGGCGTCCCCCGAGCGAAGAGTCGGGATGTGGGGCACGACGGAGTGTGCTTGCGTCGAGGTCTTGCGCTTTCATGAGGGGGGCTTTCTCCTTGTGATGTTGCTCTTTCCGCCTGAGCTGTGCAGTTACTGCAAGAAGAGGGTGGCAAGTGTAAGGGGGAAAAGAGCGCCGTAGGAATCATAACATCATCGCTTTGCTTAATCAATACTCGCTAAACACGAATCCGAAATCGTCCTTCTTCTCCCCGAACCACCCAGCCAGGTCAAGCTTCATCAATAACCTCTCTACGCCACCGACCCTGCACGGCACGTACTCTCCCTCCTCCCTCAGCACGCCCTCCTCGCCGCCTTCCTCCTCGTCCGCGAACGCCGCCGGATCCGCCTCCAGTGACCGCAGCGCAGCAATGACGTCCCGGATGCCGTCCTTAACATGCTTCTCCACGTCGCGGATCGCGGCGCGGACCTCCTTCTCCTCGATCTCGAGGTCAACGAAAGCGTCGACGACGCCGGCGTCCGCTTCAAGGTCCATGGAACTCCAGACCGCGTGGAGGCGCCGCGTCAGGGCGACGAGGTGGTCGGTGTGAGTGAGGAGGTTGTATAGCGGGTCTGTGTAGGACGGAAAGGTTAGGAGGAGGCGAGTGGAGAGGGCACGAAGATAGGCTCGGTGGGCAGTGGCGAGGCTCTGAGGGTCGTGAACTGGGTTTGAGTCTGTTGATTTGGGCGTCGTCACCTTAGCAGGTATGCCCTGAGCGAGCCAGATGTCATCGTCATCGTCTTCGTCCTCATCTTCTTCCTCAACTTCTGACGAGGGTTTTGAGGCAGCTTTGGATAATGTGCTGGACGGAGCGGTCATTCGGCCATCCTTTTTTTCATTTGTTGTCAGCCAGGCATGAAAGCCGTCCCAAAGCCCTGCCACGACCTCGGTCTGGAGGTAAGCCTCCGTCTCGGACAGAAAGAAGAGCGATGCGCTGCATGTCACCCAAGCACTGCGCAAGGCGTTGGACCGCGCCGCGTAGCGTTGGCGAAGCAATATGACCTTGGAACGTCCGGCTCGGGTGCTTCCGGTGGGAGGCCCTGGCGGTGCCGGATGATGCCGACGAAGAGATGTGATTTTCCACAACTCAGTCAGGCGTATGTGCGCTCGACGGATGGATAGAAGGTATGAGTTTATAGTGGAGTATATCTGAAGATCGGAAGCAGTGAGAAACATGTCTAGGGGCGAGGGAATCTGCATGGTCAAAACGACCGGGACGGAGAGCAGGAGGTTGCGAAAAGGGGTCGTGGCCAGGGTCTTTGTCGTCGGCCGTGACACGCTGGCTTCGAGCTTCAGGGGCACCGCCGGTTTTGACTTGGTAAGGTTTAACCGCAGGAGTTTGCGTGCAATTTCTAGCCCTTCATCCTCATCTGCATGCTGGCCCTGCATCAGGCCCATTGCTGCCCACGTCTTGGCCAGTACAGCCGCAACCTCGCCTTCTTTGACCGCGAATGTGCCCAAGCCTTCGCGCTTCTCATACGCGAGATTATCGGATCGTTTCCAACGGCTACGTAGCTTTTCATCCGCCTGCTGTGTCAAGGCCATGGCGAATTCGCCCCGGCTTAGGAGGAAGAACTCCCTCAGAACCTTGAGGGCCTCAACGACTTTCGTAAGGGGTAGCAGCTTCAGTAATATCGTTCGTGATAGGGTAAGACGGATGGATGTGATGGCTCGCGAAAAGCTGGCCGTATTAAGAGGGTATGTCAAGGCGGACAGCTCTTTAAGCTGGGAAGAGAGGTGGTCGAGGCCTTGCAGGCCGGATTCAACACTGCCTTTGACGCGGACGTGGTTCAGTGACCTGCCAATGAAGAGCATCGACGATGAGGTTGCCGGCGTGACAAATCTGGGTAGCAGAGACGGCACGGAAACGTAGTCCTACACCAGTCAGTCCTCACAACTCCTTACCAACTCGACACAGCAGCGTACCTGGTCGCCACTATCTGTCTTCTGGACGAAGAAGTCCTCGCCCCCAAACGTCGGGAGACGCCCGTAGAGAATCCAGGCAGATACCTGCTTCAACCACGCCGTTTCCGCCACAGAGACTAGGCTCATGGCCGTCCGCTCGATATCCACATACCCGCTCTGCAGCTCGTTTCTTAACCTGTCAATCAGCTGCGCGCCGTGACACGACTGACCCTGCTGCTTCTTCAGCATGAACTGCACAATCTCCCACAACCACTCCATCCGCCTCGTCCATTCGGAGAACTCCCCGACAACGGCCGTCAGAGGCACAATGTTGTACGCGCCGACGAGGCTTGAATCCCTGCGCAGGATCGTTTCCTCGACCTCGAGAACCTTGCGCTGGAAAGCAGCAAGGTGAACAGACTGCACGGCGGTCGCGACGGCGCGGCAGATGGTGGACGGGTGCTCGGCGGCGATGGGACCGGTGTAGCCTTGTAGTTTGACGTGAAGGTCGCTGAGGTGGGCAGCGGTGGCTAAGAGCTCGCGCTCCGGGGGTGAGACGGCCGTTGGTAGGGCATTGGGGTCGGGGTTGTCGGTCCGGAGGAGAGGGGAGGGGTGCCCGGAGAGCGCGAGGAGGATTTCGTGAAGCATGACGGCTGCTTGGTTCTAAGGGAGAGCGGGAAAGAGAAGACGTTAGCCGGTCAAGGTACGATAAAGCGGGTTGAAGGGGAGAGGTAGGGTCAGTGGGGGAACAAGGCAAGGAGGAGGGGAGGGGGGCACATTTCGCGAGTTTGTGGCGGCTTCTTTGACTTTGACCTTTCGCCAAAGTCGCGGAGAAGCAGAATAAAGGTGCCCAATAGCTCGAAGCGACACATTTACTCTTCGGGTGAAGGGAAAGTACAGGTAGCAAGGGGTAAGAGAAAAATAGAGCGGCTGTCTTCCTGAAGCTGGTGGGTGATGCAGGGGCAAGGGGAAACCAAAGGGCGATGATGGATTGATAGTTGGCGGATGGATAAATTACCTGATGCGTTTTGCCTGCATATAACTATCGTTCGTAGCACGAGCCCAATTGGGTTTCTCCCTAACACTTGGGTCCAGGTAATGCGAGCCACAACAAGAACTGCGCCGGCGTCAAGGAGGCTCCATGCTGATTCCTTCCAATATCACAGCAAGCCGCATTGAGGAGACGGCGCTTGCAAATGAAAGCGCGACTGGACGCGACGCAGCGTCTAAAGTGGCTGCTTTTTGAGACCCGCGTCATCAGTCTTCAATCAGCACGTGACCTCAAGTGATTAGATAAGCACCATCGGCACCAGTGAGCTGTAGTGTTCAACACTCTGGATGACTACTTACCTGCTAACTGATTCTAACGCTGGAAGGGTCATGCTAACTGACACAACGAGTTGTTGATAGTGGCTTTTGAGTTGCTATTACTAAATTGGGCAGTGTTCCGCAAGTATACGCGCGATGCTTGAGCTTCTGCGAAAGGAAAGGAAGAAAGGTAATTGCCCCTTGAGGCATGTCCATGAGCACTGACTCTGATATCATATAAAAAAGGAACAAAAATAACCCATCCCCTTACATTGTTCGGGTCTTGACTCTCCAAACTTCATCTTCCCTGTTTTCCGACCATCGGCCACTCTACCTTCATGGTCGCGTTCCGGTTGGCTGTTTGCCATTGCCTTCGTTTGCCGTGTACAAGCTGGCTGTGTCGCTTTGGTCGTCCCTCCGGGTCTTGGCGTCTTCAGCGAGGGCGACAGAGCCGCCATCGCCGCCTCCGACAATGATCTGTCCGCCACCTTTGACCTTACCGACGACCATGCCCCTGGCCACGCTTTTCAAGATGGCTCTGCGAGAAACACCCGTCACATCGATGTAGACCAGACCGACGTTTTTGAATCCACCGCCAAGCTGCCGCGATACTTGGCCAGCCTCGGTGCCCCAGCGGTGTTCTACCATCTGGGACACGCTGGAAGAGGTACCAGTCAGCAGATTGCGACCGGCTTGATCGATCCCATCTGCGACAGTGTTGAACGCCATCAAGCTCCTGTTCAACAGACCAGGCTTGTAACCCTCAATAGGGTTGCCGTCCTTGTCGAAGCCTCTTCCGCCGCCATCCTTCTTCCTGGCCAGGGTGGCGCCTAGGTTCTGGGCGACTTTGCCCACGGCGCCAACCGTGGTCGCCGACAAACCGGCCGCCTTGGTAGAGAACTGGTTGATGCGACGGATGCGGTCGTGCGCCGCAGGAGTGAAGGTCACGGGCTCATTCGTCGGCTTCGTCTTCTTGGTGAAGCTGTCGGCCGAGGTCTGCAGGCCCTTGGTGATCAAGTCGGACGACGTCACGATGAGGCGTGACGCCTTGGAGGCGTTAGAGACTAGAAAGGATTTCTTGTACGAAGGGTGCATGACCATCTCGCGGTACTCCTGCGATAGGGGCTGGACGGTAATGGCTTGGCTGTTGTCGGCAGGGAGCGTGATCTCCACCGGATCTAGCATGCCATGTGAGTCAAGCTCGGCCGAGTGGCCGCCGTACTTACCTTTTGTGCCAGGTCTGACGCCCAATTCCTCGTTCACTTGGTAGTTGTCCGTCAGCTCGCCAATGACGCTGCCATCCTCTTCGTCTATGAGCACGATCCTGCCACCGTTGTTGGACGAACTGTGGGCCCCCGGTGCGTAGCCCTGCCCAGGCTGGTAGTCGGCCGGGTTGTAAGCGGGAAGACCGTCGGCGGCAGCAGCTCTGGACTTTGGTGTGGGGCCATCGGAGACGGGGTCGTCGTATGGATAAGCAGCGGCGGCAGCAGCCGACTTGGACTTGGAGGAGGTAGTCTTGGGCGGCGGGGCGCGCTCAAGGAAGGCAGTACATTGCGCAAGGATCGTTTCAAAGGTATCCACGTCTTCCTGCAAGCCCTTTCTGCTGCCAGTGTCTGGGAACTGGATGCGGGTGAATGCGCCGCTGTCCGGACCTAGGTCCCATCTAGGAATCAGGTAGCTCGTCGGCGGCTGGTGGTAGATCTGCGTCGTGGCAGGAAGAGGTAGGTCGAGCTCGGGAGGTAGGTGTAGGTGAAGGTAGAAGTCCTCGGGCGGAGATTCTCCGCCGTCGGAGGAGAAGGGCGACGAGGTTGGTACCATCAACAGCGACAATGTCTGAGGGCCAGCGGGAGTAAGAGACTCCTCCTTGCCGTTGGTGATGTGGAAGGCCTTGACGCCATTGATGGCGTACAAAAGCTTGGGGTCCTGGATTCAAGTCAGTAAAGCTGGTCCCAGGGTCGTCTGGTTTCCTCGTAGCCATACATTGTGTCCCGAAGCCATGGCTGTGGTGGTTGGGATGGAGTGGGTGCTGGACAAAGCAAGCAAGCGCGGTGATGTTGCAGACCTAGCTACCTGAGGCCACAGCTTGGGAGATGGTAACCTGCAGGCAATTATACCTCGAGGAGTGAGTGACGGTTATGGCGAGAAAGAGGTTTGGTAGGGTTCTTGAGATCTTTGAGGTTTGACGTTGATTTGCAAATTGGGAGGAAAGGGGGGGTGACTGGACAGGGCGTGTCGAAGGATTGAAGAATGGTCCAACGCAAGCAAGCAAGCAAGCGAGCAAGAAATTAGACTAAGGTGACGAATAGGCGAGGTAAATAAACGCGACAAGTGACACCAGATCGAAGCTGTGAGACGTTGTGACGACTGCAGTTGGTCTCTGGATGATAGGCAGGCAAGCTTGGGGTGTAGGGAGGGCGATTGTGGTTGGATTGAACGAGTGTCGAAGCAGCTTGCATGGCGCTTAAACAGCTGCTGTTGGTGGTCCGCTGTGCTCTAGCTCGTCGCGGTGATGGGATGTTGGTGCCGCTGGTACGTGCCCCGATCTCCCGAGAGGCCTCTCAGCGGCGGCGGGCGACGTCATTGGACACGGGTTTATTTCAAGGTGCTCCCGGTCCACTGTCCCTGTGAACCGCCAGACGCACACTCACATCACACTCCAACAATGGCTGGCTCAACGGCGGGGTTTCCCAAGCTTCCCGGGTTCCAATCTGATTCGGCTTGTGTCTTGGCATAGGTACTTGTTGTAGGTATTCGTACATAGCACAGCCACCATCAGGTTGCTTGGGATAACCAAGTCTGACGAGGAGTGAGCTTCCCTTCTGATGTTGAACTTGTTTGCGCGCGTTCCGCCCACCTCCGGCAGCTGTCACACACACTTTGACACAACCCCATGCTGCTTGCTTGGCGTGCCCCACCTCTGAAGCTTCGATTCTTGCTGCGAAGGCGGGTAAGGTACGTACCTTTGGACCCCTCCTTCGTCATCCTTTTGCCATCCGCCATCTCAACCGGGGGGGAGGGGAGGGGAGGGGAAAGGACGGTTACCGACAACAACTTTCATCATCTGTGCCACGGCCTAGACCTGCCTCAGATCTGCATTGATTGCCCGAGAAAAATTATGGAAGCTCAAGGAGGCGAATTTTCGGCCGCCAAGCCTGTCCGTGTCTGATGAACCTTGTTGCTCAGGTCAGCTCAGCCACGTTGTGGCGTCACCTCCAACCTTCTCGATATCACCGTGTGGCGGTACAGTCATAGGACGACTACAGTGCCTCTTGCTTGAATGCCGGAGCCAACAGCAGTCACATAGTTGGCAGTTGTCTTCGCCATGTGTCCTGGGGGGCGTCCAGAAGCAAGCAGTCTTACCCCTGGTTTCTGAACAACTTTGACTGCTACCAAACTGGCAGCTGACGACAATCATTGCTGGGCCAGATTAACAACCTGCAGCTTCCCACAGCAACCAGACTTTGAACGACTTTTTGCCGTCAGAACACCCAGCTGTCTCGTCAGCCAAGTTATCCCATATATTCGCACACGAAGGCCTGTACTACAGCCCACATGTATTCTTAAGAGACAAAAGGCTCTGCGTAAGCACCCGAACCGTCTCTGTGGATGCAAACAACCTATCGGCCACTCCTATAAGATAAGTCTGGCTCCCTACTCTCTGACCTGAGCGCCGTCTCGTGATAATAATCTTGGTGCTGATATCCCTCTTCTCAGTATTTGTTACCGCTTATCGACACCGACGATGCCATAAAGGGAGTAATTGCATTTTGTCCAATCAGTACAGAACTGGTGCTTTGCGGAGCATATTTCGTTCCTCTTCGCAGCCTTCCTCCAGTTTATGAGCATGCCGAAATGATTATCCCCAGTCGCATACAAGGTAGAGGAAGCCCAGTGGCTTGTAAGCCTTTCCACAATTTTACCTTGAAATTAGTCAATTTTTGGCAAAGACCCGAGAGCATTGGAGCACTTAAGTATGTGCTTCTTTCTCTCCATCTTCCATTCTTAGTCGACTGGAGATGTACAGCAATAAGTATTCGCTGGGATTCACCGTTGTAACTAGCAGTCAGAGCCATTATTGACAAAGGGTTTATACTCTTACCTGCGACAGTCGATTCTACCTGGAAAGGTATTCAACTCTCTTCGAACCGCCAACCTGCCGGTCCACAGGCACCGCTGTCCCACGTTCCGTATCAATAGCATCGTATACCAATTTCGCATCACCTTAGAAGTGGAGATTCACAAGACTTCTTTTTCAATTTGACTCCATGCTTTTACCATGCCTCAAGCAGGTCTGCCAGTCCTTTTCTTAGATTGCCTGACATTCGCCGGATCGTCTCCAGGCGATACAGTCCTTTCCCATTTGTCGCTCATGTCCCTTTCGAGTTCCTCTGCCAGTCGGATGCATGGAGTATCATTGATGAGGTGCAATGCTTTGCTGTTTTCTTATCTTCTTTTTCTTCAAGACAGAAACATTTGCAATGCAGCTCGTATCGATATGCCGCCATCAGCCTTCAAGTGGGTGTTCGATGGCGAAATGAGGAAAGACTGTTCAAATTACAAACTAGTGATAAGAAATGAGCTTAAAGATGAATTCTTTCGCGTGAGTACGGAGGGTAACCGGCATGAGTTATGTTCAAGTACAGAGAGGGCAGGTCACGGAAACTACTCGCATACCTGAAGACGAAAAGGTATCGCGGTAGGAGGAAAGAGAAGAGAAAATCTTTCTGTGGTCATCTTTTTTATTCTTCGCCAAGAATCATACGCAAGACTATATCTAGTGACACCACTGAGGGAAAACGGTACCGAGTTAATCGAAAACAACGCCGATGCCGATACACGCCAGGGTTCGGAGACAGTCCCGATCTGAGGCTTCATTGGAGTTTTCTTTTCCCCAGAAAATTAGGGAATTGGATGGCTGGAAGCCACTCTATACTTGAGATGGACGTCTTGCTACAATAAAATTTGCCAGGTCTAGGTCTGGAGGCCTCCAAAAAGCCTTCCCCGGTTAGCGATATGAAAACTGTCTGCTACATGAAAAGGGGGCTTGTTGCCGGATACGATCGCAGGTAGACACATCAGGCCATGTGCTGCTCCTTTATATGCTAAGAATATCAGAATAGTTCATCAATAAGACCGACTTCATGGCTTTCGAAAGTGAATACATGCCAGAAATTGTGATCTTCCAGTCCGGGTGTTGAGTCTGACTGTGAACATGACTGAGTTCCCTCAATTCCGTTCGAATACCGAGTTCCAGCCCCAGGACATGATAAGTTGCACATTTATGTGGGAACAGAAGAGTGGATAGTGCCTGACAACTGGTTCCGAAACATCTGATCACCAGCTACAGCTTCATCAGCCACAGATTACGACTCAACAATCATGCTCCGATGTTCATGGATGGGCCATTTAACCCTAGAGAGAATCCTTGTGACGACATAAACTTCACGGAGCCTGAAGCACGAAGAAAATAGCGCTTGTTTGTTTTTACTTTACGCTCCTTATTGTCGTGGTTGAAGAAGCTGTGTGAATCTCGGAGCCAGCTCGCTTGTAAAGAAAAAAAAAGGGTAATCTGTTATTTCTTTTTTTTACCACCACAGAAAAGCAAAAGATGAATACAGCCCAAGGAAAGATGTCTTGTCCGAGTAGATATCTCTACACAGCCCAGACCCGTTTTTTGCACAAATAGTTCACATCTGATGTAGCCTTTCATAATGTGATCGATACAGCTATGACACTCCCGTGACCTAGACAAAAGCCTACGTTATACAAGACATGTCGACGAATTCAAAAGGTCTCCCTGTTCCGAGACTCTGGCCTCTTGGAATTTAACGTCCTGTTGCCCTTGATATTGAAGATATGAAGATCTGTAGGCTTTCGGCACGGCGAGAGTCTGTATCGCATGGTCGCCTTGCTGTTCTCGAGCATTCTGTCGGCAATATCTGACCTGTCATACTGCGACTGCCCACGGATATCGCGCTGCCGGGCCATACCGCAGAGCAAGTTCACCAAGGGTACTTCCCGGGACTTCCATGGCCTAGGTTCTGGGGTCTGGAAGGGCCCAAAGACGGGATGACCAGCTCAACTCAAGCGAGGGCCGAAAAGACGGCTGCTGCTTGGAAAAGCAACGTATGGCTTTTGCCCGGCGCGCCTCCACGCAGAACCCACGTGCTAAGACGAACGCCAGCACTTCCGTTGCCATCTGTCTGGCAGGACCTAGTCTGACACGCCTTCGATACGCAGAATATGCTCTCCAGGCCGCATACAGATAGTCAGTCTGCTTTCATTTTACCATATTCCTCTTTTCCTTGCCTCGAGCTTTGGGTCGTCGCCGGCTGACCTTGTCACAGTGGCGTACACAAAAAAACCCTCGGCAGACCGCCGGCGCCGTTCGCTTTGCTTCTTGAACCCTTGTTCCGGCCCAAGATATACGTGCACATCTTTCAAAAGTCCGCTTGGCACCACCTAGTCGACATGCATAAAGCCCCGCATTCAACCACGCAGAGTGACAATAGTGAGTAGACGTGGCCGTCCACCAAATAGACACCCCTGGAACGACCTGTAATGCATTGCCCACATGACTTGCTGTCGATGGCAGGAAGCAAACCTACCCAGGGGTTTGAGCCAGTGCTGTTGGTTGAATAGTCGGAGTTGAGGTGAGTAGGAAAGCCTCACAATCAAGCCCTGCAGGTGAGGCTTCGCAGACGGCAGCTTTCTGACTACGGGCTCTCGCCTCCAGATGTGGGCGAGGACACAACTTGTGTCGGGTAACTTGCATGAGCGTCCTGAACAGCACCAATGCAGCTCTGCCAATGGCCACGGCGATTCCTTGGTTCCTTATTTTATTTCTCAAATGAACGGCCTGGGTCAATGGTGGAGATGGCCCGTCGCGATGTCCCTCATCTCGTATGAGGGAAGGCTCTCTTGAGGAGGGTGTCAATGAGCGCTGTTTGCGTGTTTCAACGCGTGGAACTCGACATAATGTCCTCAAAGAAGAGTAAAAAGGAGATTGCCTCGGGGCAAACGTAAGTAACGATGCTTAAAAGCAACTATGGGGACCGCAGGCGGCCGCGTGGACTGGGCCTGGGCTATGTAGGGCCTGGGCCTGGACCTGTGGGCCTGGGCCGCGAGCCCTGAACCCTGAGCCAGAAGATGCATGACCGTCGTCGAGCGATTATGACTGACAATCCTCAACTTCGGCCAAGCTCGGATTAATGAATAGGACACCAAAAGTCCCTAGACAGCCCTATGACGTGGCGATAGCAAAGACAGACAAGCCACTACCGTCATGTCCAATGCCGAGCCGCGTTCCTCACACGCTAACTTTCCATCCCATAACCATCATTCCTGCCTATAACTAGTTGAGTGCTCGGCCGAGTTGAGATCCGTACGGCTAACGCATTTCATGATGCGTTATTTCATGGAGCTGCAGTTCATCATGGTGCAGAGGACAACGCAGCGGAACCAAGAAACACCTCGTCCACCCGCAATGCCCATATCGCCGATCTACTACTAGTGACCATCCATGATTCAGCCGCTTCTTCCGCCATCAGATATTTGAAATGCTGTAGCGCCTCGCATGGCAAAGCAGAATTTCTCCATCAATGTACCGGCAGGTCCCGCTTGCGTGCCTTTCTTATTAGGGAAGCTCTCTGTCTTTTTTTTTTTTCCCCTTCCATTTCTAGTTCAACCCTTATTGGGTTTGGTCATGTTAGAGGCCCCTGCTTACCTACATGTCTTGCTCGATGTGCCGGCGCCGATGCCTTGATGGAATCCGGCGGATTGAGGGCCATTAGAAGAAAACCGCCATTGACTCTTTGTGTTGGCGCATGTGATAGATGATGTGATTAGTGATACAAACCGAGTATTACAAGAGAGATGGGGTGGTGTGAGGTGGGTAGTGTCTACCCAGCCGCAACGCATATGGAATACTGTAATCAGCCAAGTGCAGAGAGACAGGTGTAGTACCATGGGGTCTATGTTTGTCGATGCCATCTTGAAGAGAAGGAAAAAGACGCTCGCCAATTGCAGCCTTAACTTTAAGGGTGCCTCTTCCACACCTTGGTAAGCTTGGTATCGATTATAGATTAATATGGGGGCTGGTCGAAACGCTCTAGGTCTTGACATCAAGGCAATGTCGAATCTGGATGTGCTCTGATTGGGGCGGAACCTGCGGAGCCGAGTCTCTACGATGATAAGATGCGGACATTCCATAGCTGCGCGAGAGGGGGTCGAGCTAGAGGATAATCAGAGGCTCTAGGTAATAACCCTCTTGACTGTGGTAAATAGTGCTTTCATCTAGAATTTGATATTGGATTTCTAAGCGGTGTGATATTTAGGCTGGCCGAAATGATAATAAGGCCGACCTAACCAAGGGTCGAAGCAAGACATTGATTCAAAATAGCACCAGCAGGCAGCAAGTAGTGCGATGAACGATACGACGTAGTATTTTGCTTCGCACGAAATGAACGTCAACCTTGCAGGGGTTGCGAGAGGGCTCTTGGAGGCCGCCATAAGGGTGGACATTTGGCCGCCGCAGTTCATCAAGCAAGCAGCTGGTTATATATCGAGCAAAGGCGGACGGTTCGCAGAGAAGGAGCAGGAGGAGCAAGAGGAGCAAGACTGCCTAGCGGAATACAGACTAGGTAGGTAGGTACCTAGCTAGTACAAAGTAGAAGCACAAGTGTGCGGCAGCTGAATGGAGGAACGGACTTGACGGACTTTTTCGAGGCGCAAATCAAATGCGGACTGTGTCGAAAATCACTATAGTCGGCGGAGGATTCTCCCTTGCTGGTATCGTGGTGCAAGCTACCTCCGACCAATTGTTGGCGCGGGTTAGATACCGGAGTGGTGGTGGTTCAAGACATTGCATGCCGTTCCGTGCCGGTATGCGAAATGTAGGTCGCTAGAAGAGGGATGGATACCTATACCTAGGTATAGGCTACCGGTGGTTGGGTAGCTGTGGGAAGCGACAGTAAGTAAGCCTGGCTTTATACTACCTGAATAGGTAGGCGAGTGTTATCGAAAATGATGGGGTGATCGCGATGAAACATCAACCCGGCGGCGGGGTTCTCTCGATAGCCAAGCCGGCATGTCAAGATGGTCCACGAGCGCTCTCAAGGCGCCTAAATGGCGACGACCTGGGACGGAGAAGACGACGAGCTGGGAGGCCTGGCTTGTGCACAAAATCTTTCGGAGCGAGCTGCAGGAGGCAAGAGTAATTGCAGTGAAGAGAAAGGGCGGAGACGTACGGGCACCCGTATCCGATACCTCCATGCCTACCTACCAGGTACGTGTCTATCTTGGCAGCTTGGGTAGATAGGTAGGTACGCTCGCCCAAGTACAATGTACCTACCTATCTACAGTAGGTTGGAAGTGCCTTTCGTATCTATCTAGGTAGGTAGGCACCCAATGCACGCATAGCCAGTGCCCAATCAAGCTGCCAACCTTGAGAGAAAGAAGGAAGAAGGGATGCGGGCTGTGTCCCTACGCGGCGAGGGGTTCTAGACAGTGCTCCGTTATAGGTAGGTAGGTAATGCAGTTATCTAGAGTGACATTAGGGGTAAGTGTTGACCCAACATAGTAGGTGTCAGATACTATGTATCGTACCTATATATTACTCCTGTCATTTGCAGTTTCTTCCTTCTAACCATTTTCCTGATCCTTGCTTTTTTATGTCTGCGTCCAGTCATCCAGATCAGGCCGACAGAGATCTGCATCTTCAGGCCATATCAAAAGCGTCAAGAAGGAAGTAGATTTAAAGGCAACAAGGGACAAGGAATTGAGCGTATCCTTCTCGATAACTCTGTAATATAATTTCATGTACCGTATTTATTCCACTGCCGAGAACCCCCCCTCTTCCGGGGTAGGTATCGTGGCATCTTTCCAAGGGAACTGGGTACGTACCGTTACTTGCTTCCGTTCTGGCCTGATGTAGGCAGGTAGGTAGGCACGAATAAATATGTGGCTGGGTGGATAGTTGGGTAGGTCCTCATTCGTCGTCGAGTTTCTTCATCGACATAGAGAGAAATATATTCAGACGGACCGACGACTTGCGTCTCGCTCCTGATAACACCGATCACTTACTGCAAAGAGATTGAGCAAGCAAGTCACATGATACCAGCACAGTTAGAAAATAAAAAAAGACAAAAAAAAACCAAGTGGTGTGGCACCCGTCCCTCAGGCGGGTATTCTCTGTTTCGTTTCTCGTGTAACCAGGTAAAGCCCCCAGCCGTCCCCTGTCTCTCCTTGTGAGACACCAGGACAAGTCTTTGGGATTTTATTCGACCATTGCCATTGGGCCGCAGCTAGCTCCGAGCCCAATAATTCCTTTCACCATTCCTCGACCCAGTGGATGCCAGCGCCCTGGAACCCCAGGCGCAAGCGCGGAAGCCAACGGAGAAGCCGAGTCTCGTCTGCACTAGACCACGTTGGGCGTCGCCCAGAAACCAACCGCCTGCCAACATTCGACGACCCAAGAACAGCGCTGCAGAGCCATCCGCAGAGCCATCCGCAGAGCCATCCGCAGAGCCATCCGCAGAGCCATCCGAGGCCTACCATGTATGAAGAAGCTTGAGGGATGGATGTTCGAACATGGCAAACGGTCAGGGGCCACCCCTTCTATATGTACCGGCCGCCACCGCTACCAAGCTAGGTATGCCATGGCTGTTCGTGAAGAAACGCAATACCGCACGTACACAGACTCGTCATCCGCCATCATTCGCCGTCGTCGCCGTCGTCGCCGTCGTCGCCGTTGTCGCCGCTGTGCTGCCGCGGCTGAGCCTTCGGACGAATGTCCTCCTCACGCATTCGGTCCACACCATCGCGTACTGGAATCCGCTCGATTGACCGTCGGCCAAGGTAACCCGAAACAGGCTTCTGCCCTGCTTTCTTTCCCGCTCGCTCCAGCCGGTCGCCGCCGTCGCCGTCGGCCCCCTCCATAAGGCGTCGTGTCATAATCTGATCTACCAAGGCGGTTGGCTGCTGTTGACGCAACCCACAGAGTCAGCCACTATGGCCAATGCCGCCGCCGCTGCCGCCGCAAAGCGCCGCTGTATGGCCCAAGCGGTCTTTGGGACGCTTTGGATAGGATGGGATGGATGGGATGGGATGGGCTCCACGCGGCGCGGTCCACGTTGTTCCCTCCCCACACGAGGCCTGCTACGGCCTACGGATAACCTAAAGTAACTAGCAAATGCTCAATCCATCCATCCATCCATACCTTCCCCGGCCTGCCACCTAGAATCTAGATAGACTCTGAGTTTCTGGCCTACTCTGGCGAACGGTCATGCTGTGCACTTACGACGCAGTACAGTGTAATATGGGCCCGCTGACTGATGTGGTTGTGTTTGCCGTGACTTGCTTCCCTGGACGACCAGCACCTCTGTGAGTCTGTGACAGAGAGCCCGTGGCCTTAGATAACGTAGATTGCCCTTGATCCTTGCAGCTCTCGGTTGCTCTGCAGTCAGTGTTGCTAGGTGGCAATGGATCATCCGTACACTAAACGCAATGCCTCGCTGATGACCTGTTCTTCAACCCAGCCTCTATCGGACACCCCTTGGGCTCCAGAGCTCTCAACTGAGAGACGGGAAGCCTTGGGGAGGGGAATACGGAGCCAGCCACAGCGCTCCGAAGGCGGTGGCGGAAATAGCGACCATTTCGGGCTACATCGAGAATCGACTCCCACGGCTCTATCTCCACGATTGTTCACGTCGCAATGAGATGTGTCTTGCAGCAAGATGATAGTTTTTTGGCATCTTCCGCCCCCCCCGCGATACGTTCCGCAAGATGCGTTCCCGGCGCTATTTAGTAGTTCGGATTAAAGATGGATGTGCCGGGATTAAGCACAACAGAAGCCCCCCAGTCGTCGTCATGCGGGCCACCTCACCTCTCGGAGGACCAAATATGGACCTGGTCGTGCCAGCAAGCGACGAGGCAACGGATAAGATTATCGGATACGAATATTGTGGCCACCCAGATGCGTCCAAACTAAGAAGGAAAAAAATGAACCATTTACCCGGCACGCGTCACCCAAACTATGGTTGTGTAGTGGCGCTTCAAGGTCTCAAAATGCGATGCTCTCGATATACTCGGCGAAGGCGCCGAGAGACAAATTTTGTGCACCGTCCATGTATGTACTCGTCCGTGTCTTTCCTTTCTTAACAGAAAGAAGAGAGGTTCTCTTACTGGTGGAGACTACCCGGAATTGGTTCCAGCATCCTTGCTGAGCCAACCATGACCTTGCCTGCTTGCTTGGCCTGGCTGTTGTCGGACTTTGAATTGGCTCCTCCCACCAGCCAGTATCCGCTTCATTCCTTCTGCGCGTAGGGTTAATCAGAGACATGGGGGTGGGGGGCGGCAGGCTCGCACAATGCTCACTGCTTCTGTACCTACCACTAAGGCTGGCTCAACTGTGCTGTCGTGCTTTTCCAACCATGTTTCCATGGCATCTGCTTTACCTACCTACCTTGCCAGAGCCCAGTACGGTTTGGATGGCGGCCGCAAAGAGTCAAGCCATCCGGTTTTGCTCTAGGCATTCTTCGATCCAGTCGATGGTGGTGGGGAACCCATGATCCGGCAAGGCAGAGAGAGCTACAAACCCATATATGGCGAGAGAGAGGCAACAGGCAAGGGAGGGAGAGAAAGAAAGAAAGAAAGAAAGAAAGAGAGGGATGCGCCAACCTTGTCAGCTAGCGACACGCCCTGGCACACAACACAGTCAATCAAATTGGGCCGACAGCGCGGCCAGAGCCGATCAACCCTTTCCCCACCCTCCCTTCCCTGCCCCGGCCCTTCCTTACACTTCGCGGGAACGCAAGCTTCAGACCACATCATTGCTTATTATTGCTCTTTCTGACGGGCAGATATCCGCCCCCGATCACATTGCATTCGTCGTCCTGCTTCCCTCATCTGCTCGCGTGTTGCATCCTTTCACCCTGGCATGCGCGCGTCTTTTTCTACCTACGCAGCAACTTCGTCGTCAGCGTTGCTCTGCAACGGTCACTATCACCACTGCTCTCTCTTACCTACTTGCTCTGTGCAAGCTCATCTTTTCAAGCTGCCCTCCCGCCTGCCTACCTGAAGAAGATCCGCACCTTCAGCTCTCAGCCACGAAAGCCTGTTATTATTCCCCCCTTCTTTTTTCTTCTTCCTGCCGCTGCAACAAGAAAGACATTGAGCAACGTCTGTCCGAGAACCGATCACATTGGCCACGGTGTCTGTCGCTCTGATTCCATCCAGTCACCGACCGTCGACGACCAATTTTCCGGCTCACTGCAGGGTATCTGTTTGGCGTATCACCCGAAGCAAAATCCCCCCCATCGGTTACACAAGCTGTCGACATCCGCTACTACTTGCGTAACTTTGCTCTCGCACTTTGCTCAGTCTTTTTTTGTTCCACAGACCAACCTATCACGAGCATAGTCATTCTGGCTTCGCGCGGTTTTCCAGGAGGGGAGCCCAGTAGTACGTGGTGCAACGAGTCTGTCCTGTGCAGGCCTCTGTTTTCAATTGTCCACTACCCCTCACTGGCTTCGCGGGTCTATAACAGACCCGAACCGTCACGATTTCCTTCCAACTTCGCATCCAGTCCATACTCTCTCCCTCATCGGACTCCGATGACGCGCCAACGGCATCCTCCACCCACACCACGCCGAAGAGGAGGTTTCAAGACATCTTACCGCCCTCGGAGAGGACTTCCATACCCCCAGCGGTAGTAGACCAACGTTCCACCGGAGGGAGGCCGATCATTTCCGCCGTGCCCGACGACGATGATGCGAGGACCATGGTAAGCGGCGGCTCCGGCGCCAAGAGACCTTCGAGAGCCATGCGGCCTCCAATGAGATCAAGCATAGCGTGTCTCCGATGCAGGAAATCCAAGATCAAATGCGACAACGACAACACGGGATCGCCCTGTGACACATGCATCAAGGCAGGCCACAAGTGCGAGTTTCCGGATCCCACACCTCTACCAGCTAAGCGAGCAGAGCCCCCTACGGTGCCCAAACAGGAGAAGGATACCGGCCATGATCGAAAACGGGTCAAGAAACTCGAAGAGGCCACCTTTTCTGAAGGACGTACGGGCCCCGTTTACGCTCAGGAGGTACTCTCCGCACCATACTTGACCGTGGACATGTGGCATCAACTGTTGGACATTTACAAGCTGCACTTCGCTACCGAACTTCCTTTTCTACACCTCCCGACCTTGAAGGGTATCATTCACAGCAAGGATATCAGCAAGCCGTCGGCCGAGTCGAATCTCATCCTCCTGGGCATCTTGGCCCTCACAGCAAGGTTCCAGCCCGAACTGGTCAAATATGTTGCTCACATATCATATGACAAAGTAGCAGGCCCGAAGTCCCGCGGTGCATTGCCCAGGCCGGAGCCCTCCATGGCATCGGAATACTTTGCGAACGCTCTAACCAAAGCATTAGGCACCCTGGAGTCGGCTTTGACCTCGGCCACCGTTGTTCGAGTCCAGGCCTTTTTAATGCTTGGCTTGTATAAGTGGAGCCAACCCAACGGCGGGCTGGCCGCATGGATGTATGTCGGTGTTGCCATCAGGATGGCCCAGGGTCTGAAGCTAGGCTTTGGTGACATACCATTGCGTGAAAAGAAGATTTTGGGTCCCCTCCCACGGTCAAACCAGTCCGCCGCACACATTCCGTCGGAAAAGTGGAAGGACCAGGAAATCAGGCGACGTACCATGTTTAGCTGCCTCATACTTGATCGGCTCTTGTCGTGCGGATCCGACCGAGTTTCGATGGTGCGATCCGAGGATCTCCAGATCCAGCTGCCTTGCACAGAACACGCCTTTGACCTCGGCCGCGTCGTTTACACCGGGTTTCTTCGGCAAGTGGGAAGAGAGATGGGAAGGCCTATTGATGACAGTGTCCTTAGCCGTTTTATACAACTGGCTGACTTTTGGGGGGATATTACAAAGTACAGCTTTGAGGGAGGTCGCCATACGGAAACACTTCCACCTTGGGACACGGAATCCAACTTTTATCAGCTGAACAACAAAGTGGAAGCATTCTTTGCCCACCTACCGGAAGAATTTACCTGGTCTAGTGCTAACTTCTGGAAGCACGACAACAGCATGTACGTGTCCCTTCACATGCTGGGGGCACTCTGCAAGATCATGCTTCACCGGGAATACATACCCTTTTTCGCCATCAAATGCCAAAAGCCAGTGGGCCCTCTCGATGAAGCCGTCTTCGATCCCACCACAGTCCCGGAGCATTTCTGGGAGCGGAGCGCAGAACGGGTCTTCAAGTCAGCAAGGGAGATTATCGATCTGATTTCGACATGTCGGGACAAGCTCCCTCACTCATCACTGGTCATCTTTGCTATTTGGCAAGCTGCGTTTGTCGGCATCTACGCTCGACACTACCCGCACATGGATACCGAGAATCACATGGTCAGCGAAGAAGAGATTCAAGAGCGGGCTGCAGGAACGACGCCTGAGATGACACAGACGGGAAACACCGGCGTTGCCTTCCAAGCGTTGACCAAAGTCGTCCCTCACTTCAACATGGCCTCTAATTACGTGACGTATCTAAAAGACATGGACTGGTATTTCACCAAGGTTTTTAACGACTATACAAATCGAGGATCGAGGAAAAGTAGCGACGGACGTCTGAGTATCCGGCTGAGTGGGGGCGGCGGCGTGCCCGAAGAATGGCGAGCAAAAGTAGACAAGATGACGAGCAACGGTACAATACTAGACGAAGACCGACCGACGGGCTACGAAGGGTCCGACGGATCGCGCGCCAGTACGTTGGAAAGGAGCTCCTCGTTGGGCCCGGAATATTCCAACATGGGCTCTAGCGGCCTTGACAGCAGGAGAAATTCTCGACAATGGTCGTCATTCACCGCTATCAACACCAGTCCGTTTAACCAGCAAGCCGACCAAGGAGGCTTTGCCAGTGGTATGCCCCATCACTCGCCGACAAAGAGGTGCTTCCCGACTTCTGAACCGATGGCTAACGGTTTCGCGCTCGCGAGCGTCCACCCAGAAATCGCCAACATCGAATCGCACGTTGAGCAGAACCAGGGCCAGCGATTCGGCGCCATGCTCGAGGACATTCAAGAGTTTAGCACCGGGGGGATGGTCTGTGGGTCCAGCATCGGAGAATTCGATATGCTCAGGCCACCGTTCTACACGCAGATGGCCGACGGCATCAACCAGCAGCCGCAATTCGGGAGCAGCTGCATTTGAAGTGAGCAGATGGGCGGGTACTGGGGCTCAACGTTCAGCACAACTTCCAACGCCCGGGTTTGCGGTGGTTGTGGGCGCGCGTATTTGGGACATATTTTGGAGGTGTGTTGCGTTTACATGAAGTTTGGTACGAAAGCTACGACTCAGGCTGCCTTCATACTTTGCCCGTAAGGGAAAGCCGCTGGCGCAATCTAATAATCACAAGGAGAAACCGGTTGAGCAAGAAAGAAAAAAAAAGAAAAACGGGCAACAACTGCGTTACGCCGCCTTGATGACTGATGCCACGTTCGCTACCCTCCAAATCGCGATGGCACGCACGTTTGCCACCCTGATGACTGATGCCATGTTCCCGCCATGTTTCGAGTTCCGATACCAAGACGCTTCGGCAAGCGCAAGCCTGATATCACCACGCTTCCTTCACATCGAGGTGGGCTCCTTATTGCCTTCGACCCCCGTTGGATGCTCGTGGGCGCCGGCGAAACGGTAAAGAGTCGGTCTTGGCGAATATGGCTTATTTTGTTATTACTGCCATTTTGGGAACACAGGTCTCGATTATTTGCGAGTCGAAACCCCGACTGAAGCGCGCCCAGCGACCGAGTGCTGTTCCTGCGCCGTTCCTTTAATTAATTTATTTTTGTTCAAAAAGGATGTTTTACTTGAGAAGAAGATGAGGGAAGAAAAAAAAAGAACAAAAACAAGACCCCATGCATTTATTTGTCTTCGGGCAAGATATAAGAATGGCGAGTTCGGATATGTCGTGCTCGGAATTGAATACCCGCCCGCCCAAGACTGCGGCGCGTATCCCGCCGGGGACTGAGACTGGGGGGCGAGCAGGGAAAGGGGCTGGTTCGGTCGCCGACCGGAAAGAGGTGGCGGTCCTCGTCGGGATCCGAGCCGCGAGTCTGGGGCGGGCCGGAAGGGTGGCCAAGACAAGCACTCGGAAGAATATGGAAGCTTGAAGAGGCTGAAGTAGTCATCCCATGCATGGGCCTTGCAGGCCCTTGCGGACCTCCAACCCGGGATTTTTGTTGATTCTTTGCTTTGTTGTAGGGTGCAGTTTACATAAGCTACATTGCGAATCCCCCTCCCATCCCAAATATAGAAGCCGGACGGTCCCCTGCTTATCTACAGTTTGTCAGGTCAGCCTTAGCTTGGGAGGACCTAACTCACCCTGTTCAAAAAGGGCCCATAGATCGGCGGACACTTGCACTGAGCGTGTGCAGCCACAGCAAATATTCGTTTGTTGGACACAAGAAGGGTAAGAAAAGAAAAGAAAGAAAAAAAGAGGAAAGGGGGAAGGGGAATAACAGCAAGGTCAGCACGGCCAGCCGAGTCTTCTCCGAGGATTGACGGACGGGACCAGGGTGAGCTGGCCGAGGAAGAGAGACAACCATGCCCGATATAGACATGCGGAAAGCAAAAGAGCCAATCATCTGCTGTCCTGTACCAGGTCGCCCAGGTCCAGGATTGTAGGCAATAAGCTTATGAGCTTATTAGTGCGCATCCCGCGAGAGTAGCTTGGGCGGCGTTTTTGCTCGTTTCCCACGGGTCGACCACAGGACCGGCAATGCCCGAATGTCCGTCTTATTGACTCTATTTCAGCCCTAACAGGCGTATTCGCTGGCCGCCGGCTGGGCGTTGGCCGCCAAATCTTGCTCCTCATCGGTTTTGTCCCCCTCTCTGCCAGTCACGCCGCCACCGGGATGCGGAGGCGCACGCGAAACATATAAAGTCGATGCCAAGAACCGAGAACTGTGGCGCCAGCAAAGTGATTATGCCGTTAGTTTGTCAGCCCTGGGACCTGCCAGATCGTCATCTTAGAATGAAGGTTTTTTTTTGGCTGGGTTCTGCTTCTTTGCGCGGCGGTAACTATACCAATTCAACCATATTGAGGCTGAGTTCTTCTCCGCGTCCCCTGTGGATGAACAACCAGTGCTCGGTCATTGGGAACTAGAAACAAAATGTTGGGTTCCATAGTATATGATGGTACCCGTCGCGCCTCTCTGCATATCGCTTTTGGACCGGTAGCTGTTGAAGCCTCTAAGCCCAAGATTCCCAGTCTTTTTCAGCAACCAAGGAAGTGCCCCCTCCTTTTCTCGTAGCGCTTTTTCGGGTTTCACTCCAGAATGAAAGGATCCATCTTCAACTTCGTGGTGGCCCTCGCAGTCACTGCAATAGCTACGAGGACGACCTCCAGTCCCAAGACACGAAGAGAACTTCATGGCCTAACCTTTGGTGGTCTTGAGCCCCGGGGCCACTCTGGAGACCAGGTCAACCAGGGGACATTCGACCAGTTTCTCGACCACACAAATACGTCCAAGGGTACTTTCAAGCAACGATACTGGTGGAACGCTGAGCACTGGGGCGGCTCTGGTTTCCCTGTGTTCATGGTGAACGGAGGCGAAACCAACGCCGGCAGGTTAACGGGTTATCTGGAGAACGGGACGCTGGCGAGTCTCTATGCCGAGACGCACAAGGGCGCAATAATCCTGATCGAACGTGAGACAACCTCGGTAACATCGAACTGCCCCGGACATTGATCTCAAGACTGATCTTGGTAGACCGATACTATGGCGAATCTTGGCCTTTCAATACTTCGACGGCGGACACGCTGCAGTACCTGGATGTGCCGCAGGCTATCTACGACAACATCCACTTCGCCCAGACTGTGAAGCTTCCTTTCGACACGACCGAGGGCGCCAACGCCAATAAGTCGCCCTGGGTATTGGTAGGGGGAAGCTACGCCGGTGCGCTCGCCGCGTGGACATCCGTTGTCGCGCCCGGAACTTTTGCCGCCTACCATGCCAGCTCCGCCGTCGTCCAGGCCATTGAGGACTTTTGGCAGTTTTTCACTCCCATCGAGCAGGCCCTGCCGCAGAACTGCTCCACCGATATCAAGCTGGTCATCCAGCAGGTCGACCACGTCCTCAACAACGGCACCGAGCAGGAGGTCGACGCCATGAAGCAAAAGTTCGGCCTTGACACACTCGGAGATCACGCCGACTTTGCATGGTACCTGCAGAAGCCCATCATCGCGTGGGCCTACGACCCGAAAAAGGTTTTTGAATTCTGCGACTGGATCGAGACAAGCACCAACGACGGCGCTGTCATCGAGGGGCGCGAGGAGTCAGGCGTCGGTCTGGAGGCTGCGTGGGCCGGCTACACGTCGTGGATGCACCAGAGATACAACGAGAAGTGCCGGGAAGAGGAGTCTTGCAACCTATACGGCGACGCAGTCGGGTACAACACGCCCGACGACCTGGAATGGTCACGCAGCTGGGTATGGCAGCTCTGCAACGAGCCCCTAGGTTGGTGGCACACGGGACCACCGTCATCCAACGGCACCGGCATTGTGTCGTCGCACGTGCATCTCGAGCACCGTCGGCGGCAGTGCGACCTCCGCTTCCCGCAGACCTCTGGCCACAAGCCCGCCATCTCAAAAGGGCTCACAGTGTCCATGTTCAATGAATGGACCGGGGGGTGGAACGCCTCCTACGAGAAGGTCCTCTTCATTGACGGCGAGTTTGACCCTTGGAAATCGGCGACCATGAGCTCGGACTACCGTCCCGGCGGCCCGTCAGAGAGCACCGAGAAGGCCCCCAGGCTGGTTGTGCAGGGGGCAACCCACGTTCCGGACTTCCGGCTCAGCGAACTAAATGCCAAGGTTGTCCAGCAAGAGGTAGAGATCATGGGCAAGTGGATCGAGGCATGGAAGCCGAAGGAGGCGTCATAAGCGGGTCGATAAAGCAAGCAAGCAGTTTTGTTGGTATATCATCGGGCGGCGTCAAGGTTGTGTTCTGTTACTGTGGCTGCATTGCGATTTGGGATGGCACAACGTGATGCGTTGTCAAGATGATACCTATACATGTGAGATGAGACAACATAGGGAGCAGATAATGGAACATACCATCATTTTATGATTTCTCGTCGTTTTTGGACTTCTCTTTTACGTTGAGGCGAAACTGGTGGAGCCAGCCATTGGCTAGAAATATACAAACCCCTGTTTTGTTGAAGAAGAAGACCCTGCCTCCTATTGCAGATTTCATGATGACCGGTGCTATTCGAGGAGAAGGACATCTTCAGAAATTCAAGAGGCTTTTGAATGGTACCGCTCGTAGTTCATGCACGTGAGGTGTAGGTTACTTGGTACGCGCCGAGGAAACAACGGCGGTTGCCTAGGTACATTACCTACCTACCTGCCTTGCTTATACCTTATTCCACCCGCTGGATTCTCCGGCTAGCAAAGCTCTCTCGGGCAGGCACCCTCAAACACAATCGAACAGCTAAATCTGGTAGCTTCTGCAGGAACTGGTGGCTTCATAGTGCACCTCCCCGTCTCCAGCGTCTCTTCGGCTCAGATATGAATGATTGAAACTGTCGAACCTTGCAATTTGCTGCTTATCGCCAATCTTGACAGACTACCAGGGCATTTCCCATCATGGGCTGTGGCTGCATCATCGCATGGTAGTTGCAAACTTTTCTATGACGAGTAAGCTCGGGGCAGCGAGGAACAAGAGCGATAGTGATAGCCTGCGAGCCCAACAACAACGAGCGTCCTCATCACGGTTGTCGTCGGATGCGGTCGACGTCTTATTAACTAGTTGAACTCAACCTCGACAAGCATGAGCGCTCGATTGGCCCCGGCGCCCGCTTTGAACCACCCCGGCCGTTCTCAAGCCAAAAAGGACGATCGTCCCAGACGGCGACTGATAAGCTTATCAACCCGGCAAGATCAAGCTCTGAGGACGCAATCGCCCCTAGTGTCACGGGAACTCACCCGTCTGTGGCCTTATGCAAGGAACAAGTGATACAACCAGTTCGCCCAAGAATGAGATTGCCGAGCAGCGTCAAATCTGGCTATCACCCGAAGATTGCTGTCGATACTTGCCAACAGAGGTAGGTACTAATACAAGGCGGTTCGGTCCCTCTTGAAGTCACATGTACACAACATTAACTACACACAGTCATGAGAACGCAGTTAAAGTATCATGCGCCGATACTTGCCAACCTACCCACTACCTATTCTTCCACCTTGCCCTGACCGAGCTTCACCGACCACGCGAGACGCCGAGGCACGCCGGTAGCCAATTACCGGATAGGTTACGTCAACTCCGAGTCGCATAAGACGAGTCAACCGACTACGAAGTACATAGGTACAAAAGACCAGCGCCCGCAACGAAGAGCTCGGGAAGAATTGAGCATCGGTACATACTGCCACCAGAGACCCTGGCAACAGCCTGCATTCGTCGGAAACCATGGGTAGGCACGCATCAGATCCTCCGTGGGCTGTTTCGACGAAAAAGTCTACAAGGCCGGTGAACAGAATTGGCCCGCCGCACGGCAGCCGTAGCTGCCGCAGCAGTACCATAATCCTTGGCCGACGCGAATAGGCAATTCCCCGCATCCCAGTAGCTATGGGTGTCATGCCATGCATAAATCGCGCTTTTTTGCTGGTCAGCTTTCTCATTGTCCACTCACTGGCCTCGACCTTGCAGCATGACATTGCCATAATCCGCACTTTCCACTGGATTGTGGTAACTCAATTGGATCGGTGCCTTGTCTACCCCGCCCTCGAACTCATCATCGACAGCCGAATGTAAAACCGCTTTTTGCTCTGATGTCCCGGCAGAAGTGAAGATGACGTCGACATACTCTCACCAACACGCACAATGACCCGTCGTGTGTCGGATGGATTGGTCATCAGGGTGGGCTGAGGTTCATACATACTGGTGCATCGTCGTGGAAATGTCGGGAAGTTCTTCCTGTTGCCTGGTCTCAATCCCCGCAAGCCCCAGGAAGGTCTGCAGCCAAGGATGGCCAGGGTGGCAGCCATTGCGCCGATCCGGAAGTTCTGACCAGTCGGCAACCGCTCTCAGAACCATTTTACACCCACTCACGCGCCGTAACAGAAGACCTGACCCGGCCGATGCAGGGCTTCTCAAGCAGCCACTGAGAGCTATGTCAAGCTAGATGCTCATTCAGCTTGGCTAGTGAACGGCCTAATCCTGGATTGGCTCTCCTGTCCTTCGCCTTCCGTGAGCCACGTCTTCGGGATAGCAAGACTTGACCTAGGTAAAGTGATTCCAAACCGCCTTAACGCGCTACGGGGCGGGACATGACATGCATGCTGGTCACCCTCGCTACGAAAGGAGTTCTCGACACAATGGTTACCACTTCATCTCGACAGGCTTTGGAGATGTCTGCACACATTCGAATACATCTTGCAGCCCCCCCTCCCCCCCTCGTTATTCTCGCACTCACGGCTTGCAAGGATCCCGTATCTTTTCGCTCAGGGCTTCAAATCAGCCAACGGAACAAATGCGTTACACCCAACGCATTCAACGAGCTTGCCCTTCCCGTGCGGCAGGCCATTAAAACGGCCGCTTCCAACATTCCAGGAACAATAGCCAGGTCGAATTCGGCAATCCGCGTCAAGCTCCAGCAGTAGTAGCGTGGCTCCCCCTTGGTGGGGCGTGGGATGCCCCTCAGGTGACGTCCGCTGATTTGCTCCGACGCAAGCCTCTCCCACTCTGTGTCAAGGATGGAGCTGTCACACTCCTCTTATATCTGCACGTTATGACAAAAAAGGAGTGGGACAGACGTGGTACAAGGTTCACGGATCTTGGCTACCTCTAGTGTACTTTCAACGTCAGCTCGCAAGTAGTGGCTGCACGACCCGAGCTTACCACAGACGCCGGTATCCTTTTTGTATTCGTACCTTCACTTTGACCAATATCCCCAACGTGCATCTCAGCTCCATCAAGTCGCTGCACTGTACATGTAGACAACACCGGCAAACTATGGCCCGCCGAGTCGCCAATTGTACGTCTGACAATCCGCATGGTAAGTCCCTGGCCTGTCCTATTGCTAGTATGGCGGCGCCAACGTGTATCGCCGCATGCTTGCCGGCGTCTCCGCCGGCCTGGGAGACCCGGGTAACTTTGTCTTGGTGGCTATAAGCTGTAGGTACCCGTCCGTTCTTGTCGCTCTGGGCACGAGTTGGCTTGCACATGCTACTTCCAGTATTCTTCATATAACTTGGACCTTTGTTCCGCACTCTTGTACCCGATCGGTATATGGACCCCAAAAGTTTTGCGGTTTACGAATCCCAAATAACTTTCACAATGGGCTCTATTGCTGTCTCTCAGGATAGCCCCCCTTACGATGGGTTCAGGGCAGCCAAGCAACAGGCAGCGCAGCCACCCGCCGACAACGGCCTTGACATCATCGACATCCAGCGTGTTGCGGTTGAAACAAACTTGAAGGACGACATCATTTCCATGTGGAACCCCACCAACGGACCCCGGAAGCTGCCGACCCTGCTTCTCTACAACGAACGGGGCCTGCAGTTGTTCGAAGAGGTGACTGCTTCCAGACATCTCATCAACTTAGTCACATCTTGCGTGATCCGCACTCACATCTTCTGCAGATCACTTATCTGGACGAATACTACTTGACCAACAACGAGATCGAGGTTCTCGAGAAATACTCAACCGAGATTGCGCAGAATATCTCACCAGGGTCCATGGTCATTGAGTTGGGGAGTGGGTTTGTGAAACCCTGCTGAATGAAGATTGGCCTAGGATGATTCTGACCTTTTTCTCAAAGCAACCTTCGCAAAGTCTGTTTGTTGCTCCAAGCTTTCGAAAATGCCGGCAAAAACATCGACTATTACGCACTTGATCTTTCCAGAGAGGAACTAGAGCGCACACTGGCCCAATTGCCCAAGTTCCATCACGTCAGATGCCACGGGCTGCTTGGTACCTACGACGATGGCCGGGAATGGCTGAAAAAGCCCTCCAATCTAGCTCGCACCAAGTGCATCTTGAGTTTGGGATCTAGCATTGGTTTGTGATGTTCTCAGTGAGGGCTTTTTTCGAAGTGGATTCCTGACGCCTCGTCTAGGGAACTTCGAGCGCGACGATGCGGCTGGCTTCCTCAAATACTTCAGTGACGTTCTCACGCAGTCGGACAAACTGCTAATTGGGCTGGATGGTTGCTGCGAACCGTCCAAGGTCTAGTGAGTGTGCATCCATCACTCCCTATATTGGACTGGACTGACTCTGTATTTAGCCATGCTTACAACGGTACTTTGTCTAACTCATGAAGCTAGATGGTTTGGTTTGACTAACATACATAATTACAGATGAGAAAGGAGTGACCCATGCGTAAGAACTACTGTTCTGTAGCTCCAGTTCATTCAATTAACAATTAGACAGTTTTATCCTGAATGGCCTTGCCAATGCCAATGAGATCCTTGGCGAGGAGGCGTTCAAAATTGGCGACTGGGAAGTTATCGGCGAGTATGTGTACGATGAAGAGGGCGGACGTCACCAGGCTTTCTACTCGCCTGTTCGGGATACCTACGTAATGGGCGCTCTGGTGAAGCAGCACGAACGCATCCAGGTGGAGCAGAGCCTGAAGTATTCTCAATTGGGAGCCGAGAACCTGTGGAACATGGCAGGTCTGGTAGAGACGGCCTGCTGGGCCAAGGGAAACGAGCATGGTAAGTATACGATTTCATCCATCTGCAACTTCATGAAACTAGAGCCGAGCATGGCTTTCGCGACCAGTGCTGCACCCCATAAGCTTCTCCCACGTTTGGCTGCCGACGTGGAACCACTTGCCCCTTATCCCAAAAGCTTGAAGTGCATTGTTTGAGTCGTAAGATGACAGACGCTACTCGTTCCGATAACACCGTACAGCTTGCTTATGAATCCTCTGTTTTTCTGGAAATCACTCACATCACCGGCGACTCCCCCAACTTTGACCTGAAAAGCTAACTTAGATGCAGGACTGCACATGATTACCAAGAGAAAGATGCCGTTTAGCCTCCTCCCCGACCTATATGCCTCGTCGCCCTGTCCGACTTTAGAAGATTGGTCGGCACTGTGGGCCGCATGGGATGCTGTCACGCAGAAGATGCTCCCTAAAGAAGAATTGCTGGACAAGCCAATCAAGCTTCGCAATGCTTGCATCTTTTATCTCGGCCACATCCCTGGTTTCCTGGATATTCAACTGACCAAGACAACCAAGACACCCCCGACTGAGCCGGCAGACTTTCAGCCCATGTTCGAGAGAGGCATCGATCCTGACGTCGACAACCCCGAAAACTGTCACTCTCACTCGGAAATTCCTGACGAGTGGCCTCCTGTGGAACAGATTCTCGAGTACCAGCAGCGTGTGCGTTGGAGACTGCAGGACCAGTACAAAGACGGAGTGGACAAAATCCCCAGAGCGATTGCTCAAGGCATTTGGGTGGGCTTTGAACATGAGATCATGCACATGGAGACATTGCTCTACATGATGCTCCAGAGCAATAAGACGATTCCGCCACCTGATGTTTATCAACCGGACTTTAGGCGACTGGCTGATAAAGCTCGTCAGGCGCGGGTACCCAACGAATGGCACAATGTACCCGCCCAGTCCATCACTTTGGGAATGGACGAGCCTGATCTCAACGCCGGCGTCAACGGATACTTTGGATGGTTGGTGAATCTACCCTTGGTAGTCAAGATGTACTAACAAGGGACCAGGGATAATGAGAGACCAACGAGAAAAACGGAGGTGCATGCATTTCAGGCCAAGGGCCGGCCCATCACCAACGAGGAGGTAAGCATTAATCCCGCCTAATGTGTATGGGCGGAAGCTTACCAGAAAAGTATGCACAATACATGTTTGAGAACCAAATCAAGAAGGTTCCTGCCTCGTGGGCTCCTACAGAATCCAACACCAAGGATGTCGACGCCAACGGCCAGATGTATTTGACCAACGGACACACGGTTGGTCACACCAACGGCCATGTCAACGGACATACAAACGGTGCAAGCAATGGGCATACGAATGGCTATCAAAGCAAGCAGACTGCCCTCCCCGAGTCTTTCCTCGACGGAATTTCTGTGCGCACCGTTTACGGGCTGGTGTCGCTCAAGTTCGCACTAGACTGGCCCATATTCGCCTCATACGATGAGCTCTCTGGCTGTGCCGCATGGATGGGCGGTCGAATCCCGACATTCGAAGAGGCCCGAAGCATTTACAACTACGTGCACAACTCGAAGAGGATGGAGGCTGAGCGCACGCTCGGAAGAACGGTTCCAGCAGTCAATGGGTGAGCATCGCACTTGTCGTCAAACATGTAGTTGGCATCTATTAACATGATACAGACACCTATCAAACGATGGAGTCGAGGAGACGCCACCAAATGTTAGCTCTCTCGAGGTCGAGAAGGCTCGTTCAGAGCTCTTCGTCGACCTCGACGGCGCCAATGTTGGATTCCAGCATTGGCACCCTGTCCCCGTAACGGCCAGCGGCGGCCGTCTTGCGGGCCAAGGCGAGTTTGGCGGCGTCTGGGAATGGACCAGCTCGCCCCTCGCTAGGCATGAGGGCTTCGAGCCGATGCCTCTGTACCCTCAGTACACATGTATGGTGTTTCCAATAGCGTCGTTTTCCTGCTATCTTTTTGCTAACCTGTTCACAGCCGATTTCTTTGACGGCAAGCACAACATTGTCCTCGGAGGATCTTGGGCGACGCACCCCCGCATTGCTGGACGACGATCTTTGTAAGTCAACCCTTGCCATTTGCGAAACGTAGCCAGCGTGATGGCTGCTAACGAAGACCAGCGTCAATTGGTACCAACGCAACTATCCCTTTGCCTGGTGCGGAGCCAGACTTGTGAGGGACATCGATTAAAGCAACGGCACACAAACATTTCCAACAATGCTGTTGCCTTCAACTGCTGTAGTTTCTATTGACTTTGAATCTCTCTCTACCTGCTGCATTTCGTCGTGCCTAGCGTTTCAACAGCTGGTTCTGACCTGAGGACGACTCAACTTCGTCCGCCGGGTGTTGCAATTTTGTGAGAAAAGTATGTAATTTACGCTGCTGGAAGCTTTTCCTAGTTCCCTTGCCAAGATGGGCTCTAAAGGGGCACAGCGAGCTTGGGTCTATGATTGGAGTTGTAGTGTAGTGTTTTAAGCTCTGTATTTCCCTTCCCCGTCCTGAGGTTGTCCAACGACGGATAGGGTACGTAATGTGTCACTCTCTTCTACTAGCAACACAGGTTCTTGCCGGCGATACACATCAGTCAAGGCTCAGGCTCACTCCGAGACCAAAAAATCTACAAATCTTGCTCAACTTTGATGTTTCCTCAGCCTGATAGGGTTGGGTGTCAGTAAACTACAAGGAAACCTCTTCCCCATAGCCGAATGAGGCCGTCTTTCCCACCCCTTCTTCCTCGTCGCAGGGGCCTCACTGGGCAATGCAAGTTCATCCGGCGCGTCCGTTCCTAGACCGTTGACGTCAATACATCGAAAGGGCGTGGGGTTGTACAATAATAGCGGGGGTGTTCTCACTTTCTTACTTTTTCGTCTGGCCCCCCCTTGATGGGGTTTGGTAGGATAAGTAATATCATGTATTCGTACTAGAACCTGCACAGTGTGGCAGCTTACCATGCGTGCGTGCAGGGGCGGCAGGGGTTGTGTTATCGTCATCATCATGTATTGCATCCTCGTGCTGCAGGCACGGTTACACTCTCTCGTAAACATTGCATTGGGTGCGACAATTGTCGCGTACTACTTAGTACGCCGTTTCGCAAGGGAGGGAGTCAGAAGGTGACCTTTGCTCAGGACTGGATTCAACTGTGCAACGTCGCCAACGGATGCATTGTTGGGACATTTGCCGACCGCCAAGGCATCTCTGTCTAAACTACCTACGATTACACTGCATGCCAGTGGGATCGGTCGCCAAGCACCCGACTGGTACCTTGTCCACGATCAATGTAACCTCGACGCCGCCTGTTTGAACCTCGACGCCGCTGGCGGCCAAGAGTCATGCCCCTTGCCGTGCATGGGCTCCGGACACGTCGGCGGCTTCACAGCTCGCAAAAAAAAAAAAAAAAAAAAAAAAAAGGCCGGTTTGTCCGCGTACCGCATTACGGCCGGCTTCTCTCCGAGTCGGAATTTCGTCGCATCCGAAAGGCTGTTGGATGGAAACCACTTGCTTTCAACCCCTTTGCTTCAAAATATTCTTATCTGCAAGACTCGAGTTTTGGGACTCCAGAGTCCATCGCGGTGTTGTCATTAAATCAGTTCAGCCGTTCAGACTGCCGTAGATGTCGAGGAGCTGCTCGAACACGTAGCTGGGCAGCTTGACTCCGTTCTCTGTCACGAGGTTAGAGATAAAGTCGGGGGGCTGTCGAACACTTTGTTAGCCCATGCACGCATGCACATACTCACAACCGCGCAAGACTTACAGTGTAATCCACGGCGTCCTCGGGCTGTACGCTCGCACCGTCTGTCCGGAAGTCCAGCACGTGCTGCTTAAAACCGAGATCCCGCTGATCAAGAGGGACCTTGCGCACGAACTTGTGCGACTCGGCGGCGACGTAGAAGGGCAGGCTGGCCTGCTTCGCGAGCTTGGCAATCTGGTAGGTGCCCATGCGCGAGATGATACCGCCGTTCTGCGTGACTGCCTCGGCGCCGACAATGACCATATGGACCTGACGCAACAGGCCCAGAACGTGCGCGACGGCGGGCTCAGCGATCTCAGCGACGGGAATGCCCTTGTCGCGGAGCTCCCGCACGAAGCGGTCAGACTCGGCCGGGCGATGCTCGTCGCGAACGTAGACGACCTTGAAACGGACGCCGCCGTCGCCGAACTGATCCGCCGCGCGGAAAAGGAGGGTGGAGACGGCGCGAGAGGCGCCGTGGGTGAGGACGACCTTGCCATCGCGCACGAAGCGCCAGCCGGCGTCAGCAATGCGGTCGCGGGCGGCGATGGCGCGGGAGGCGAAGAGACGGCCGTTGCGGAGGAGGTGGGTGCGGACGGCATCGAAGGATTGGTGCGGGCTCGTGGCGGCGGACTGGCCCTCCTGCTGCTTAAGCGAAGAGACGAGGTACTGCAAGAACAGGTCGGTGCCGGCCTGAAGGGGTACGGGATTGTTGACGGAGGCGTGGAGGGTGTTTGAGGCGCGCTTGATGAGGTCGAGGGTTTCGTATACGGTCGTGGTGCCCGAGGCGTTGAGGAGGGAGATGAGGGCCTCAATGGCGGCGACGGGTTTCGTCAGGTCGGGGTCTTGGAGAAGGGAGTGAAATGTCGAGACGATGCTGAACAGAAGCGAGGTTAGTTGGAGTGCGGTAGTTCAGGGTTGAGGTTGGTGTACTCGAAGTCACCGGTCGTCTTGTTGCGGATGGGCATGTCGGACGCCTGAGGCTTTTGGCTGTCGCCTGTTGCTGTAGATCCATGCTGTCAGTCCGCGTTCGCGTACATATCGACTATCATGTGGAAAGGTGGATTAGCGTACGCGCGAGGTCTCCGGTGGCCATGGCGATGTGTGGAAGGGAGGGAAAGTCAGGGTTCTAAAGACAGGCAGGCCCCTTTGTATCGGTGCACCTCCTGCGCTGGGCTTGGAGGAGTATTGCTGAGAATATGCCAGAAGCCGAGAGGTGAGAAGCGTCGGAGAGGGTTGTGGGTTTCGCTATCGAAGATGTGATCGGGACGTCGGCTGTCGCGATAGAGGAGGATGTCGAGTGTTGAAGCTCTGGGAAATTTTGGGAGGCGCCTGTGACTCAATTCCCACAGTCACTGACTACCTACCTATGTACCACCACCAACCAGATGGAGCTTGCCGGGTGTTAGCATTGATTTCTCTGATTTGGCGGGGTAGTTCTGCTAATCTAATCAGGGCTGAAGGGGGTCCTCCCAGATATGTCGCTACCCATCAAAACACGTCATTTTGGCCTGTTGGCCGAGTATCGACCTATCTATCTGTCCATCCACGAAATATTACGCTCATTCACTCGTATCTCCCTGTATCATTCTTTATCCCACTACCGACAGCGGGATCCCCTCCCCCCACTCCACTCCCGAAACACTGACACCCAGCTAATAAAGCTCCCTCCTTGTAAGCCTTCATGCCCTTCCCCCCCGCCCCTAACCAGGAAGCAAGCAATTCACTCAATTCCTCCTTTCGTCATGAAGATTCCTCTACCTTTCCACCATCGACAACATTGTCGAAGCTCTTCATTATCCCCTCCTGTACCAACCTGAGACCACAAAAACGAGGAACAACACAAATTATATTCGCAATGGAGCAAATCGACCCCACGACCGGCGCTCCCCTCCCCGCCGATGCGATCCAGCGCATCCTCTTCATCGCCTCTGGAGCCCATGTCTATAACATCCCGCCCATGACTTCGAACAAGGGCTACACCGCCGCCGGCTGGACCGAACGGCAAATCTTTACCGCCCGCCTCCGCGTCCTCGAGACCGCCTGGGAGACCGCCGCCGCCGCCGCACCCACCCCCGTCGGCGTCGGCAGCGCCGTGATCCCCGTCGCGCCGGGCGCCCCCGCCGGCATCACGAACAAGGAAAACCACATCAAGGTCGACATCGTCCTCGAGGACCCCTCCAACGGCCAGCTCTTCGCCGCCGCCCCCTACACTACCATCTCCGCCGTCGAGCCCGTCCTCGACTCGTCGCGCTTCTTCGCCGTGCGCGTCATGGACGGCCAGGGCCGCAAGGCCGTGCTGGGCATCGGCTTCGAGGAGCGCAGCGAGGCCTTCGATTTTGGCGTCGCGCTGCAGGAGGCGCAGAAGAGCCTGGGCCTGCTGGACGCAAGCCACGCCAAGCAGGCGGCCGAGAACAGCAAGCGCGCCCAGGAGGAGAAAAACAAGGACTACAGCCTGAAGGAGGGCGAGACCATCACCATCAACTTTGGCGGCTCCAAGATCGGCCGCCGGTCGAGGCCCGAGACTGACGCCAAAGGCGCCGCGGCAGCGTCGGGCGCGGGCCTGCAGGCCTTCTCGCTGCCGCCGCCCCCGAGCGCACCAAAGAGCGGCAACAGTTTCCTGCCGCCGCCTCCGGCCGCCTCCAATGCTCGTGAGCAGAAGCGGGAGAAGAGGAAATCGGCGCAAGACCTGGGATTTGACGATGGTCAGTTTGGCGAGTTCGCTTAGGGTCCCTTCACAAGCGGAGGACTTGCCGATGCGGCGGAAGGACGATTCCCGTTACTCGACCCAATCTGAGGCAGCGGCCAAAAAAAGAAAAAAAGAGACAGGGGGGTGATGCAAGGAGTTCAACGGCCGTTTATTCCATGGTCAATAATAAAAGATTCACTACACCGTTTGCTGCGATTGCCCACCACGAGCCTACGAATTGCATATGTAATGAAAGACCGAAAAGAACAACGGGTCACACGCGCGTCTCTGATGCCGTCTCAGTGATACACCCCATTATCTTACTGGAACCTGAGGAGCCCACTTGCGTGCTCCTACAGCCCACGAGACTCCTCAGACCCGGGCCAAAGACATTTCAAGGCGGGGAGACTCATTCTTCTTCTGTGACTTCGGAGATTGTCGTCTTGGCTGGGATCTTGGTTTCGCTCTTCATCGACACCAGGGGCCAATGCTTGGTTTTCGTACTTAAACCGCAAGCTGTGGCTTCTCAGTTCATTCGCGCAGGTATCAAAGGCATTGTTGCATCCTGGCCGGAACTCGGCCTGTACCCCATCTGGTAGAGCGTGCATTTGGGACTCGGACTGAGATGGTACGTCCCACGTAACGTGAAGCGGATGGTAGCTCGCAGGGAAGAACATGGGCGAGGCAGCATCCAAGGGTGTCGGGATCATAGACGTTACGTCGGAAGGCGTAGTGACATCCTTAGTCCCCCAGGAGGAGCACCGTCGCTCATGGAGTTCGCTTTGGATCTGCGTCCAAGTTTCCCGGCTCTGGAGCTCCACATAAATGTCGCCGAGCCTTAGGAGAATCGCCTTCTTTTGGCCCGCGACCTCCGCAATCCTGCTCTTCAGCAATGCGGCCCTCTTTCTAGACTTACGCCGCTCGTCGGACGGCAGCCCATTATCAATCCTCTCTTGAAGCACGGATAACTTCCTCATAAGGTCCGCTTCTCGGTTGCCTTGGTTCTCTAGTGACGCCGTCAGATATGCTTTCTCAGTGTATAGGTGCTCCAAGGAATTTGGCGTTGTGAATGCCGACCATCCATGCTTCTGCTTCATGCTGGTGTTCATGCTACCCCTTGGACTTGTGCACCCTATTCTTAATGCGGGCCGAAGAGGCGATGGTAGTGCTTCAGGGTAGAGAACGTCTGATCCTTGGCGACGAGTTTCGAATGGCGGCTGGCTTCGTGACGAATCTTCGACACATATGGCCACAGTATCGTGGGTATCTGCTGCCAAAGGGACGAAAGCCAGGGCTTCGACATAGCGATTCATGGTGAGGAATGAGAGGAAGGTGCAGAGACCGTTGACGGCAAGGTGGCCTTGTCAAGGCAGATATAAGCAGATAACGTCTAATCGGGTTCCTAACGCATCCGAGCCTGACAGAGTGGAAACAAAGAGAAAGAGGTTCCGAGGTTACGCTGTTGTGGCATATTCTTAGGACTGAGAAGCTTCGATCAGATTGAAACATATAAGGATGAAGTGGCCAAGGGCTGTCCGAGTTTACCGTGCTATATCTGCGAAAAAGGAGGCGTCCTGCAGGAAGCAAAGAAGCTAACACGGCAGTCGGAGCTCGGATGCGATTGGTGCCTTGACAACAATGCCAGGATGCGTATTGAAAGGGGACAGCAAATGTGACATGGGTAGTTGTGGGACGCTGTGGTTGCATCCCCAGTCCAGCCCGAACAAACCCCCCGCATAGGTGACACCAAGTTCCGGTGCATCTACAGATGTCCTAGCCGTTCAAGATCGTTCCACCAACTTGACAAGCCGATCTTGATCACAGGTGCAGGGGCACAAGGCGACGTCTTGAAAGCGATGCAAGGTCACGCCCTCAAATGTTAAAGCCGTCATGCCGGGGAGGGTCGCAAAAGCGCCACAGACCAGCTGCCTCAGCGGCCCTGCGCACCGACGAGACCTCCTCGCCTAATACTGCTCGGTTGATCTCATTGTACCGCACTTCATCGCCCTGATGTTCACTAGCGTCCTTTGTGCGTTTCCTGGACTTACCAACGTGAGCATCCGGGTGATAGTGCTCCATGATGTTGACGAAGCAGTCCTTGGAGACCTCCTCGGCCAAGAACTGCATGATCCGCTGTCCTTCTGCTTCTTTTCCCGGCATCACCAGATGTCGTACTAAGAGGCCCTTTTTGGCTATGCCGTCTCCAGTAAAGCATAAATCTCCAACTTGTCCTTGCATCGCTTTAATGCTCTCGCGTGCCGTGGTGGCATAGTCGTCCGCTTTTAGTAAGCGCTTGGAGGTGGCCACCTCCCAGACCTTGAAATCGGGGAGGTAGATGTCGACCAAACCATCCAGTAGCTCCAAAGAAGCCAACGAATCAAAACTGGAGGTGTTGTAGATGATCGGGACCTTTAGACCCAGTTCCTTCGCGTGAAGAATACTAAGCACAACCTGGGGAACCACATGCTCCGGGGTGATCAGGTTGATATTGTGGACGCGACCAACTTGCTGCAGCTTAATGTACCATTCACCCAACTCCTCGGGCGTCAGATCCTGGCCATTACGTTGGTGGGCGATGTCATGGTTTTGGCAGAAGACGCAACGAAGGTTGCAGCCCGAGAAGAATACGGCGCCGCTGCCATTGTGCCCCTGTATGCACGGTTCTGAAAAGGACAGTCAGTGTTTCCACCCTTGCACAAACTTGAGATGGAAGATGCTCGACACAACGGTGGTGGATGCGCCTGACCTTCACCAAAGTGAGGTGCAATCACGTTGACCTTTGTGTTGTTGTCAATCAGACACATCCCGGTCTTTTCGAAGCGGTTCACACCGCATAGCCGCGGGCAAAGATTGCAGTTGGAAAGATGTGCGTAGGCCTCGGATCGCTTCTTGGATTCTTCAATAGAGGACAGCGTCATGTACCGGGGCATATAATCATCGAGGAGGAACGGTGGCGCGAGGTGAAGGAAGCGGCGGGAGCTCGCCATGGCCCGAATACGACAGAGAGGCTCATTTTGTCGTACCAAGATTCGCCTTAGCGTGTTCATTGTGTAGCTTGATCATTGCAAACCAAGACGAAATTGATGGAGACAACTCTTGCGTCACACAGGGCAAATGATTGAAGGAGGAGAGGTCGGATTACTTAAGGTGCTATCCCATTGGATAAAGAGGGCCAGAGTGGGTCTTTGAACCTCCTTGCCTATTCCAGTCAGGATGGTGCTTTGCCTTTCTTCCCTTCCGTCCAACTCCACAAATCCGTACTCAGCGAGACGGGTAAATCGTGTCCCTGATCTTGTTTGCTATCCTCCGTACTGCTAGAAGCTTGCCAGGTCATAGGGTGACGCTTACCGAGAATAAGAACAAAGGAACACCTGTGTCCCACGAGAGCTCTCGAAATTCGTCCTTGGTCAGGCTGGACAACTGCATCGAGTACCAGAAAACTCACTGTAGGATAGAGTAAACTTTCCAGTGTGGCGCCGTAATGGATTTGTCTCAGCCACTGTTTCCAAGGCTTTACAATTACGCTTTCAAAACCGACTTCATCCCGTCGAAGACAGGTTAGACGCTGAATGCCCGGTACAGGATCCTCCAGCAAAACTCCTGCAGTGAGCGACGGCTGTCGGTGGCAATGAGGATGAAGTTGATGAAGTTGCAGTTGATGAAGGGATTCAGTCGGGAGATGGCGTCTTGAATTAATTAGTCCCTCCGACCTGTGTCAAATAAAAGACGCCACTTTATAGCCTTCTGGTCATCGCCACTAGGTCGCACGGACATGATCCACTTCGCTTCTGCCATTCGGACTCCAGTTCCTTCCTAAGAGCATCGGCATGTTACTATCGTTTTCGGGTAGAATCCTTCACCGGAAGTCACGATCATCTAAGTGGATGGCCCGAGCAATTATGTTTGCTTTCTGCTAAGAAGCACTCATACAGCACTTTTCCGGCTTTTTCTCAAATCTCATGAGGAAGATTAGGCCACAGCAGTATTCAATTCTGTATTTTGGCTGTAATAACGTTCAGAACCAGCGGGATTGTCCTCCAACTTCGAAGCATCTGAACCGCCAACTAAGTGGTTTTCAATCATATTAGTAGATGTTCGTCCAATGTTGTAAATGTTCCCCTGGGTCGTGAACCATCGAGACTCTCAATCTGTATGTCATGGAGGGAAGCGATTCCATTGGCAAGTAAGGTAGGTACGTGGCTATTAAGCAGAATGCCATGGATGGACCTGGAAAGTATCGGCGTTGTCTTCTAGGATGACAGGATCCACGCCAACACTCATTGTCATCCGCGAAATTCTAGATTTTTGCTTTCCCCCCGCATTAGAGGATCCATTTCTTTTGGGAGAAGCTGTTTCACTCGGAAAACACCGAAAATGGAATGGGAGCGGCCAAAGTATCTTGCTGTAAAATGTTCATCTCATCTCCAATGGTCGTTATTCATTCCACACCCCTCAAGCAAATGCACGGACTACTGTACCCCTACGGCCGCACATTTCCAACGCAACATCACCGCTTCGGCATCAGTTCTACCTTTTTACAATACAACACATTGTCAACTAGAATGTATACTCCAAAACGTTAACAGAAGACCCTTTTCATTTCCCAGCCTTCTATAATAGTCCTCATGTGCCCCCGTGCAGGCGTCACTAGCTATGCTAAGTTTTCCCCCTCAGAGGGTCTTTCCTGGTATTAACCCCCTGATCGGCGTAAACTTAAACCTCGGTGCTGCCGAGAAGAATTCTAAGGATATTATCTGGCTAAGGGGGGTAATCAGTGGCTTAGAGCTTGAATATTCTGGTCTGGACGTTGAAGAGTCCTTGTACACTTAACAGCTCAGAACAGTTTACTTGAGTTTCTAGGATTGGCAAATGTCGAGAGTAAAAGACGCTCTTTGATTTAGGCAGGGAGTGTCCCGGTGTTGATTGATATGAGGGCAGTAAAATTGCACTCAAGTACCTACTCATCATGCGACCAAACCTTTTACACACTCCTTCAAAGGCAAGTGGCCTCGCCCTCATCAACAGTCATAAAATTTCTTGCCTTCATTCTTCAAGATAAGCACAACCTTGGAGGCAACATCCTTTGTTTTCGCGCAAGTACAGGTTATTTTCATTTCTTGTCGTCTTTGACGGCTTGCTTCAACATGGATTACACATTGGTATTGGTTTCCTTCGTCTTCTGGATATTCCTTCCTTTCTCGGACGCCCTCCATATTACGAACCAGACCATTGACAAGTTCCTACTTGGCGAGTATGATTACGTTGTTATTGGCGGCGGTACCTCGGGAATGGTACTTGCCAACCGCTTGAGCGAAGACTCGAACGGTATGAAACCCTTTTGCATCTCATCCACACTCGACGGTTGCTGACTGGACACAGTGACTGTTCTCGTGATCGAGCGTGGCGACCTGTGAGTTGCGATTCCAAAGCTTTTACCATCAAGGAGCTACATCGCTGACCGTTCCAGTGACGGACGTGAGAGTTATATTGTCACTCCCGGGTACATCGGCCGCCAGCCCCCATCGCCCTATGGCACGAGTGTGGGGACTGCCCCTCAGACTTTCCTCGACGGCAAGACCCGCGGAATCTCCCAAGGCAATAGTATTGGCGGCGGCTCACTATGGAACGGGATGTGCTGGACCAGAGGCGCGGCTGCCGATTTCGACGGTTGGGAGCAATTGGGAAACGCGGGTTGGGGATGGCAAAGCCTCCAGCAGTACTTCAAGAAGGTACTTATGGCGTCTTCTCAGAGGCTAACAAAGTGACAAGTGCTAAATCATAACCCAGGTCGAGAAGTACACAGTCAATGTTGACGCGGATGTGCAAGACCGCCTCAACATCCACCCGAATATGTCGGTTCACGGAACTGAAGGATCGATTGACGTGGCTTACCCACGGTTCTTCTACGACGCATCAGGTAAGCTGGCCCTCCCACGTATAGCAAAATTCGCGATTGCTCCTCAGGCTCCGTAACTAATGCTGTAAAGAACATGTCCTTAAAGGTCTCTCAGAGCTGGGCCTCCCGCTTACGGGCGACCTTAACATGGGCGACTCAACGGGGGGTACAATCGTTCCATCCAGTATATCTCCCACCAACCAGACTCGCTCCGATGCCAGAGTCGGATACTACGACCCAGCTGCGCCCCGCTCGAATCTGCATGTCTTGACCGGACATACTGCCACGCGGTTAATTCTGGGCTTGCCCAACTCACAAGGCACGGGCGGTGGACGTCGCATCCTCGGAGTCGATGTAAGCCAGCCTTTATCTCTGCTATTTTCACGCTCCATCCACTAACACAGACCCTACCAGTTCGCCATGGAGGCTAATGGAATCAACCGGACGGTAACGACCAACAAGGAGGTTATCCTCGCCGCCGGTGCCATCCAATCCCCTACTCTCTTACAGGTCTCGGGTATTGGTCCTAAAGAAGTTTTGAGTTCCTTGAATATCCCTGTGCAGATTGACCTACCAGGAGTTGGAAACAACTTCCAGGATCATCCCATGGCTCAATTTCCGTTCGATTGTGAGCTCGAGACTGCTGTTCCGATTCGGAGACATCCTGCTGACCACTATTCAGACACAAATTCGTCCCTTTATACATCTAACAATCTTACTGGAGATGCCTTCGATGAAGCGCTCACGACTTTCCTTACCAACCATACCGGTATGTAAATATAATTCAGATCAAGGACCAGCAAGCTCACCTCTTTCAGGACCATTGACGGCGCCTCTGATAAACACCGTTGCCTTCCCAAGCCTCTTTTGGCACGGGGACGAGGGGAAAGCTCTACAAAATGCCGCAGTCAACTCCAACTCCGACTCCCTCCCCGCCGATGCTCCGCCAACTGTACAGGCAGGCTACGCCGCGCAGAGGCGCATCGTCCTCGACCACCTTACCCGCGCCGACGTCGGCGCCTACGAACTCCTCGCCGCCTCGCAGGGCCAAATGTCCATCGCGGCTCAGAAGCCACTGTCGCGTGGCACAGTCCGCCCGAACTCCGGCTCCATGTTTGACGGGCCCCTGCTCGACCCGCGCTACTGCGCAGACCCGCTCGACTGCGAGATCATCCGGCTCGGCCTGAAGACGACGCGGAAGCTCATGCAGACGCAGGCGATGACGTCGCTGTTGCCGGTGGTGGACGCACAGTTCGAGTCGACCGACGACACAGAGTTGATGGCGACGATCAAGCCGCTTGTCGGTACGGAGTTTCACCCCAGCGGGACGACAAGTATGATGCCCGAGGAGATGGGTGGGGTCGTCAGCGCCGAATTGATGGTGTATGGGACGTGTAATCTAAGAGTTGTTGATGCGGGAATCATGCCCATGATCCCGTCTGCGCATCTCCAGGCTGCGGTGTACGCCGTGGCTGAAAAGGTAAGTCCACAGCAATCTGGGTCTGACTCTGGCAGTTTCTAAAACAAGTTACAGGCTGCGGACATCATCAAAGCTGCCGCAAATGACCCTCCGGCCTGCCCCTCCGGCCAGGCATAGTGGCCTATTGGCAAGGGTATGGTTTAATCGGTCATTTTAATGGAAAAGGAGTTTTGGTCCAGGAGTTGGGAAGAGGAATATGTTAATCGCTCACTAATAACCATAATGGTTCGCCAGGTCTTGGTGTAATCATTAGTGGCCAAAACTCGTTGGAGAGTCACCGATGTCCTGGACAGGACAGGAAAGAAGACTTGAGAGTTGATATCGAAAACGGAAGACAAAAGTATGTCTGATGGACCGTTTTTAGAGGCAGAGGAGGTTGCAAGACAGCAATGCTGCATAGTTCCCGTTTCTCAGAAGTACCCGGGCGACTGGACTTAACGCACTAAATAAGTTACGGGCATTGCTTCGGCTACCTAAACATTTGTGGTTCTAAAGAACCTGGTTGCAAGTGGTATAATACAGTTTTGTCGCAGAGTAAAGTCATTCCATAATGGCATCAGGCATTGTCTTCAACCCATTGCTCAATCCTCTCGACTAGCTCAGTCTTCTTCCCCGTAGTGCTCTGCCCCCTAGCAGCGAGGATGTCCTTTAAATCTGCCACTAGCATCTTGCTCAAACTACCGTTATCAACAGATGCCTTGAGCTGAGCCGTGGTCATGCCAGAGCCGGAAACCTTTGCGGGCTTCGGCGCCGCTTTCACCCTCTTGGCGGGCCTCTCTTCATCGTCGCCGTCCGCATCGCGTTTGATGGCCGCCTTCGCTAGCGCATTCTTCGTCTCGGCTTGTAAAACCTCTGCCCAATCATCCAAATAGCCGCCCGCACGCTTGCTGATGGCTTTGTATTTCGGCTGTGTGAGGTCCTCCGCCTTCTCTGGGTACTCCTCCTCGAGGGCGAGAACCTGAAGAATTTTGTAATGCCATTGCAGCGAAGGGTTAGGGTACTTCTTCGGGTTGAACATAGCCTTTGGCAGCTGCAGCTGCTGGATAATGACGCGCATGCGGTCAATGAGTTCGTTGGAGCTGACGACGAGGTTGCTGGGAGGCTCGGGGCCCTCGCGGAGGTCGTCTGCAAAAGGGAGCGGATAGAGCCAGAGACCCGCCGGCAGGTATGGGGTCCCTGAATCATCTTCCGACTTTTCATGGGAAGGTATGACGGCGACGAGAATTGGGCTGGCATTGGATCGAGTGATGGCCCAGGCAATGCCGATCTTCTTGTCCTTGAGCAGTTTCTGCCACAAGGCGCTGAAGACACGGGTCGAGCCGACATAGTCCTCTTCAGAGGGGAAGATGAAGTTCGACTTTTTGACACTGGCCCAAAATGGGAGCATGGATCGCGGCTTGAAGCCGATGATGCGGATGATGGGAGATCCAAAACCCTTGAGAGACTTTTGCTCCTCTGGGGCGAAATGCACGAACTCGCCGCCGAATTTGTAAGCCTTCTTGAACTCCGTCTTTTCTACCGTCCGAGCAGTATCTTCGGCGATGCGGGTCGTCTCGCCATGAGCGATCTGAGGCTTTTCACTGTCCAAGTAGATGTAAGACGTTCTGGCTGGCGTCTGTCGATGGATGACGTTGTAGCCCTTGACCGATATCCTCAGTCCGGGAGCAATCTCGAAGGGGAGGTTGGAGAACAAGGCGCGTTTCGGGGTTTCTTTGGAGTTGATATTGGATATCAGGGAGTTGAGAAGTGAAAGACCGTCACCTGACTTTGAGCTCCGCACCTCTGAGAGGTTGGCCTCACCGGTTTGGTCTCGATAGATGATATCCTACACTTGTTATTTTGGACCTCACCGACAAGACCACCTATGGCACTTACGTCGTAGAACTTGCCAAGGTCAAATTTCTTTTCATCCCTGGTAATGGGAAACAGTTCAATGACCACACCGAGGTCATAAAGGTCCTTCGCTCGAACAGCCGCTGCGGACTTGGCGTCCTTGTTGTTGGCGTGAGGGTTGTCGTTATCTGTGATGATGAAGAGGCGTCTACTACCGAAATTCGCCGCCTTGGTTGTAAAAATCTGGTTTGCGCAGAAGAACACGTTGGCCATTTGTACTTCCTCCTTCGCCGGTACCAAGACATCATCCTCATCCTCGCCCTCTTCCCCATCGGCGCCAACTAGCGTCTTCAGCGCCTTGACATCTTCTGCTGCAGGAATGTCAAGATCGGTGAACAGGTAGCAGTGTGGGTATCCTAGACCAGACCGAGCACTTTCGTCTTGGAACTTGGATTTCTCAGTGCCAAAGAAGAGAATGCCCATCATGTCTCGGGGGTTCGAAATGATGCGCTGCTGCATGAGGTGGTAGGCGCATTTCAGGGCTGCTTCGACGGCGCTGTCCTTATCCGCCTTCTTAGAGCCCGAAGTTGGAGGATGTTGCAGCATTGATGAGCTGACATCGACGGCGAGCAGAATGGCGTCTTTTTGTGCCTTGTAGTCCTGCGATGCGTCAGTTGTAAGTCATCCATGGTGGACATGGACCCTAACTGTCTCGTCAATCTCCTCCTCGGCATCATCTTCATCCTCCTCTTCTCTTTTAAAATGTCCGCGATCAGCCATTATGTGATCTTTTTCGAAGTCCGGATATGATTACAAGTTGGTTTAGAGAGACTTGGGTGCAGGAGGAGGCGAGCACCTATTATGCATGTCTTCTTTGCGGGCTTGGTCTCCAGGCACCCACGCGCCTAGACCGGGGGGTATGTAGGTAGCTTCGCGAACGGGAGAGCTCCACTGGAGCGAGCTTGCGCGTAACCACGTGACCAACCGTTTCTGGATTACGCCGGCGTTGATTGGCCAGAACTAGATAGTTAGGACAGTACTCAGGGAGAAGCTGTTTGAGTGCGTAAAGCCAGGGGAAGGATAAGTTACCACTATCCGGCCAGCCCGGTCTTGCAAGGGACCAACAGCTCGGTGCTCGGTGGACACATGAATCCAGATCGGCATTTTCGTCGTCATCGAAGCCCGAAGTCCACACAGTGTTGTCTGGCATCGAGCACGCATCACCAGGATTCGCGTATTGCCACAAGTACGCTTTTCCCAGAACCACCCAAAGACATCTTCCCATCTTGATTCTTCCCCTCAATTGGTTGGTGTTTTGTTAGATTTTCAATTCACCACGCCGTCGCAGTTGCAATGGCTTTCCAATACTCGGCTGGTCGACTTTCCCGGAGCTTGTACAAGGCGACGCCCTTGACGCGCCATGCCTCGTCGCCCGTCGCCCTGGCGTCGCCTCAGTCCAGGTCATTGGCGACTGTCCCGCCTGTGACGCAAAACTCTGTCGGATCCAAGGGCCCAACGGCCATGGTTTTTATGAATATGGGCGGTCCCTCGACAACAGGCGAAGTGGGAGACTTCTTGAGCCGGCTCTTTGTAAGTTGTCTCGCGTTTCTCGGTCCAATGGACGGCTAACAGTTCATAGGCAGATGGCGATTTGATTCCTCTCGGTCGCTTCCAGAACTATCTCGGTCCTTTCATATCCAAGCGAAGAACCCCCAAGATCGAGAAGCAATACGCCGAAATCGGTGGCGGCTCACCCATCCGCAAATGGACCGAGTACCAGAACGCAGAGATGTGCAAGATCCTAGACGAAATCTCGCCGCAAACCGCACCTCATAAGCCGTACACTGCGTTCCGCTATGCCGACCCATTGACCGAAGAGATGTACAACCAGTTGCTGGCAGACGGTTTCGGAAACGGAAAGGGCGGAAGAGCAGTTGCGTTTACACAATATCCCCAATACTCATGCTCAACGACCGGCAGCAGCCTCAATGAACTATGGAAATGGAGGCAACGACTGGAAGGCAAGGCGGTGGGAGAGACGACGCCGGGCGACGGCACAATTTCTTGGAGTGTTATTGACCGCTGGCCTGTCCATCCTGGGTTGGTTGAGGCATTTGCGCAAAACATTGAGGCCAAGCTGTTGGAATACCCCGAGGAAAGGCGCAAGGACGTCGTACTGCTGTTCTCTGCCCACAGTTTGCCCATGTCGGTTGTCAACAGAGGCGACCCCTACCCCGCCGAAGTCGCCGCAACTGTCTACGCTGTTATGCAGCGTCTCAAGTTTTCCAACCCCTACCGTCTTTGCTGGCAATCCCAGGTCGGCCCATCGGCCTGGCTAGGGCCGCAGACTTCTGACTCAGTTGAGCACTACGTCCAAAAGGGCCAGAAGGATCTGGTTTTGATCCCCATTGCGTTCACCTCGGACCATATCGAGACCTTGTACGAGCTGGACCTCGAAGTCATTGCAGACTCTGGATCACCGGAGACCGTTAAGCGAGTCGAGAGCTTGAACGGAAGCCTAGTCTTCATCAGGGCTCTCGCAGACATCGCCAAGGCTCATCTTGACAGTGGCGTTGCCTGCTCGCAGCAGATGGAGCTGCGTTGCCCTGGCTGCAAGAGCGAGCGCTGCTTGCAGTCGAAGAAGTTCTTTGCCGGACAGCAGATAAAGCTTTCCTCAGCGCAGGAAAAAACCCTCGCGCAATGAACTGCTGTCAGTCGCTGTTCATGAGGACGGTGTGTGTTTTTGTACAATTAGAGGAACCGGCGATCTGTTAGGGTCTAAGTGGGAGCCTGGAAATGGCGTGAACAAAAGTTCTCAAACATGAAATAAACCATTTGCTTCATCTGCATTCCGAGTCTCTAATCGGACACGAAATGTCACTACTCCCTCGTCTTGGGCAGCTGTTGTGCCGTGGTGTCCAAGATGCCAGGGTCGAATTACGGAGTAATTACCTGAAGAGCCATTGGCTGTGATGATGACGCCACTGTGTTTCCTCGACGGTACTAACAATTTCCCACTCAACTCCACATAGCTGCCAGGATCTCCGCGATCAACACGCTTGATCTATTACTTACCACCTGTATATAGTACACTTATCTGCAGATTATGTACAGCACTCGAACTTTGACGAGGAGACTACCCCGAGAAGCTCACACTTTTTGTTTTCGACGACCGATGAGCACTCATGACAAAATCCATTTCGGGCCCTTTGAGGTCACCGACCAGGTCAGTCGCATCTCATTGAGTCGTCTCTTGTCACCGGTATGGTCATGGCGCATATGATGAGACGAGTCAATGGCCCAATCCTATCCATAGTCATGGCGGCATTTTCGTCTGAGGTTGTCCCAGCGTGGTAATGGGCATCTCAATCTCTTACTGAACGCGTGGATTTCTCGCTGGAGTGTCGTTACCACATGGACTGACGCGAGCCAGGTCTTCTTCAAGACGGCCCACTCCTTCGCCCTGGTCAACCTTAAGCCCCTCCTCCCGGGCCACGTTCTCATCTGCCCCCTGAAGCCTCACAAGCGCCTGACGGACCTCCCGCCAGCCGAGGTGACGGACCTCTTCACCACAACGCAGCTGGTCCAGAAAATGCTGGCCCGTCGCTACTTCTCCTCATCGTCCCCGCCGGCGGCGCCAGAGGCAGGGTCCTTCAACATTGCCGTGCAGGACGGCGCGGACGCAGGGCAGACCGTGGCGCATGTCCACGTTCACATTATCCCGCGCGTCCCGGGTGAGAGTGGTAAAGACGGGTCCGGGCCAAAGGACGAAATTTACGAGCAAATGGCTGGCGAGGAGGGGAACTTGGGTGGCGCGTTGTGGGATAAAGAATTGGGCAAGAGGCCAGAGGCTAGGGGACGGTTCGCGAGGATCGAGGATGCGATGAGAAAAGCGAGGAGTATGGAAGAGATGGTGGAAGAAGCGAAGTCCTATCGGGCCTTGTTAGAGGAGATGGGCGCTGTCAGCGAGAGATAGCGAAAGCAGGATAAACCAGGACGACATGGATTTAGGCTACGCTCGACGATACCATGATATTCCACTTCAATCGATGTCACATACAGTGGCCAGCTTGGATCTGGATTGCTTTGAGCTAGTGGCCCTGTGTTCCCATGCTGAGCAACAGATAATTGCCCTTTCCTGGGTATGGGAGGCTAGTACAAATTAGACCTCTTCAATTGTTCACGTCCTATATAAAGATTTAGCCGTCTTTAACTGACGTCAACTGACCAGTTTCCTCGTTTTTTGTAAATCGTCACGAAGCGTAATGCACCTAGTTCTATGAAGTAAGCCTAAAACCGTGCTTAAACTCAGCGGTGCGCGGTTGGCACTGTCAAGCCTAGACCCCACCAACCATTAACGCGTCCAGGGTCGCGTTTGGTCGCGTCTCCCACCCCAAGATTTAATTGTCACCTTAGCGACACACCTATCGCAACGCTCAACAAATCACCTGCATCAAGACGATTGCCACGCCACTTTGGCATTCACATCTTCGCATTTGACACGTCAAGATGCCGGGTGCTTCATCGCCTATTGCCTTTCCCGCCAGCTCCTCACCACCCGCCGCGAAACGCGCGAGGCCTGCTGTCGAGCACACGAGACCGAAACCGAAGGTCAACAGCGGATTCCTTCTAGACGATGATTCCGATGACGATGACGACAATGACCAGCAGCCTCCCCTAAAAAAGCAATTTCTTGATTTCAGTACCCGTCTTCAACGTTCAACACCCGTCACAACAGTCCTAGAGGAAGAGATCGTTGAGCCGATTGTACCAGCGCCGCAGAAGACCAGCGATCCCGCCATAGCCAACCTACCACAGGTCGCACCACCCGAAAAGCCATTGGGCCTCGCTTCGGCACTTCTAAGCTCTACACCATCGTTTCTCAGGTCCTCCCGAACCTTCAAGCTTACAACATGCGCCGGGACGTCCACTACGATCAAGCAACGGAAGCCAACGACGAACACCTCTTATGAGAACATTATCGCTGCGAGGTCCAAGACGAAAGAGGGGAAAGCGAGACGTGCATACTACGGCATAGACATCAACGAACTCATTGATGCCGCGAAACAAGAAGCTTCCGAGCCACGTGGACCGAAGAGAAAGGAGACCGATGTGCCAGTTCCCTCGGTGGAACCGTCAATTGCCGGCAAGCAACACAAGAAAACACTCCTGTGGACCGAGAAATACAGAGCCAGGAACTTTTTGGATCTTTGCGGCGACGATAGTACCAATCGAATGGTCCTCCGTTGGCTGAAGCGCTGGGACCCAATCGTGTTTCCTGGTGTTGCGAAGAAAGCCCCCATCGTGCGTAGACCAGGCACAAAACAGGTTCAGGAGGAGGAAAAGCCACACAAGAAGATTCTAATGCTCACGGGACCACCGGGTCTCGGGAAAACTACTTTAGCACATGTCTGTGCCAGGCAAGCAGGATACGACGTGATGGAGGTCAACGCCAGCGACGATCGAAGCCGAGATGTAGTCAAAAACCGAATAAGAACCTCCTTGGGCACCGAGAGCGTCAAGACTGTCGAGAACATGAAAACAAAAGACGGAGAAACACAACAAAAGGTCGCCAAACCCGCTTGCGTGATTGTTGATGAAGTCGACGGAGTTGTTGGCGGCTCCGGTGCCTCAGGAGAGGGCGGCTTTGTCAAGGCGTTGATTGACCTAGTGCTACTTGACCAGAAGAACAGCGCTGGTGCCTCTGATGCCTCTGGCCGGAAGAAGAAAAAGGGTGACGACTTCCGGCTGATGCGCCCGCTCATTCTTATTTGTAACGATGTTTACCACCCCTCTCTCAGGCCTCTTCGCCAATCCGGTATGGCGGAGATTATTCACGTTGGCAAGCCAGGCATTGATGCCGTCGTCACGCGGCTCAAGACTGTGTTTGACAAGGAAGGCATCCCCTGTGAAAAGGATGCAGCGCGCAAAATCTGCGAGGCAGCCTGGGGTATGACGAGCGGCATCGACGCAAAGCGCGGCGCAGAAAGCGGAACGGAAGGTGATCTCAGAGGAGTCATGGTTGTTGGTGAATGGGTCGCAGGCCGATTCAAGGCTGCCTGCGGATTCAACGATCGACTGACAAGGCAGTGGCTTGACCAGAATGTGCTCCACGATCTGACCAACGGTGCTGGAGGGGCGAGGGGGCTTGGACGAGGAAGCACAAAAGACATAGTAACACGTGTTTTTCAGGAGGGCGGCGGTTTCCCGAAGCAAGCTTTGGACACTTCCCAAAACTTCAAGCACAAGCACGAACAACCCAAAAGCCAGCTTGGTTTTGCAGAGTATCACAAGAAAAATGCGATGGAACGGCTGCGGCACATGATTGACACCAGTGGAGAGGTCGAGCGGATTATGACCGACATCTTTCTGGAGTACCCCAATCGGGAGTTCAATGACGACTCTTTTTTGTCGAAGCCAAACGCTGCGTACGACTGGATGAACTTTTTGGACACCTGTTCATCACGCACCTTTGGAAGTCAGGAGTGGGAGCTGGCGCCGTACCTCAGTCAACCGATTCTAGCCTGCCACAGCTTGTTCGCCTCGTCCCGCCGACATCAGGTCACCATGGGCTACGACAAGAAATGGGGCGGTGGAGAGGAGGACAACGAGCCACCCGTACCATTCTCTGGACCTCGAGCCGATTTCGCCGCTCATGAAGCGCAGAAGCAAAACAAGGCCATGCTCCAGGCTATTCAGGCACAGCTAACCCCCACGCTGGGACGGTCATTCCGTAGCGTTGAGGATATATCCACAGAGTTCATGCCATACTTAGTCCGCATGGTGTCACCAGACGTAAAGCCGGTTGTTATTGGCGGCAGCGGCACGAGTACAGCCAGTGTGCGGAAAGAAACGGAGAAGGCCATGGTGAGGCGGGCCGCCGAGGTTATGGCCGAGGTCGGGATTGTTCTTCAGAAGGGCAAGATTGAAACCGATTCTTTAGTAAACAGGGGGCCTCAGTGGGTTTACCGCATGGAACCGTAAGTTGACCTTTGAATGTGCCTGTGGCCAGGACTAATACCCGACAGTGATCTTGATGCCCTCGCAGTGTTTGAGACAGCGGGCAACCTAGTACTCTCCAGTCAAGCCCCAACGCGCTACGCCGTGCGACAGGTGCTGGACCAAGAGCTGCAGAGGACCATTGCGCTACGCGAGGCTGCGGCCCGCCAGGCGCGGTTCAAAGCAGGAGGCACCATGGAGTTCGAAGAGATCCCCGTGCACAATGACAACAAGGACATTATCAAGGAACAGGCGAAGATACTCGAGGCGAGCGTGAAGAGAGACTTTTTCGGACGCGTCATACCCGCGCGACCGCTAGGTGCGGTGAACGGGAACGCGAAAAGGAAGAAGGAACAGACCCACGAGAAGAGCGATAACAAGGTTTGGGTCACGTACCATGAAGGTATGAATAATGCTGTCAGGAAGCCGATCACTCTAGAGGAGTTTTTGAAAGGCATGTAGGATTTTGTTTTTATGGCGAGGCTCCATTCAGAAACCTCAACGGCGACGCCAACTATGCTCGGTGGCTTCTGAACAATAAGCGGTTTATGTCTGCTACCTTTTTTCCTGTTCATTTGAGTGGACATAGCATGCCATCCTGGATCCAAGTGACCTCTTTCGAACGTATAATGCCAAGGCGCTGTTTGATTATCGAAAACTGCTAAGACAAAGCAAATATCTTGAAACATGTGGGAAGGTTTTTTTTCCTGGCGTATTTAGGCACTTCACGCTACCATCCAGCGGTGCCTACGTACAGTGACGTGTAAGAAGTCTGGGCTCACCACACAATGTGCCACTTTAAGTAGGCGAGCCCAGGCTTTTTACATGTCACTGTACATGAGGTCTCCGACAGGTGTGATGCATGCATTTCTTGACTGATTACCTTCGAAATCCTAGCCCGATCCTCTTGGGCAACAAGGCTTTTACAGCCAAAAGGGTGTTCCCTTATAGGAACACCACACGCTGCTGGTTTCAAGCCTACACTAGCTCATGTGTTAACAGGCGGGCTTACAGTAAGCAAAATCAGGTTTGAAAAATTAAAAGTTCCATTTTATTGAACCAGATTTGACTCCTATGAGGACATAATTAGTCAGGGAGACATAAGAGAATAACGAGCGTTCTTTCCAAAGTATTAAGCGTTTTTTCAGGCATTCCTTGCCGCAGTCAAAAGAAATATCATGAGAAGTGAGAGCCATACGAAGTAGCCATGAATAAGGGCCGGGGCTAAGACGTGCCATTACATCTGATCGCCAAAGGTGTCGGCGGGCCACCTCTTTCTCCAGGCAGGTCCATAGTAATATACTACTGGGATGAAGACTGCGAAGCCGGATATCAGCCCAGTATAAATCATCATCGCGCTGAAGTATCCCATCTCCACAACCCAGTCTGAGATCTTGAAAGAAAGCGCAAAAGCCAACAAGCATCGGAACGAGGCAATGTTCACCAAGGCCGGGCCCGCAAGGTGGGGATAGCACTCCAAGACATAGACAGCGCCAATGCTGTTGGCGCCCAAGAATCCGAAGGCCATTAACCCGAGACCAGTGAGGAACGTAACATAGGAGTAATTCTCCTGGTCTGAGCCGGCCAGGCCGAATAGGATTGAGCCGATGATGCCAGCAAGAGTCGGAATAATCAGGTTGATGAGCTGATTCTCTGGAACACGGACCCCGCGCTTCTTGGCGAGTCTGTTGGCCATCCAGTCGGCAGCGCTTCCAGTAACGACTGCGACGGCAACAGCAGCGATGAGGACCGGTAGGAGGCAGAGACCAAGCAGCATAAAGTCCCATCTAGAACAGAGATCAGTCAGAGACTCTTGTTAAGCAAAGGCGTCATTACTTACGACCAAGGTGCTGTCAAAAGAGCTGGGGCAACAGTGTAACCAGCAGCAAACGCACAAGCGATCATAACACTGTTGAGCATAGTAATGAAAAAGATTTGCGGGTAGAAGAACGTGCGGAGCGTATCGACAAAGGCATTCCAGCCCTTTCTCCACTCCATTTTGCCATGAAACAGAGCAATGTTGTACTTGAAAGTTCTTGGGGAATGCTTCTGACCAGTCTCATCGCGAGGAACACCGTCTAAAAGGTCCAGAGTCAGCCTTTTATAGAATTCCTAGTAATGCAATAATGAAGCACTTACTCATCTCAGCACGCGTCCGGTTCCACTTGGTCTCTGGCAGAAAGAAATACACGCCGACCAGGAAGAAAGCTGCGCCGATGGCTGTGATGTAATACATATAGCGCCAGCTTAGGTTGATAATGACATACGGGGCTGAAATGCCTAGTACGATGATAATAAGGCCCTGGATCGCAAAGATCCCGGAGATCCAAGAGTTCCGTTGGTGAACGTGGACCATATCCTGAATGATAAATGGAACCAAGCTTTCAACAGTGCCAGCGCCAATCGCTTGAACGCAGCGGGCCAGCAAATGCGAGGGTAAAGACTGACTGCTTCCAGACCAGATGCATCCAATGACAGCAAGCAAACCAGTTGCAAGCACGACTGGGCGACGACCAACAGATATGGCCATCGGTACCAGTATCAAGTTGGCCACACCAATGATCAACACGGGAAGCGAGGCTAGAAGGTAGATCTGGAAGATTGGCGGCGCGCCCGGCAGGTTGGCGAGGATCTTCAAAGGGTCGCTGCCCCCGGGAAGGCCGCCACTCGAAGTCAATGGCTTGAGGAGTTTGGGGTCGAGGCCGGAATACTCGAGGGCAAATACGGGAAGCATTGCGCCCAGGATCAGCTCGGCGGCGGCGGCCAGCGCGCCGAAGCAGCATAGACAGGCGCATGCGATGACCTTGCGCGACATAGGTAGGTTCAGGGGGTCACGCGGGTCCTGGGTCGGCGCGGGTTGCAGGATAAGTTGGCCATCGTGGTAGAGGGCACCTTCCTTGGCCTGCTTATTCGCATATTCGTCGAAGGACGACTCGAAAGAATCGACATGCTTGAGGTCTTTCTCGAAGGCTGTTGATGAGCTGTCGTGGCTGTTGGGCCTCTTCAGTTCAGGGGTCTGGAAACCGAAACCATGATGAACAGTGTTTTCGTCGTCAAGCGGCCAGTTCAACTCGGTGATGCTAGAAGCAGTTGAATGTCTCGGGTACTTCGGGGGATCGCTCTGGTGAACGGGTTCAGGTAGCTGCGGAGCGACAGCAGCAGACTCCATTTTGCAATATTGTCGACAGGAGGTGTTAAGACACGATAATGGGGTTTATCCGGAAGAAGCAGACCACTCTGGAACGGCAATCAAGAATTTATCAAGTCTTGAGCAATATGTAAAGGCCATGAGGGCACTGGACCTCTGATGATGACCCCGAGATTGAGACTTACACAGACCATCGCGCCGTAGCTCTCGAAACACCATGCTGCGTGCTGAGAGACGCAACCACACAGACGGCGGCTTCCAAATCGCAGACTCCAAACCCCTCTTGCGGGTAACCGCCACCACCAGCTCAAAGAGGCATTCACGTTCAATATTGCGATCTCTGTCTCAGTGGCGTCCAAACTTCGTGTTGGCGCATCTGTACGCCGCCGCCTTTACTTCTCTGCAACCTGTTTCGCTGCAGGTAATGGGATGGAACTGTAGCCGCAGACTGGACGAACACTTTGGTCTCGTCGACGGGATTGACTAACCCGACGTGATCCTGAAACTTTTCCTCACGAGCGGAGGGTCATGAGGACAAAGCTGAATGAACAGATGCTTGTACCACACTGTCCCAACCTCAACTGGCTGTGTCCAAGGCCGAGAAACAGACGAATAAGAGCTTTGATAGGCATTAAAGACCCTAAGATGCCATGATGCAAGTCAAGAATGAGGTTAGAGCACCAAGTGCCCCAATCGCAACCCGGCCAGCCGTCTCGAGGTAAAACCCAGAGAGCAAGCGGGACCGATTGAGTTCTGGTATGCCAAATACGAAGGACGGGGCCAAGGAGCTTCTGGATGTTTTCAAACGCATCGATTTGGATTTATTGTGAAATGATGTGCAAAGGGCGTCCCTAATAGGTTGTGGAGTGCAGGTGGAAAGGTTGAGAAATGCTTTTGATGAGTGCACATTGCACCAGGTGTGACACTTTCTTGAGTTCTATGGTGATACCGCAGTAGGGAGCGATGCTTCCACCATTTCATGGTTGTCGATGTTGCACTCCCTAATTACTGGCTGTGGGACAGGAAATTACCCTATGGCGAGCAAATAACTAACGTGTCTCAAAGAACGGATGTGAATGTACCATAGCAGGATAAAGACCTTGAACGTGTATTGACGCCAGAGTCCGCACCTTTTTCTTTTTTCTTCTTTTTTCCTGCCTTAAGTCTTGCTCTTTCCCTAATCTATTTATGACATATTCGTACGATCACAAGTAAATTATAAGATAGAGATGATGCCAAAAGCTGTGAGTAGCACAATGTTATGGACCCCTAAGCTTTAAATCTCCCGTGGCCAAACAACCCGGAGGAATACTACCGTATATATAAATTTCACAGCGTAGTATTTTTAAAATAGATTTTCAGGAAAGCTACCATGCTACGAAATGGGCATTATCACCCGTTTCAATACATGCCCTTCCTTTTCGAATTTTCACTGCGCCAACCCTTGGCTCTTTCAAAGCCGTTCTTGTGCATGTAAAAGTCTTCCACCGCCTGTTGTATCTCCGCCCGGCTGGTCATGACAAATGGCCCATGCTGGGCGATCGGCTGGTCCAAAACCTGTCCGGCAATCAAGAGGAGCCGTGCAGTTCCATCTGCCGTCTCGGGAACCTCGACGTCAACTACGTCGCCTTCTCTTTCAAAAAGGACTGCGTCAAACATGTTTCCGGTTTTCTCACCCTTACTGCTCGAACCAAAAATTGCCTGTCCCTCGAAGACATAAGCAAAAGCATTCCACCCTTGAGGCAAGGGCTGGGTGAGTTTGCCCCCCGGCTTGATTTCCATGTCAAGCAACCAGACGGGCGTATACGCCAGGTCCTTGACCGAGTCAACCCCACCGCATTGGCCCGAGATGACTTTGACATGTACTTTGCCGTTGTCGAGTTGAACTTGTGGTATTTCTTCCGCGCGCAAATCCCGGTACCTAGGCTCGCACATCTTGAGATGTTTCGGAAGGTCGACCCATAGCTGGAATCCAGCCCCTGTTGTCCCGTCTTCTGCCGGTACCGCCTGTTCGGAATGTACAATGCCTCTTCCCGCTGTCATGAACTGTAGGTCGCCGGCTCGCAAAATACCCTTATTGCCCGCAAAGTCCTCATGTTCTATTGAGCCACTAAGGAGGTAGGTTACGGTTTCTTGTCCCCGGTGAGGATGATCGGGAAAGCCGCCGCCGGCTGCGCCGTTCATGTGGTCGAGCATGAGGAATGGCGAGAAGTTGCGCTTGTAAATACTTCCGATGGAGCGGCGCACTCGGGCCCCTGCGCCCTCGGCTTGTTCGGGCGCCTTGAAGACTTGAAGGATTGCTCGTGATACCGTCATTTTCGATTGTTGAACAAGTCCACCAAATAACTAGAGCTTGGAATGACTTTATGGCACACAGTTGTTGAGTTGTTATTGATATCCTCCAATAGACATGGCAGAGACTTATACGCAACCCGAACGCTTCAGTCTTCAATACTACCTAGCAGCAGGTCTGGGAGTTCCTTATTGGTAATGCTTACAAAGTACGAAGGGTGGGTCAAACAAACACGTGCCTAGGTACTCCGTATGGTTCTGAAGCTTAGTAACTTAGGCACTCCGTACCTAGCTAGGTAATGTCATAGCCGCGCGGGGAAAATGATTGGAGGGCATTTATATGGGTCTTTGGCCCAGGATGCGTAATACCCGCGCGCGAGACAGTGGTTTTGAATTGCAGGTGATGCTCCAAATGGTGTATTGCGTGTGTGCATGCCAAGCACGCCTAGATGCTCACTACATCGCGCTACTGAGGAAGGCGGTTCTTGAAGATGAAAATAAGCAGCCTGTAACTTGATTACTCTCAAAGGTCTGTAGTATATAGACACTAGAAGGTCTTTTGCAAACGCCATACATTTGCGATCAAGGAGTGTTAGATTGCAAAATTAAAAAAAATACCATCATGACTAAGGATGAGTGGAAACAGTTGAACGACAAGGACGGCAACTTCCAGCGTTCTGCAACTGTTCTCCGTAACTTCGTCTCTAAAGAGCCAGGGTCCAAGTTTCCACCCGAAAAAGGAAGATACCATCTCTACGTTAGCTATGCTTGTCCATGGGTAAGCCAGCCATATTTCATTTGCCTTTCCCGAAATTTGACTGATAAGTGGGACGATGGCAGGCGCACAGAACCCTCATCGTCCGTAAGCTGAAGGGTCTGGAAGACGTCATCTCGTTCTCTGTTGTACATTGGCACCTTGATCTTGAGACAGGTACGGCCCCGGGCACACCGACGGTCAAGGTACGGGGGAAAAGTTCGCAGACGACGACTGACATAACTTAGGATGGCGCTTCCCCGCCTCCTCGGATGCCGAAGTCGATGGCGAGAACGTGGTGCCAGATCCTTTGCACGAGGACTTCACCCTCTTGCGCCAGATTTACTTCGAGACCGACCCCGACTACTCCGCGAGGTTTTCTGTGCCTATCTTGTACGACAAGATCCAAAAAGTCATTGTGAACAATGAAAGCAGCGAGATACTCCGGATGCTTGGAACAGAGGTCAATATGCAATGACCGCCCCCTCGTGAGCTCTGCTAACGTTTATCAGTTTGACGACATAATCGAAGGAAAGTACCGCAACGTCGCGCTGTACCCCGCGACGCTTCGAGACCAGATAGACGACGCACATGCGTGGCAATATGGTCAAAACAATAACGGGGTGTACAAGTGTGGATTCGCGGTCTCGCAGGATGCATATGAACGCGCTGTAGTATCTGTGTTCGACGGGTTGGACCGGGCTGAAGCTCATCTGGCCTCTTCCAAGCCCTCCAATGGCCCGTACTGGTTTGGAAAGGAGATTACAGAAGTCGACATACGGCTGTAAGTTTCGGAAAAGCCCAGTGCCTTCCTAAGCTGACTAGTATTGTTGCAGATTTGTCACACTTATTCGATTCGACGTATGTTCTTCTCCTTCATCCCAACCCATTCCTTTATCCAAGCTTGTTCCAATGGCATTGCCATGTTGATAACGCTTCTGACAAACCCTGCCGAATTTGAACGTCGTCGAGAGTGACTAACAAACATGCATCACAGCCGATCTATACGTTTCATTTCAAATGCAACATGCGAGACATACGCTCTGGTTACCCCCACCTTCACACCTGGCTCCGCAACCTGTACTGGAACGTGCCCGCGTTCAAAGACACGACCAACTTCATCCACATCAAGAAAGGCTACACCAAGAGCCAAACCAACGTCAATCCATTTGCAGTCACGGCGATGGGGCCGTTGCCTCACATACTAGCTCTGGAAGATGAGGTGCCTGCTGTCCGTGTCTCAAAATAGAGCGAGATTGCCAGACGAGCTTTGGTTTCAAGCCTTTTTGTTCTTGAAGAATTATGGGTACTACGTTGTAGCCAAATATCCCTTTTTCCGTTCTACCAGGAAGAGATAGAACATGACTTTGCGGAATTTGCAGTCTTGCCCCATATCTGCGCCTGAGTGTTTTCAGTCGTGGCCCTGGTACGCTTCGTGGGCTCAGGCCTTCCTTCGTCTTCCCCCCCCCGCCCTCTCAAGCAGCGATCCCATAAGGCATATTTGGTAGCAAGCTGTAATCTGGTTAGATTTCTTCTTGTTCTGCCAATGCAACAAGCGCAGATGGATTTAGTCAAGCCAAACTTACCTAACTCCATTTTGGAATCCCCACCGCATCGTCAACCGAGTGGAACTGTTCGACGGTCTTCTTGCCAGTGGCAAAATGCATCGGTTCAAAGGGCTTTTTTAAGACCCTAGCGGCTTCTTTCTCGGCTTCCTCGTTTGGCCGCTCAATTGCGGCGGCGAGCGCGAGGGACGTGGCCTGCAGGAGCAGGAGGCCAAGCCATGTGGTTTTCTGAGTGGGCGTCTCTCAGCCAATTGTCACATACACCAGACGGCCGCTGCGGGCACTTACCATTTCTTTGGCGGCGGACGTACACGAATGGCGGTGTTCGGTGTCTTCTTCACAATGAGGGGGAGGAAAGAGAATGAGTATCGCGGAGCTTGTTGGATGGCGACGGTAGAGGTTTGTTGGATTTTGAGGAAATGTAAAGTATATATGGAAAACGGGGTCTATCGTGTTGTCGCGTCCATGGTATCTTCGTTTGCAGCAGCCGGAGCGTGGAGTCTTATCAATCGATATAGCCGCTCATGCAAGAGCCTGTGGCACGGTGATATGATTTGGGCTCATAAGAAAGAAACCAGGTCGAATTCGTTCCAGGAGCCAATATGTGGCAACCAATGACACATTTAGCCTGTTTCCATTGAAATGCCATGTTGCAATGCTGACGGGATGATGGTATTATTTGGTGAATGAGCGAACTGGAGAGGCTCTCCCTTCCAAGACCTCGCAGGTTGGACCGAGTATGCCGCGGTAAAGGATCGCACCGTTGGGTGGGTCAAAGGTTTCACGTGAATTACAGCGGAAACAAAAACACAAAGGCCCAGCAGAGACATAGTTGCTGATTTGTTCCACACCCAAACATTTGGCGGCTAAGGGACTTGTTGTACTCGAACCACCCAACGCAGGGGAATACTCAGAATCACACCCGGAATGACGCTCAAAGAAAACGACCATCGGTGTGATGGTGGTCCTCGCTCAATGGTCTTCCAGGGTAGACCCAGGGGGCCCAATCAGGGATAACCAGAACATAATGTCGGATTGGACCAACAACAGCTTGCGTGTCGCGTCAGACACGTGCAGCTGTCGACATACCCGTCGCGCGGAAGATAACACGAAATGACACCCATTGAACGACCCTTGACTAGCACCCCGGAAGCACGCAAAGTTTCAACAGTCAAGAAAAGTTGTATTTGTGGTATCAGGTGATGGTTGTTGTATCCAATGCGACTTGTCGCTGTTGCCCCAAGGCGGAAAGAATCCCAAATCTTCGGCGCTCAGTGCCGTATATGTCTATGCTCCAGGTATGCATCGTGTCCTTATTTATCCTCGCTCTTTTTATAAACGACCACACTGCCAAGTCAGAACTTGCATCCCATCAAGCCGAGACTTAGTTGGTGAATATCAATTCGTCCTCTGTTAACACCTCTAGCGCTTCAGAGCTGGCCTGGACGCTGGATTGCGGCTCCGATGTTGGCACGGGCTCATACGTCTCCTCGAGGTACACTGCATCTTGTCAATATGAGGTTCACTTAAGACGAGGGATGCGAACTTACCACCAGGTCGCACAACAAAGCTTGCCAACAAAGCCAAACCGAAGACGGACGCGAGGAGGACGAATATGGCCTGATCAAACACACCAACTGTAGAGTAGTAAAGCGTGTTGAAAGCGATGGGGCCCAGCACCCTCGAAAGAGCGTGAAGGACACCGATGGCACCCAAAAGCTGTCCTACCTGATCGGCGGGCACATGCTTCGTGATAGCTGCTTGGATTGTCGCGCTGCCGAGCCCACCAAAGGCCGTCACCATACCGGAGAGCGCAAATATAGACTCATTCCTGGCAAAAATGTAACCCAGTGAGCCAGTGACATCCGAGAGCAATGAGAAGCGTAGAACCCAGCAGTCGACGGCGTCAGCGCCGTTGTTTGCCTCCACGATGGAGACACCCGAGACCCTTCTTCGGTAGGCCGCAGGCCTCAGGCGGAAGACGTAGTTGATGGTGGGGAGGACAACGAGGAGGGCCACGACACGGACCATGGACACGGCCGAAATGAAGCGCGAGCTCTCCAAGGTGCCCCAACCCCAGGTCTCTGGGGACTCCGAGTACAGCAGAATGACCGTGCCTGCGCTCATCGCCGCACCGAGGAGGATCATGTCGGTGAAGGAGAGGGCAACGATGTTGAGACGCAGCCTCGACGAGGTGCCCTTGCCCGTGGGCCACAGGATCTTGAGAGGGGCCAGCGGGTTCGCGGCCTTGAGCGTCGACCAGGCTCCTCTAGCCACAGACTTCTGCTCTTGGTCGTGCTTCTCGCGGGCGCGCAGCTGACGCTTGATGCTTAGCGACTCGGGAACGATGAGCCCGACGAAGATGATGAAGAAGATGTGGCAGCCCATAGTGACGTAGAAGACGGAAAGAAGAGTGCCGGTCCAGGCGACGAAGTAGCCCGTTAACAGCGGTCCAAAAGCCAGACCCATGAACAGGCAGGCATGAAGGTACCCGATGCGCACGCCGCGCTGGGAGGGCCGCGTACAGTCGCTCGTATACGAATTGATGAGGACACTACCGGCGGTGAAAGATCCGGTGAGTCCATCGGCCACGGCGCCAAGGAGCAGCCAGTTGTAGTGAAAAGTCCAGGGGAAAGTGGCGCATAGAATGACGATCAACTCGGCCACAACGCCGCCGCAGGACGCCAGGGCGAGGAGTTTCCTTCGGCCATATCGGTCCGATAGCTTTCCCAGCTTGGGAGCGGTGATGGCGGACAAGATGCCAGTGGTGAGGTTGATGGCCAGGGTAAACATGGAAACGCGCTTCTTGACCTCCTTGATGAGACACTGCGGATTGTCCGCGCCGAGGATCACAGGTGTGTAGACGAAGGCCGGGTCCAGGACCGTCTGGTCGGCGAAATGGCGCTGACAGACCAAGTCGACGATTCTGCAGCACAAATATTAGCGACCACGACGGCAATCGGGCCACGAGCATCACGAAGTTTGGACATACAAATTCAGTTTGGGTACCAAGGAGCCTCCAAAGGCCAGCGTGAAGAGAGCATACGGGACAAGAAGCCAGTAAACCTGGCGCACGCAGGAGAGGGTCAGCACACGTCAGGATCACAGGGGGACCCGAGCGAGGCGATATGTTCTTACAGATGGTGTCTTCCACCATGGCAAGCCCTCGAAGTCGGCAGAGCCCGGCCATGTATCTTCGCAAGAGCTGTCCCCGTCCGGAGCGCCCGCGCTCAGCAGCGACGTGGTTTCTGTTGCCTCATTGATGGGCTTGTTGTGAACATCGCGGTCCACGCGGGTAACCACGATGTCGTCTTTGGGAGCCGACATGCTGAGGAGAGAAATAAAATCTAAAGAAAGGCCTTGTTGGTTACGTTCTCGTTCTCGGATATAACGGTTGGCGCCGATAGCGTTTTGCTGTTGCACACAACTCCAAGGAAGAAGCTCTTTGAAGCTTATAGGTAATCAGCCACCGGGAGCCGCACCGTTTCGATTCGGGCACTTTGTTCAGTGGCGAAGGTTGGGTCGTCGGACGTTGAAGCTATATATCGTGTCTCGGACTACGAGATGGGAGGCGAATGCGGTAAGCTGGACAACGTGACACTGCCATTCCTGTTGGATCGTGTCTGCTGCTCTGCGCCGTAATTCGTACAGGGAGCGGTTCAGTGCCGTGTGGTAGAGGGGTGCATGGGCGAAGCGAGAGGAAGCGCTTCACGCGGCGCAACAAGAGTGGGAAATGGGAAAAAGAAATAGAAACGTGAGCTACATAGGTATGTCGTGGAGCACCATGCCATGGGGGGCGGCACTGATCCTACACCCAGGACAGGAGATAAGGGTGGGATGTGGGACGGTGATGGTCGCTGATGAAATGGAGAGCCAAGGGGCCGGGCGAGAGAGTTACGCTACACTACACACACTACTTACTACCTACCTTACCTTTAGGAAGGCACGGTGGTACGGTACCTACCTCCCTAGTTTACTAAGTAGGTAGGTATGTAGGTAGAGAGAGCCAGGCCTGCAGGGGAGGGATGGGGGGGGGGGGGTGTGGAGCAGGGTGGAGGAAGGACGCTTGTGTTGTAAAGTACTTTGTAGTTTACGTCTAGAACAGGAATAGGATGGGATGGATTAGTGTGGTTCACTCGGGGCATGGATCGTAATGTTCGCTTCAGAAAGCGGAAGGTCAGACAAGAGCATCGACGGCGCTGTCGAATCCTATTGGGGCAGCGTGGGCATGCTGACAGAAGTACGGATACACTAAGTAACTACCTACCTACCTAGTTACGCCGTCCGTTGTCCGCAACAGCCTTAAACACGTTTCGGTTGCAAGGGACGCAGGGGACGAAGGACGGAGAGCTCGGGCTCGGGTGAAAGATGAACACCTATATCCGTAGAGGGCTACCTAAATACGGATGCACCATCATCATATTTCGGTCATACTGTGTATCTTCGAGGACGTATTGGTGGAGAGATGCATTCCAGAGGAACCCCCCTGCGAGCCCAGAGGGACAAACACGCCTACAGAAGGTACTCACTATCAGGCATCGCCCTGCTTGGTGACGAAAGAGGGAGACGACAAGGACAGAAACCCGCGGCATGTTTGTGCCTGCCTGCCTGCCTGCCGGCCTGCCGGGCTCGCACGCACAGTGGTGGTGGGTGGTGTCGAACCAATCTCGTGGGACTGGGGGCGAACGTGATGCGTTGGCGTATGCCAGGCATATCCATGACGCAGTGCAGTCTCGCAAGATAGACGCCCGATAAGGGGAGCCAACAGGGAGGGGGGGCGATTACCAAGCTTGAGCCACGCTTCTCTCTCTCTCTCTAGGGCTGCCAATAGGTAACAAACTCCGCCAACACCCGGTGTCACCTATTCAGAACCCAAAAGCAAGCATTGTCTTGTTGGGGTCTGTCGACGTTTCGTAATATGCTCCAAGCCCGCATCCAGTCTGACCAAACGTAACGACCCAGAACACAACAGAAGCGTCGCACTGCGCCACTTGCAGAGGAACATTGCCATCCCGGAGGAACGTTATCGCCCTCCCCCTCTCCCCCTCTCCCATTCTTTCTCGTCGACAAATGGGCACCGCCGGCTCAAAAACCTTGATGTCCAAAATGCTGCTTATGCTGAGCAGAGCATCGCCGTTCAGCATGGCAGGACCGCGTCGACAAGGTTACGCGGTCGTCCTGTTTCAGCACCGGCGAGCGGACCGGTCCCGCGGAACCGCCCTCCTGGAAGAGCCAAGCCTTTCTGAAAAACCTTGCCCTGCTTTTTCAGCATGGACGCGGTCGCCGGGTTTCGTCTCATTCACAGCGTTTTGACGTTCCCCTTCCTAATTTGACGGCCTTGCCCCAACACCAACTCAGATACTACTACCTAGGTAAGCTATTCGAACTTACTGCCTACCAGTCGGTTGTAAGTCACAGTAGGTACGTGCGACTGCTACGGGCTAGATTGTCCCATCTAAGCCCACGGCATATCCCCCGGTGTCCCGCGAGGGTGTGCTGTCGTTGTTCGACATGCCCCCTGTCGGATGGTGTTTTGCGCAATGACAGAGGGTTGGCTCTTTGTTATTTTGATCTTCTGCTGCCGTCTTCCGCGGTGCCTGATCCGAACGTCGGTTGGTCGCGTCCACGATGTTGCTTAATCAGCATGCGTCGGTATCTCTCACATAAACACCACCCAACTGGAACGGTCCGAGGCCACTCCGTATGCCCTGAACTCGTCGCTTTCAATACAACAACGATTGGGCCAGGAATGTGGTTTGGGAGGAAAAGAAAGGATGCGGGATGCCTCGACAACCCCGACTGGCAAGTGAGGGGTTCCCGAGCCGACCTGACTTTGATCCATGAACCCAGGTGTTCTTATCAAATCGTCAGTAAGCTTACGGCCGTCAATCACGATCAATGTCGATGCACCCTCCTTCTGCTCTAGCCGTGAACTTTGATGTCTGCTCGGCTCGTGCTGCTGCTTCACAACGAACAGCAGCAGGGATGATTGTTTCCGAAGTGTTAGCATCAGTGAAAGTGGTGCCTCTTGCGAGTGGGAAAAAAGTTGGACCGACTATAAACTTAAGACGTCTGAGTCGAAATCATCGGGCCTGTGATTGCCTCGGTCCACCTCACCTTGACCCTTTTGACCGAAAGGTGTCTTCGGTGTAGCTCGGTGACCTGCAGCAGGAGGTGAGGATCCGGGCCAATCAACACCAGTATTACATGCTTACTAAGGCGCGTTGTCCTCAGCCTTGTGCACCTAAATCCTTGACCATTGGCCTCGCATCACAATTTCCTCCGTCCAACGCCCTCGCGACGAGGATTTCTGACAACCACAACCACGCCACCTGCCCGGACTTCATCAGCCAGCCTTTTCACAATGGGTGTCGTCAAAGGAGGAGTCTGGACCAACATTGAGGATGAAATCCTCAAGGCTTCCGTCTCCAAGTACGGCCTGAACCAGTGGGCGCGTGTCTCGTCGCTGCTCGCGCGCAAGACCCCGAAGCAGTGCAAGGCAAGATGGAACGAGTGGCTAGATCCTAGCATCAAAAAGACGGAATGGAGCAAGGAGGAAGATGAGAAGCTTCTTCACCTCGCCAAGCTCATGCCCACCCAGTGGCGCACCATTGCACCTGCCGTTGGACGAACCGCCAACCAATGTCTCGAACGATACCAAAAGCTCCTCGACGAGGCCGAAGCCAGAGAGGCTGGCCAGTTCGGCCTCACTGGAATCGAGGGTGGTGAGGCCTCGGCACCTAGCGCCGACGACGTTAGAAGATTACGACCCGGCGAAGTCGACCCGGACCCCGAAAGCAAGCCTGCGCGGCCCGACACGATTGATCTTGACGAAGACGAAAAGGAAATGCTGAGCGAAGCGAGAGCGCGTCTTGCCAATACGCAAGGAAAGAAGGCAAAGAGAAAGGCCAGAGAACGTCAGCAAGAGGAGTCGCGCCGTTTGGCTGCCCTCCAGAAGCGGCGTGAGCTCAAGACGGCTGGCATCAACATCAAAGTTGTCACGCGCAAGAAGGGCCAAATGGACTACAACGCCGACATCCCTTTCGAGAAAAAGGCTGCTCCGGGCTTTTACGACACCGCAGAGGAGCAGGTCCGCAACGAGCACCAGCGCCAGGCTTTCGATCCAAGAAAACAACAACTCGCGAGCAAGCGCAAGGGCGACGGTGACGATGATGGCGACAGCAAGAGAAGAAAGAAGGAGAAGGACGCGCCTTCGGTCTCGTTCCAGGCCGCTGTAAAGGCTGGCCAAATGCAGAAGATCCGGGAGGCCGAGCAGAGCAGCAAGAGGAGAGCGCTGAACCTGCCGGCTCCTCAGGTGAGCGAGGGCGAGTTGGAAGAAATCGTCAAGATGGGCATGATGGGTGAGAGGGCAAGCATGATGGCGCGCGAATCCGAAAATGACGCGACCAGGGGACTGGTCAGCGAGTACTCGACCCTGAACAACAGCGCACCCATCCGAACACCCCGAGCCCCTGCGCAAGAAGACCACATTGCCAACGAAATCCGCAACATCCGAGCCTTGACGAATACTCAGTCTTCACTGCTGGGCGGAGAGAATACTCCTCTTCACGAAGGAGCCGAATCCACCGGGTTTGACGGTGTTGCGCCTCGCAAGCAAGTCGTCGCAACACCAAACCCACTGGCGACTCCAATGCGTGCCAACGGTGTCGGCCAAACCCCCGCGCGAGCTGGACAGACTCCGATGAGGACGCCCCGAGACAGTTTTGCCTTGAACGCCGACGGCAGCCAGTCTCTCGTCTCAGCAACACCCCAAGACATCAGAACGCGAGAGTTGGCGCTGCGCAGTCAGTTGAAGCAAGGCCTGGCGTCTCTGCCCAAGCCAAAGGACACTGAGTGGGAGCTTGAGCTTCCTGAAGACCAAAGGGAAGCCGCTGCCAACGAGGACATGCTGATTGAAGACGCTGGTGAGAGGGATCGCCGGGAACAGGAGTTCAGGGCGGCGCAGGAGGCTTTGGAGGCTCGCAGACGGACACAAGTCATGCAAAGACGCTTGCCCCGGCCAGTCAAAGTGGACGTGTCTGCCCTGCTATCAAGTGCCGAGACAATTCAGGATACCCCCCAACTACTCATTGCTCGAGAAGCTGCTGCCCTGGTCGCCAACGATGCGATCCAGTACCCCTTGCCTGGCTCAAAGGTCAGTGGGGACCCTCCTCGCCTGGATACCATCGGTGATGATGAGCTTGCCGAGGCGCGTCTTCAGATTCTGTCAGAGACAAGGCCGAAACCTTCTTTCTTGGAGATTCAGGCGTCGTTTGAGGGTCGCGGCAAGAATTCTCTACTGCTCGGCCTGGGATGTTATGGCGATGATGAAGAGGAGGAGGAGGCAGCCATGAAAGAGGCCTTCGACGTATGTGTTTCATCCCCCATCCCCCGGCCGACTTTTGGCACTCTAGTTACTAACGCCATCACAGTCTATACAGGACTTGATCGCCACCACCGCAGAGGAAGGCATTAAGCTCGAGAAGACCTTGGGCGTGTATTTGGGTGGATACCAGAAGCGACAGAAGATGCTGAAAGACAAGATTGGCGAGGCCGCCGAGGCGCTCGAGAAGGCGAACAACGCTCTTAGCGGTTTCAAGACGCTTGCCATCTCGGAAGAGGTTGCGATTCAACGACGTCTGGGCGCATTGAGAGACGAAGTCGGATTCATCAGCAGAAGGGAACGTGAGGCACAAGAACTGTATCGCAAGACGAGGGATGAGCTGGACGCCCTGCGAGCTAACAGCGTCAACGGGGCGTGACTGAAAATTTGTATTACTATGGGACGATGAAAGGCACGCGGCTACGACCTGTGCCGGGCAAATCGAAAGCTGTATGATGTGGTTCCAGAACGCTCCACCAGATGCCATATACGACCACAAGGAATAATCAGATATTTTGCATTTTGCCAACAACACTACAGACCGCACCCGTTCCCTTACTTCCTAGTGCCAAGTCTGGGCAATTTGATGGGAACCAGCAGGCAGACCGAGAGGAAGGCTATCACTGTGCAGCACAAGAACGTGGTCCGCAGCGCCGCCTCATAGCTCAGAACAACCTGCTCGCGGTACAGCTCGGGCAGCTTCGCAATCGACTCGACGCTCTCCCTTACCTTGCGGATCACCTCGTCCTTCTCGGGTCCCTGAACGTACTCGTCGAGGTACCCCACCAGGGCATTCTGCACAACGAGACTGCTGCTGGCGACGCCGAGCACCATGCCAAGCGAGCGCCAGAGGATGAGGGTGCTCGTGACGACGGCCTGCTCGCGCTGCTCGCTCGCCGCCAGGACGGCCATAAAGGAGCCCGGGAACTGGAAGCCCTGGCCGATGGAGGAGGGCACGAGACAGAAAAGGTAGACCCACGAAGGCCAGCCACGGCGCAGGAAGGCGAGGATGAGGGTACCGACAAAGAGGCAGACGGCGCCGGAGACCGGGGGCCACTTGAGGCGGCGGGTATAGGTGATGAGGAAGCCCGTCGCGGCGCCGACGCCGGAGGAGACGAGCGATGGGAGGACGAGGCGCAGGCCGGAGGCGGTTGCCGTCGTGAGGAGGACGGCCTGGAAGAAGAGGGGACTGACGTGTATTAGGACGAGGTTGGGTTTGGAATGGGAAGCCATGCGGGAAAGGGTATGTGCCCACGGGGTTCGAGCACACCGCGGAACTTACATGTTGAAGAGAATGGCGTTGCTAAGGAGAGCCGCGAAGAAGTTGGAGAAGATGAGGTTCATGCGCGGCGAGCGGCGGATTAGGTAGAGAGGCATGATCGGGCGGCTGACATAGGACTCAACGTAGAGGAACACAGGGAAGCAGACGCTAAAGATGACGAGCGAAGCAACCACGAGGGGGTGGGACCCTGTTACATGATTAGCCACCGACCCTGGGGGGTTCAAGACGGACCGCGCCATAGTTTGACTTACACGGCAGGATGTTTCCTCCTAGGTTCTATATCGAGGAAGGCAAAATGCGTTAGTTCTCGGGGACTGCTGTTCAGCGAGGGAGAGAAGACTTACGAGGCCGAGAACAAAAAAGGTGATGGACGTCGTCAGAAGAATCGAGCCCTTGAAGTCGAAGGCCCTGAGGGCCTCGACAAAGGTCTCCCGCTTCCCGGCGAGGCCCAGATCGTTGGGGACGGCGACGACGGCGATGATGCAGCAGATGATCAGGGGGGGGATTTGCAAAAAAAACACCCAGCGCCAACCAAGGTGGTCGGCCATGGCGCCGCCCAGGGCCGCCCCGAGGGCGGAGCCGACACCGTAGATCATGTTGATGTAGGATTGGTATGCGCCGCGGTTTCTACCTCGCTGTCAGCCTCGATGTCTGATGCTCCCGTCGCCCACAAGAAGTTCACGACGAAAGGTGCTCTCGTCTCATTCGATATGCACAATGACGAGAACGAGGGACGAACTCACTCGATCGGGACCAGGTCACTAATGATGATGCTTCCCAGCGTCATCATGCCGCCCGCGCCGAGCCCGCACAGGGCCCTGGCGAGTATGAAGCTCGTCATGCTCTGGGCTAGGGCGCACCACGTGGTGGCGACGGCGAAGATGACCATGGTGGCGACGTAGGGCGGCTTGCGGCCAATGCTGTCGGAGAGGCGGCCCAGCAGCGGCTGAAAAGCGGACGAGGTGAGCAGGAAGGCGGTGGACAGCCACGAGGCGCTGTTGGAGGCGTGGAAGTAGGAGGTGATGACGGGGTGCGAGGAGGCCATGATGGTGCCGTCGAAGCAGGCGATGAAGTAGGTCAGCATGATCTCGCCGAAGATGAACCAGAAGCGAGAGCGGGAGATGCCGTTCAGGAAAGGCGTGGACGCGGTGGTGCTGCTGCCACTCAGAGAGACGACGTCCGAGTCCCGGTCGGAGTCGGAGTCGGAGTCAACGACGGCGGCGGCGCCGGCCTCGCAATCGGTGCGGCTGGCGAGGGAGGACCGGCGGGTCTTGGAGGCGGTGCTGTAGCGTCTTGGGCCCCGGAGGAGGGGGTTCACGGTCGACTCGGGCTCCAGAAAGGGGCCGGAGGTGGGTAGGGACCGCGAAAGGAGCAAGTCGAACTCATTGGGCGGGATGGTGTTGTCGTCTTGCGGGGTGATGGGGAGAGGAGTCAAAGGTTCGTCGGCCCGGAGGAGAGGCGTGCGCTCGTCTCCCCGGACAGGCTGGCCGTCGGGGGACGGTGACGGCTTGAACCGTGCCCACGGCACCATTGTTCGATGAGGATACAGAAAACAGAGATCTTTGGCTTTGGGTTGGAGAGAATGGTGTTTTACAGCGAGAAGTGGAAAGAAGCTTGCCAGACGAGGGATCTGTTCGCGGACCAGTCGCCAAGATCTGGAGGTTTATGCCGTGTTTGAAGAAAAGCTTTATGCAGAAAGAGTCAGATGCAAAACTTTTGTCGGCCAGCTGAGATTTTCTTCAGTTAACTGAACAGCGGACTGGCGCGAGACGGGACGAACTTCAACGAGAAATCCCAAGGCACCCTCCTGATTTTTCCACATAAGCAGCTCTTTGGCTAATCAAAAAGTGGTCGGGCTCGATGACATGTGAGATATGTACAGGACGTAATATCATGAGTCAAGGGGTTGGTGGAAGTTGAGAAGAAGAAGAAGAAGAAGAAGAAGAAGAAGAAGAAGAAGAAAAAAAGAGTAAGCATGCATGCAGAAAACGGGACTTTACCTTTTGTTTCCCGAAGACCCTGGCCGGAATGGGGGGGGACTCAAGGGTTTCTGCCGGCTACCCTTTCCCATGGGATCCTTTCATAGCATGCAGACAGAGGATAAGGTAGAAGAAGTAAGTCCGGGCAATCTCTTCCCAGCCACCATGGATGACACCGTCCACAGCTTATTCCGGCGGTCACAGGCCCGGCATTTTGCGTGCTGGCAAGTCATTTTTTCCCCGCCTAATAGGCGGGCTCGTGACTCCGGCCAACACTAAACAGCAGCGCCGGCGTCCCTCGTCCTACCGCCCTACATGCTACCACCGTTCTCTAGGCCCATTTGCGCAATAATTTTTTTGCTCTTGGCCTCAGAATATAAACGAATAATAGCGGGTATGCGTAAGACGGCTGAAAGCGCCCCTCGTTAGACTAGGCACTAGAAGGGGGGGGGGGGCCATTGGATTGGAGCCCTTCTCGCTCGGCTTAAGGAAAGAGCGAAAGGCAACTCCCCTTAACAGGTTTCCGCAGGTGGTGAGTCTGTGCATTTGGTACGGATCTCTAATCCCGGGCGGGGAGATCCGTTCCGGTGCCGGATGTCGCTACGTTGTACGGACATCAATATTTGTTCTGCTGGAAGCCAGCTCTCCATCATTGACGGCTTGTACTCGCTCGGACCAGAAAAAGCAATTGCACCCTACGCGAGACTGGGAATGCAATCGATGACAATTTCTTATTGGAGGAATTCCAGAGCACCATGATGTTCAGATACATCACATCGTTCACAACGTCAGTGCTTTCTGTGATGGCAAGTCCATTGGACCGTCGAGACTTCGTTGCACAGGTGCGGCCAGCCGTTGTATTCCAGGACTACATATCCTGCAGAACTCTTTTCCCAGCATCGGTTCAGGCGTCACACAAGATGCGAGACGCCGAGATCGATTCCTCACATATCGCCCCTGTGCTACCAAGCCGAACCCATCCTCGAGGGCCCGAATCCCTTTGATGGCTTCCCAGAGTTAGCATGAACGGGCCGAAATAAGGTGGTACCAAGATGAAAGCCGATACGAGATCGTCTTTCGGGGAGGCTGCTGGGGCTTCCAATACGCGGCTCATCATGCCCGTATCCGCACTCCCTGCGGCTCAATGAGTCAGTCATTGGAGCCGAAGCCGGCGCGAAGCCGAAGCCGAACTCGTTGCGCGGGGCCAAGACCTCGCAATCTGAAATACTTTGCCTACCGCTGGACAATAACATGATATATCACGAGTTCACACGTCGTTAACTCGTTTCCGACTGGGTTACACTCCTCAATACGATACAGCCAAGTTCACGCCGCCCTGTCTGCGCAAAGCGACGTCTTAGAAGACGGCTCCGATGTCCCGATTCCCATGACTTTTCAGAGTCACAGGCTGACAAATAGCTGCTGTTTCTACAGAAAACACATGGGTTACGACCGCGGTATGTAATAACTAGCGGTCCGCGTTGCCGCTTTTGTGATTCGCTATGTCTGCCACGCCGCATTGGCAGCTTCGGTACATAGGCTTCAAGAGGTAGGTGATTGGCGAGCGGCGAGCCTCGCGGTATGTTTCCAACTACCGAACAGTGATTAAACACCTGGCGGGGTGAGATTTTATCTATGAGTGGCCACATTTTTTACCTCATTGAGGAAGATATAGTAAACTGTCTGAGTCCAAAACATTCTGTTCTCCTTCAAACTAGTGTGACTGGCTACTGGTCCAATCGTTCGGAGATGTGGATAATTTGAGGGCAAGGCTACCACCATTAGCCAGTTGCACACCCAAGACTGCACCGAATCTCCTGAATGGCCTCCTGGTCGCATTCCACTAAGGACCGATCGTATCGGCGTCCATTCCCATCAATAGGACCCTTCCAACCCGTAACTTCCCCGCCCTTGGTCAGAATGTTGCCCAATGGAGCGCAAGAGTCGAAGTCGATTAAGACTGCCTGCCCCGTATTGTCAAACATGATATTGTTCGGGCTGATATCGTTATGCGCCAGGCCTAACGAGTGTAAATGCTTCGCAGCTGCCTCAATCTGATTCATACAGTCAACGCGCTGTTGAGGAGTGAAAATCTTCTCTCGTCTCGGAACGAAGACAATCATACAACGACTTCCGATATCTCTTCATTGCCAGGCGCACAATGCGACCAGCTTCCACCACACAGCCGAGGTAGCTGACCAGGTTGCGATGAGGGTTGCCTCGTATTTTCTCGTGGACCCTTGTCTCGTTCAGAAGACATACAGCTATATTGTCGCTGTTGTTCTGGTAGTCACACAGCTTCGGTGCCTTTAAATACACAGCTTTGTCATCGGTTGCCGGCTGCAGTGTATACTCAGTGAGCCCCTCTTTGGGAAAGACAGGGTATATCATGTCCTTGGGAACCGGCCGGAGAAGTTTGACTAGTTCATTGAATCCCGACAAGTCGATTTGGACACCGTCATGGGGCCAGGCTTTGCGATATTCCTGCTGGAGCGTGCCACGCCAACCATTGTATCCTTCGTAAACTTCAAAACTCAAGCAACCACCATTCCTCCAGTCGAATGTCTGAGGGTCCTGGCCATCTTCTAGGTTGTAAAGAGTTTGTACAAGGATAGAGCGCTGTGGCATCTGTTGAACGGCGCAAACGCGATGAATAGGCGTGGTTTGCATGGTTACTGGAACTAACAACTGAGGAGACAGCAGATAACAGGGGGCTGGGCTGCATTGCGTATTATGTACACCTGGCCCAAGGTCAGAATAGAAATAGCATATAAGCCGCGGGTATCAATGCCATGACATCGAGTACTGGAGCGCCAGTCTGTCATGGTGGCGTCTGTCGTGGTGGCCAATTCCGGATATGATCAACAATTGCGCGGTCTGAATGTGCATTGAGCCGGTCTGCGCTCATTGTCACATAATTCAATCAATGTTGCTCATGCATATGACTGCATTCTCACCAATTGTGAAAGTCATGCAGCGCTGCGGTAAAATGCATGCGCGTCGTATGTTGTACGACAGCTGCTCAATCTCACCATGTGAGGAACCGCTGAAGCTATCGGCTCCAAATATTGCATCTGAAGGGCACTTGGGAATAGGCCAGATATCAAAGAGAGGTATGTGAATTCAAGGAGACATTTGGTCCCCTTGACAGCGTTTCAGACTCACACCGAATTCGGCCATCTTATTAGTTCGAACGCCACAATCGACTCATGAAAATGGGACCCTTGGAGCAACGATAAAGTGGAAGACAAGTATTTCGCATAAACTGGGGGAATCGGACTGCTGGTCGTAAGACGAATACTCTGGACCAGCGCAGTAGTAATTAAAGTAAGTGACAATCATGACATGTGGGCTACTGAAACTGTGACTAGTGATATGATTGGTGTGTTATAGCAAGTGAAAAGGCTTCACTTGCCTCACAGAGTAGCGATGAATGAGCTGAGCTTCTGGCCATTGACCTGAGTAAAGGTAAGTGAGGGTACAGGGAGTTAAAGATGTCACATGATATGTTATCACCGATAGCCTGATTAATATAAGACGTTGTGTTGTTCAGTACTCAACTCTAGCCAATCCTTGTAGTTCTGTATTCTAGATGATCTAATGGGTTGAGGTTGTGATATGTTAGGGCGCAACTATTTCAGATCATATGCGACTGAACAGAGTCAATAAAACAACCCGAGCCCTTGTTTTGTAAAATATACCGCATGAATAGGCCCTCGATAAAACTCATGCTACAGAAACCTGAGAAGGCCGGCCCCTCACAAGTGCCAAGACAGCGCATAAGAAGATACACAACGTCGCATGGTCGGGGACTTATGCTCCTCACACAGCAGTCTTTCGGGTTCCTAGGACACATAGTTAATCTAGCTTCAAAAGCCACTCCCTGTAGACAGAGAACGCACTGATCACGGCGGCAAGTCCAAATAAGATGATCATCAAGGTAATTAGTCCGTGCCGTTGGTGACCAAGTGCCGTCACGAGCCATATAAACCTTCGGATAAACGATGAGCAACACGATAGTGGAGTTTTAGAGGCCGAGGCTGGACAGCTGAGCAGTGCCCTTGTCATCCGCCCAAATATATACAGCGCTCGGTAAAGAGGTTTCCCCGGGCTAGTAATTCAGGTCGAGCTGTACTGACGACACCGAACAATTGGCAGCGAAAATGCTTGGGGGCGTCGATATATATGTCTATACATGTGGTTAATCATTATCATTATTTCTTATGAATAGTTCTCATCGTAAGCATATCGCAGAAGTGCTATGTGCACATAACGTTCACAGTGGCTCGTTCCGTTCGCCAGTTCATCTTATCGATTCTAGGCTTGTGCACATATTACTCTTATCTTGACCGAGGCTCTCAGACAAGGGATCTGGTCGGCCAAGCTAGTGCCAGAGGGCAAACTGGGAAGAGGAGACCCTCCATGCATCTTAAAAACGCACAGGGGCTCTCCGGGCCATCAGGAGTCACAACCTTTGATGCTTCCACTGCGCGCCCCGTGTCCACGTGCAATCGTTAGACATGGGGCCGACTTGAATTCCACCTTGGTGGCAACGTCTTCTTGTGCGATGTTGAATTGTTGATGCTATAATAACTCTAGCCGTTATGCGAGGAAACCGAGGCAATGGCCGATCCGGTGCGACAGCCGTTGACATCGATATCGATAGTCACTTGACTGTTGTTATGCCTACAAGCCAGTCCGCAGACGACGCGACTGAACTGAAGTGGATAGTCTATGTGACCAGGCACGCAAGAGTGCATGGGGCACAAGTTCATGATGCTCAGGTGAAACGCGGCAAGCCCCAGACGCTGACGAAAATCCGATGATCATTGCCCCTGCATCTACTGTCCGAGCTCAACCACCAGCCGGGAGCTCTTCCATGGCTGACGGGCTCTACTGCACCCGAAATACGACATCCGCACAACCGTGATCACCAGAATACACAGTAGTAATAGTAATTAGTCCAGACGTCAAGAGCTCGGACTATCTTGTCTACAAAACCTAAACCGACCTACTCACCCGGTCATCACGCCCCAGCAGAGTGTCCACAGAAGGTCACGGTGATCTGCGTCAGAGGCAAGAATTCTCGTATTCCCTCTACCGCTTGAAGATAATGGACGACTGACATTGTGGGAAGGATCGTATTTGCACCTTTTCGTTTACCTTGGTATGTTTTACCTCGAGTCAAGAACGTGCTTGAGTGGCCCATGGATATAGTTTAGATGTATTGCATCATTTCTGTACGCCTGTGTTAGGTAAATCTTGTTATGAACGTACAGAAATACCCGCGGCAAAAAAATGCCAGGCCTCTCTAGCCTGCAGCAAAATCGACTCATTCAACGCTCGGTCTTGCTACCTAAGCCCCATTACTTGAAAATATTTTTTCAGTGATGTCACGTTTCAGTAGACACAGAGTGAGCGTCGGACCTCCTCCGAACCAAATACTGTGACGGTCTGCCTCAAAACCCGCCCTGCCACCCACCAAATAGCCTGCAGAGACCCCGACCCCGTGCTTCTTCCGGTTGCCCTTCTTGCCACGTCTATCCCAGGTTCTCAGTCTCTCGATCTAACTGGTTTTCTGTTAACTTCGGAATGAGGGCAAAAAGAACGATAATCAACCTCCTGGGGATCGTGGCTGCTGCACCAAGCTTTATAGCTGCCACCCCCCTTCCATGGACCATTGGCCAGCCAGTTCAGACCACCAGCGGACTCGTTCAGGGGCATGCAGCAGGCAGCGCTGTTCAGGTTAGTATCTGCATACTTTCAAATTTGCGAAAGCGATCTTCACTCACGAGAACATCAATCAGGTATCAGAGTATTTGGGCATTCCTTATGCACAGCCACCCATCGGTACCCTGCGCTTCCAGCCTCCCGCGAAGTTCGCCGGATCCTCGATAATCAACGGCTCTGCTTTTGTAAGTTGAGCTTTCATTTCATCTTGAGCCCGGTGCAGATGTTCTCGCACCCATTCAATAGAGGAAACGCGATGTAAATACTAATAGCATCTGAACCAGGGGCATCAATGCATGCAGCCAACCCTTAACGCCAGCAATATAACGGTCCCCGATGGTTTCGCGAACCTTGGAGTTCCCAATACTGCCGCATCAGTGCTCTCGGTGCTTGCCGATCCTGGCCCACAGAGCGAGGACTGCCTGACACTGAATGTGTGGACTAAGCCACAGGAGGGGGAATCAAAGAAGGCCGTATTAGTATGGATTCACGGTGGCGCCTTTACAACAGGTCAACTATGCCATTATCTGGGGTTCATATAAGCCACTGTAGGCTGACTAAATCTGGCAGGGAGCTCTCGCGTTCCAGCAAATAACGGACAGTTCATGACGGACCAGAACGATGTTGTCCTGGTGTCTATGAAGTAGGTCACTTGTTCTACGAAGAAGGGAAATCGACACTGCTAATTTGAGCTCACCAGCTATCGTCTCAACATATTTGGATTCCCCGGCAACCCTAACTCTGCCCCGAACCTTGGGCTTCTTGATGTCCGTATGGGCGTGCAATGGGTTCGTGATAACATCGAAAATTTCGGCGGCGACGTCAACAGAATCACCCTCTTTGGCCAGTCGGCCGGAGGCTCCCTGGTAGACTACTATTCGTACGCGTTCGCGTCTGACCCCATCGCCAATGGATTCATATCCATGAGTGGGACCGCCAACGGATTCGGCGTCTTTACCAATCAGACGGTCAACGCGAAGTGGTTCAACGTTACTTCTTCGGTTGGCTGTGGCGACAGCCAGACCGACCCCACGGCTGTCAACAACTGCATGCTTAGCAAGACCCCGGCAGAAATCCTCAATGGAGTGGCTGCGAGCGGTGCCGGCTCCCCAGGCGGAACCTTCTTTGTACCGGTCGTGGACGATACCCTCGTTTTTGCCGACTACAGCCTGCGAACTTCGGCAACGGGGGGGTACATCATCGGCAACGATGACAACGAGGCTGGCCTCTTTAAACTTGGGGCTCCGCAACTTAGCGATGCGTTTTGGACTGGGTTCAATCTCATTGGCTTCGAATGTCCTGCAGCGAGGAGGGCGACACGAGCGGCTTCCGCAGGCCACCCGACATGGCGTTACCGGTACTTTGGTAACTTTCCCAATTTGGCCATCACCACCACGCCGCAAAGTGGCGCATGGCACACCTCAGAGGTTAGTAACGCCCTTTTCTTTTTTTTATTGCTCCAAGATCGAAGTTTGAGATGCAGCATTTTGATGTCGTTTAGCTTCCTGTCTTGTTCGACACATCTCCACAATCGCCAGTCGTCAGCACGCCGCAGCAACTAGAGGTTGGGAGATACTTCCGTGGTGCCTGGGCTGCCTTCGCCAAGAACCCGACTTCTGGTCTCCTTCAGTTCAATGGCAACCAAACCTGGCCTAACTATCAAACTGATGGCAGCAACGTTAACCGTATTGGATTTCAAGACCAGACGGTCACAAACCTGGCCTACGGGGCTACCTTTGACACGTCATGTCTCTTGGTGGGTTTTCCGGTTGCACCTTAAGCGCCGTTCTCTTGTATTGTAGCTATTATACAGAAACACATTCAATAACTCGTCCCAATACCTTGATTCCTTTCTACGATAATAAGGAAACCCATAAGTGAACGAGTTAGATAAACAAGCTTTCCACCTTTCCACATGATAGAGGCTATTCTCAATGTAGCATGCGTTCATACCCCCGCGGTACGGGAATGCCTCGACTCAAACAGCTAAATCAGCAGCTGGACGTCAACAAAGATACGCATCCTGATCGATCGTCCACACTTGTCTACCATCTGATAAATCGGCGCTGTCACAAAGGCTTCGAGTCTTCTCTGCCCGCCGCCAGACCCTGCTAGTGATTATACTTGCAGGCAATCGCACTGGGCTGGCTGTTCGATACAACCCTATGACTCATACGAGGCGGAATTCAAGCCACACAAAACGTACATTACGGACTAGCTTTAATTGTTGGAAATGTCCCAAGGGCGCCGTGTTTGGAACCAGCGTATTTGTCGTTTTTAGGAGAGAACATACGCCCACTGACGCTACTAGACAGTCTTTGTTTTTCCCACAATTTGATGCGAAGGGTGCCAATCCATTTTCTTCAAGCTACAAAGTGCCTTTTTCTCGCATGAAGCATTCGAATTCTTGGAGGAAATTAATGTTCCCGTTCCCCTTCAATATGAAAACTTGGACAGTAGTTGTCTTGACGTGCCTCTTGTTAGTTACGGCCACGACAGCCCAGTCAGAGGCTATGAATTCGACGTCGCCGTCAGCGTTGCCTTCAAAGACACCAAAATGTGCCGTAAGTTTGGCCAAGCTTCTTTTGGCGGCTGCTTGGCGTCACGAGGTCAATTTTCGCTTGGCTGCCACCGGCAATGCGCCTTAGGTTAAATGCTCGATGACCTTGCTGGACGGAAGTTCTGACGTTAAAACTAGGTTTCCTGTATTATCGACGGCTTTTTGGACGGGGGGTGTTCTGTTGCTGATGCCACAAACTGCGTATGCACAAACAACACCCTTTGGGCTCAAATGTCACGATGCATTGAAACATCATGTATATATGCAGATCGAATGGATATGTTGAAGGCTCCCAATTCCAAGTGAGGAATAAGTTTTCTGAAAAGACAAAATGACTGATGCAAAATCTCATCCTAGCTATCGCAAGAGGATCCCGAGGCCTCTGCCGTGGGTACCCCATTGAGGATCGACGGCACCTGATTAGAATCCCTTCTATCGCACTGCCCGTCGTAACCTTTGTAATATTTCTTATGAGATGTTTATCGAGGTTTATGGTTGCCAAAAAGCTGTGGTGGGATGATTGGACTGCGTTGATGGCTATGGTAGGTCTTCTCGGGTTCTGTCTCGCAGCAAGGACCAGGACTAACCACAGGCAGTCCTTTCTTGTCGTATCGTGTGTTCTCTCCAACATTAGTATGATCTCCCTCATAAACATGTTCTCCATTTATCTTCTTGTTTCAGGCTAACCCTCCTACAACCTACCGACTGGGTTTTGGGCTTCATTATTGGGATATTGACCCCGACGATGGAAAAACCATTCTGCAGGTTCGGAACTCTCAGTCTTGTTTTGTTTGAGGCTAATCACTAACAAGCTTGAATAGCTGTTCTATGCATCTCAAACGACATACATTATGACTCTGTGATACTTCTCATTCTAAGCATCCTCGAGTGTTAGCTGATCAAATAACCTAGTCTCAGCGTAAAAGCTTCTATTTGTGCATTCTATTATCGAATATTCTGCTACCAGTGATTTCGTCTCGCTATTAGGATCTTTGCTGTGTTGTTGGTTATCCATGGTACTCAGTTCTTGTTCTTGGTAATGTTTCAGTGTGTTTTCATTTCAGCAGTATGGGATCGGTCAATCGACGGCCGTTGCCTCAACTTAACCGCAATCAGCTTCTCAGGTGCATCAACAGCTATCTTGGAAAATGTCATTCTCATAACCTTTCCGATTCCTGCTCTTATAAAGCTCTCAATGGGACCAAAGAAAAAATAGGTATCATGCCACCACTTGGCCTTGGATCGTTGTGAGTAGTTTGTATATCTTGTTAAATGGATTCAGAAACCGATAAACTAACGACATTTCATAGCGCGATTATTGCAATATTATCCGTCTCAAATATTTGGTCTCGTTTTCTCATAGTTATGACTCAACATGTAAGCTTTACGGAGTGTCGGTCAACGCTGGATCCTACTAGAGCTAATGTATATAGGGGATTACTTCAATAGCAGCGTCTGGTCCGCTATAGAACTCAATTCGGCCATCATATGCGGCAGTCTCCCTGCAGTTTACCCGCTTATTAAGAAAATTTCAGACGCCTTCCGCGGGATCCGACACAATGCCGAAAGCATAGGGAATAAAGTGTAGACTGTGACAAAGCAGTCACGATGCGGTGATATTCTAACACCGCATCAGGTGTAGGTGTCACAGAGTAGTAAAGAGAAAGGTACTGTTGAGTCCGCCAAAGACGACTTTTCGTAGTTTCTCGTAAACGTTACGGACAGAATGTGGATGAGCTTTAAATTGACGAGTGATCCAAAAGGCTTAATCCAATCCCATCAACTGACGCGCTACTTACTCCTTACATGGTATGGAATGGGGCATGCCTTGGAATTATTGAGATACCTGGCTGGTTGGCTAGTGGGACCTGTAATGCCACTAAAAAGAATTCTTGACAAAAAAAGATGGAAGTTCCACCATTCATGACCCAGCTCTTGGTAGAGAAGGGAAACCAATGAGTAAGAAGCAGAGAGAATGGCCAAAGAAAGTTACAACTTCAGATGCTGTTTCTGGGGTGCTGAAGTTGGTTGTCACGTCGTTATCAGGAGTAAACTACTGTGCATTGAGGCACATTTATGGCTGAGTTGTGGGGACACTCGGCATAACTTTGAGTCAATGTCAGTCACGTGCTTAGTCAGCACATAAGACCGATGAGCCGACCTCAACCGACGCCAAGTTTTGCCCATTTGAATCTCACTCGAAACAGCTACGCCTGTGGGGGACGATGAGCAGCAACAAACAATGACGCGACGTCGTGATGACGACACTTCAGATTACGATCCGTACACCGGAGTACTTCCTGTTCTTCCGCCCGGAACGGAGCTTCCGGACAAGAACCAGCGCAGCAATGCCGCAACAGCTGCCTCTGCCGCCGGAGTGCGTGCCTTGAGCGCCCAGGCCATCGCGTTCTACTTCCGAGCCCCCGTGAAAGCGTTCTTCCGGACCCGTGTCGACTACCTTGCCTACGCGCGCAGTGTGCACCAGGCCCAAATCGACCAACTCGCACGGGCTGCTGCAAAAGAGCCATCATCTAGGTTGAGGGCGACCCTCCACCAGGCATGGTTTTATCTACGGGGCACTACCCCTGGCGTGCTCACCTCCGCCGTGAAGCAGCACGGCTGGAGCGTTCTGCCAAACCAAGTTCTTCCACCGCTGATTGCAAATGTGGGTGTTGGTGCTGTACTGTACACCAGCTACCTAACAATCCTCGGCAACTTGCATGAAGAGAGTGGAAAGTCGAGAAAGACCGTATACCCACCGCCACATCCAACACAGACATTCACCGCCGGGCTCCTCGCCGGAAGTCTCCAAAGTTTCATTGCAGCACCTTTGGACGCAATTCAAGCCAGATATGACCATCGCGATCTTATTACTGCCGAGGGCGGAAAACCGAGGAGCATGTGGGCTTTCAGCGCCGAGAAACTACGAGAGATAGGCGTGCGCGGCATATTCGCTGGCTGGGGCCTGTCTCTCATGAAGGATAGCTTTGGTGCCGCCATATTCTTCAGTGTCTTTGAGTATGTAAAGGCTCAAGGATACCACCGCTTCGTCTCCTGGTACTACGGTGGACTGGAAGAGCACATCGTCGACTTTTTAGCCAGGAAGCGGCCGCCTGAGAAAGGCACATCCGATGAGGACGACAAGCAGCCACCTATCATCCGGCCTCACTACGCCATCGAGCCGTTGTTTCTACTGCTCGGCGGCCTTAGCGCTTCATTCGCTCAGCAGATTGTTCTCCATCCGTTGACACACGTGCAAGTTGAGCACTGGGATCGCCTAGAAGAATTAGACGCCAAGGCGGCCAAACTTAGAGAATTCCGTGGGGCGAATCCGGGCCAGCGACGAGATGAATGGAGGATGTTCAGAGCCTACTACCGAGCGTACAAGGAGACTTGGTCGGAATGTTGTGCCGAGGCTACGAAGGAAGGACTGGGTGTGAGGAAGTGGCTTTGGCGTGGTTTCTGGTGGAACACCATTCGCCAGGTTCCCAGCACAAGTGCTGGATTGATAATTTTTGAATTAGTTCGACGCAAGTATGGGCTGGGCAGCGAAGAGGTTCGTATTGAAGGAGACGGGTATGATATCCTGCTTAACTAAAGCATTTGGCGGGCGCGCGGGTGTTTAGAGACGGGCTTGAAGTGCTCGACCCCATTTAGCATTGTAGCATCAACAAACAAACTTTCCTCCCTTCCAGTGGCTGAGCTGTTGTTTGCCGTGGCGGCACGGTTGGCTTGTGGCTTGGTCCGCATATGTCTCATGCATGCATGGCTGTGCCACCTTTCGGATATGGTTTCCCAGTCATGACGACGTTGCCCCTCCGGCGGCTCTCCCTAGTTCACGCGAAACGAAACCAACTCTCGTCCTCTTGCCTTTGAGAATCATCTCGTTTTGTTCAAGAGCACTGCAAGACACGTTCCAAAAATGACCAACATACCAGAATCTGACAGCATTGTACGTGTTAAACTCGTTGACACAACGACCGCGATGGTCGGCACTGCCGAGTCGTTTGTGCAGCCGGTTATGCCAGGCCACGAAGTTATAAACTTCTGCTCCTTAGCTTTCCTTCTTGAGAACGAGAAACTCGGCAAGAAAGCTATGTTTGATCTTGGCGTCCGCAAAGACTATTGGAACCTGCCGAAAGCCGCTCAGCAAGGGGTGTTGGGTCCCGATAGCGTCATCTTCGGGCTCAGGGTCGAAAAGGGTATCGACGAGGTCTTGAAAGATGGAGGCGTCGAACTCGAAAGCATAGGTAAGGTCTCCTTCGATAACAGCAGCACCTCTTACTTACAGACGTTGGAGATTTCTGCATCTGGTCCCATGCACACTTTGATCACCGAGGAGATGTTTCCGTCTTCCCCAAGTCGACGACATTAGTCACAGGCCCAGGATACTTTTCTTCGAAAGGACGACCGGGGGGGCCGGACGATTCTCAAGCCGTCACTGAGTTCGAAGGCCGGTTACTGAAAGAGGCAGATTTCGGCAGCGGGCTCATGGTGGGCAAGTTCAAAGCCCAAGATTTCTTTGGCGACGGTTCTCTCTACCTCCTCGAAGCCCCTGGACATCAACCAGAGCACATCTGCGCGCTTGCGAGAACGAAACCCTCATCGTCTCCCGGTGGAGCAACTTTTGTATTCCTCGGCGGCGATATTTGCCATTTCGCAGGTGTATTTCGGCCAACTGAAGACACTCCGCTTCCAGAAGGTATCCCGGCTTCGGCTATCACGAGACGCTTGGACTGGTCCTCCAAGGCAGTTTGCCCTTGCTCGTACTTTACGCCACATCATCCGAACGCGGAAGACGGGAACTCAGCTCGTGCTACGCCGTGGTACCAGCTTCCCCGCCACGGGAAGCATCCCGTCTACACGGACTTTGATCTAGCGACAGAATCGGTGTCAAAGATGCGGGAGTTGGATGTCAAAGACAACATCATGGTTTGCATTGCTCACGACGCAAGTCTGCTAGATGTTCTTCCTGTTTTCAACAAGCAGCCAAGCGAAGACATAAATGAGTGGAAAATTGAGGGTTGGAAGTCAACAACGTACTGGAGTTGGCTCAATGAGGTTCCCGTGGAGGGCAACACCCCTCGACCACCTGTTGTAGAAGGGTTCTGGAGGGATGGCAAGAAGTGGGACTACGCCGCTTATCTGGAGAGCCTCAACTGAGCGCACGGTACCTAGATGATAACTATACGACCGAGGTGATTCTTGGTATAAGCTATGCACGAGGATAACCGAATCTCAGAACACAAGGACAAAGCTAGCGTATTGGAGCATGCGAATCAAGGGCACTCATTGGGCACAGTCTGATACAGCTTCCTGAATAGAAACGGTCGTATTGAGCGTATCGTCAGCTATATAAATAGCATGGTGTGTTAAGAGAAGGTAGCAGCGAACATTTACACAAGCTGAGAGGTTTCTTACCATGCGTCAGCTGAAGTGCATAAACTAAGAATACCGAGCCTTCACCAGTAAACCGCCGTTTTAAAATTAACTACCATACTATCCGATCATAGGCTTGTTTTCTCGATCTCCATTTATCGTCCATGCTTCAAGACAACTGAGCATTCTATTGAAATGAAATATTCTGTACATATCGTCTAACGTCAGGAGCCGGATCAAGAACTGAGATGTTTCAGTAATCCGCTCGCCGTATCAAAGGATCCCGTCTCACAATTCCGTCGCTGTTGGCATGCTTATCCTCTCCCCCTGTCCAGCTATTCCCTTCTCAACAATACGACCATCTTCCTTCTTGCCATCGTCACCCACTGGGGTCATCACGCCACTGCTGTGGTGATTGATCGTCTCCTCATCTGCAGAACCTGTGCCTCTACGTTTGTCTCTCTTCAAGTAATAGTGCATGACCCAGGTGAAGACGATCAACGCAATCGCACATCCAAGACAAAATGAAAATCCTTCCCTGTGCCTCGGAGCCTCCACTGTGGGAAAGGTAAGTAAAGGCGTCTAGGCAGTGGAGCTTTGTGATAGCAGATTGATGAGCACAAGAGTGAAACTGCGCTCTTCAGGACTGTCTTGCGGCAGGTTGTTGACCCAGCTGTGAATGACCGCAGACAAGGCATTGGACCAATACATGTTGGCAAATTCGAGCGACAGCCCACCTTTATGGGCTGTCCATATGGTCAAGAAGCTGAGACCCATTGCATTAACAGCCGAGCAAATCGTAATTGCCCACGCTGGGCCCAGAAACATATCCGAGGCGAAATAAACAATCAGTGTGTGCACTACTCCTAGCGCGGGTGCAATGGTTCCCATTCATTTATTTTTGCCGCGCTGTATCGACCAAGGCTTTTAATCCAGAGCAGGTAAGAACCGGTGTTCTTATGAATACCTGCGTTCCAAAAGAAGACGTTGGTCATAATGAAAAGCCAGAATCGGAAACTGAGCAGGGTTTGCGTAATGAGGCCGAATTTCATTTTTTCGTGTAATACGTGGCCATGCTTTTCTAGGCGTTCGCGAGCGGTTCCCACGTCCTTTTCATTGACGCAAAATTTGTTGGATTGGTCGACGGTGCCCGAAATGACAAAGAGACCGATGATGCCGATGGGAATTGTGATATTATGTACATCCAACGCCAACCTTCTATGCCTGCGGAATAGTATTAGTTATATATAGTTCAGTCTCAACTCGAAATATGTTTCACCAACCAAGAACACCCTCTAGTGAGCTAGATGATCCGGCTTGGGTGAGAACGGCGGTTAGAGTACCGGCACCCAGACCAGTATAAAATATGCCTCCGCGTCGAGCAATCTCATGACCTCGATACCAGGAGCCTAACGGCTTATTAGCTATAATGGGAAATAATGTGAAAGAGACTATATAACAAAGACGTAATGCATCGCCGGGAAAAACGCAGCTTCAAATCAGCCGGCCATGAATCTGTACGCAGCCAATTCGGCATAGGAGTTGACACGGTATTGGAGTAGCGTGAATATACCCCACATAATGTCGCAGATTGGAATGGGGATAGGGACATATGTCATGATGAAACTCGATCTTTGATCAGCAATAGCCTGGCAATATTACGACTCTGGATTTTACAGAAAGGGAATCTGGCCTAGCACCGAACCTAGTGTAAATAAGGTCTGGAGCCAGACGAGTCCATTCCCGTAGAAACCAAGGTCCCCCTTCAACCCGGCAACATAGACATTCTTCAGGTTCGATTGATCAATATACTTGACTCAATACCCTTAATGGGTAGCGCATTAGTTTGAGTACTCAAGATTTTGTCGTGCCGAAACATATCAAGGACTGAGTAAAGTACCAAGAGGAGATCAATCTTTGTGATCAAGCGTCTTTCTTCCTTAGTGTCATTGGGAGAAAACCACCTCCATTACCGCCATTTGTCTCTCGGGACAGACTCTTTCAAAGCAGACGTCATATCTGCAAGTGACCGAGTTGTTCAGCAGTTGCAATACGACCGTCAAAAGTGAGGCGCAAGACAGTCCAGTCGGCTTTATATAACGCGTGTGTGCCTGGCCTTTTCCCAGCGCATATAGCTTTCATCCATTCTAGAGTCCAATAGGGAAGTTGCCCGCTATTGCACCATCTCTACTGGGGTACGAGGAGGCAGCAGGCTAAAGCTGTGGCCTCGCAACGAGTCTCGCCACATGGCCCACTAATCAAAGGGTGGGCTCAAGGGGCTCGAGATCGTCGAGGTCAGGTTGAAAAGGAAGATTTTCGCGGAGGTAAGCACATGTGATATCGGTAGCACAAGGTTAAAACAAAAAAAAAACACCGAAGAATGTGGATGGGTCACTCGGCCTGATTGCTGTTTGAGTTCCTTAACGACATGGCCAAGCAATGTTGTGCTGAAACCCCACAATGGTGATATACAATCTTGCTTTCACGTCTTCGGATCCTTGGTGCTTAGCAGCCAATCCAAGTGTGTTCCGTTCCGGGGGAGCTTTGCCAACACATAATACGGCATGGTAAGCGGCAAGTGATGGGACTAGGAAAGAGTAAGGTTGGATCTTATCTTTCCCAATCACTGACGATGCGGGACGCGTCCGACTATCTTAGCTCCGCACTGCTCAGCGAACGACTAACGCATACAGGCGGCACAGTGACGACTTCTGTCGCGTTCATCTTGCCGCCCCTGAATGCATACGTGAAAGTCCATCCAGACCCCGCACCTCCGTGTTCCCCTTTGTTATTGACGACCACAATACCACTCGACACTGCCGGGTATTTCTTTACCATGCGCACCACAGCGTCCCATGCAGCCTCTTGCGGGCTCATGCCTCGCCTCATATTCTCCACAGCTTGGTAGCAAGGCAGAAACCGCATCATGATGTCGCCATCACCCGTAGCGCCGCATGCACCGACATCCCCATCGACATAAGAACCGGACCCGGTAATCGGGCCGTCGCCGACACGTCCAGGGACTTTGAACGAAGCACCGTTAGTCGAGGTGCCTGCTGCCATGACGCCCTTTGAGTCCAATGCCATCATCGATATGGTGTCATGAGATGCCTGGGCGGAGTTTGGAGCGATAAGGTCAAAGTAGTCTGGAGAACTCGAGTCAAGCTTGACGGGCGTGTACGGCCCACACGCGGACTTTGGGTTGGGCGTGACGTTTTGCCTGTAGTTGGACTGGCAGTTATTGCGCCGCCACTCGGCACACCTCGTAGCCGAAGCCTCTGTCGTAAGATTCTCCGCCGGGAAACCGTTTTCAATGGCGAACTCTGTTGCCAGCTCGCCAGCCAGCATGGTGTGTGAGGTGTACTCCAGGACACGCCGGGCCACACCAATCGCGTTCTTGACGCGGCGAAGTGCTGCGACTGACCCGGACTTCATCGTCACGCCATCCATGATCATGGCGTCGAGGGTGGTCTCGCAATGTTCGTCGGGCGAGCCGCCGAAGCCAACGCTGCCGTCGCACTGGTTGGCCTCACAGGTTGCGCAGCCAATCTCGACGGCGTCAAGGGCCGAGGCGCCCGTCTTGACGAGAGCCTGATACGCTGCGTCAGTCGCAGCAGTAAACGGACCCCCCCACGTGTTGATAACCATGGGGAGCCCCGGATACTCCGCGATAACGACGTGCCCGGTGAGAAGGGAGAGGAGGAGTGGGGCGAGGCGGGGGACGAGATCCGGCATGGTGGGGGCAGTTCCGGAGATGACACCAAAGAGGTTGCTGGAAGAAAGAGACGGAGAGAGGGAGTTGGCGCGTCGAGGTGCTTGGCAGCTCTGTGCAAAGAATGAGTGACGATGGCGTGAGAGAGCAGAGATGGAATTGGCCGATGTGATAACGACGGGAGTCTCTAATAAAGAGCACGGTCGCTTTGCTATCCGCCGCCCCGGTGTTGTTTACCCCGCGCGATAGGCCCCCCACCCCCGATAAACAGGGGTTCGGGGCTTCTGAGGCTCACCATAGATAGGTACCTAGGTACGACGAATATGGAGGCTGGGAAGAGATGGTTCATTACCATGTTGCTTTCGGGTTTGCCAAGCTATTTTGCGTCTTCATCAACCTTCCTGTCTGAGCGTTACTTTAGCAAGGGGTCGGATAAGGCCCGAAGTCGTCTATTATATGAGAGAAGACTCAACCGTGCCTCACCGTTCTTTCTCTCTCTCTCTATCTCATTCACTCTCACTTTCACCTCCGAGTGAGTAACATCGAAACTGGATGGGCTTATGTAGTAGGACTTTCTACTAATCTTCGTCTCCGCGGTGGGTTTCTAACTCATTCTCTGATCTCTTTCGCCGACATACCGGTACGCTTCGCGATTAAGCAGTGTAATTAGTGGGCAAGCTGCTTTCCACCTCTCCAAACTCTCACAAAACATCGGCGCAGAACTCTCTGACAACGTCGAGCACACGACTGGTGTGCTCCTCCCCATGTGTGAGATTCAAGGCCAAGAACCCCCGGCGTCCCACGTAAATCCTCTTCTCAAGGAGGTAAAAGAAAAAGAGGTCCAACAGTTTGTCAGCCAACGGTCCGTTGAAATGCACGCCAATAACGCTTCCGAACCCAGTGAGTGTGACGATGGACGCGTCTTTTGATGCAAAGGTTGCCGCCATATCGCTGCGGAGTTTGTCACCCAGCTCGTTATTTCTCTCCAGAGCCTTCCTAGATAGCAGCTTCGTAGCAGCAATGCCTGCCGTCATCGAAAAGACGTTATTGTTCCACGTACCGGAGTGGAAGAGACTTCGCGGCGACTCCGGGTCGTACAGGTCCATGATGTCCTTGCGGCCGCCAAAAGCGCCGAACGAGAACCCCCCGCCGAAATGTTTCCCAATGGTCGTCATATCAGGCTTAATGCCGAAATGCTCTTGCAGCCCGCCATACTTGAGCCTTGACGTGATGACCTCGTCGAAAATGAGGACAGCGCCGACTCGAGTCGCCTCGTCTCTCAGAAAGTTCAGAAACTCCCTCGACCCCGCAAACATCCCGGCGGCACCTTGCATTGGCTCCACGATAATAACGCCGACATCGTCGGTGATTCTAGGCCGCGTAAATTCAATATCGTTGTACCGTCCGTAGACAAAGTCATGAGGCAAAATAAGGGGATTCCCATGTGAGAAGGAAAGGGTTCCGCCGTGGTAACCATTTTCGAAAACCAGAATCTGGTAAATATTTACGTGTAAGTGACGAATCTCGTTCAAAGACGGCGCACAAGGTATCTATTTTCTTGTGCCGCTTACCTTTTTACGTCCATTGAAATGCAAAGCCGTAGCTATCGCCATTGTATTGGCCTCCGTTCCCGAGTTACAAAACCTGATGGCATCGATACTAGGGAACCTCTCCACGAGCAATGAACCCAACTCGCCCTCCTTGGGTGTCGGCCCACCCAGCGTGAACCCGGACTTCGTGACGCTCTCGATAGCAGCGATGATTTTTGGATGCGAATGGCCAAACATGCCGGCGCAGTATTCAGACACAAAGTCCAGGTACTCATGGCCGTCCATTGACGTCAGGTAGCAGTCGTGGCCTCCCGAGATAGCCAGCGGGAAAGGTTGGTAATGAAGAACAGACCTGGTTGTCCCGCCTGGCAGCGATCCCGAGGCGCTCCTGTTGACTTGACACGACTTTTCATTCTTTGCGGCATACTTCTTGACGTAATCATCTAGTTGCTGCCCGATTTTAGACGCTGATAATAGGTCCGTCCCAGCAGGGGGGCAAATTGTGGCTATCATTCCGGTGGTTGGTTCGTTAACTCGGAATACGTTTCTTCTCTGTTGTGACGCGAACTTTTTGATGGTTTAGAGTGATATAAAAACCCGCAAACTGGATAGTTTACTTTATTCATATGTCTTTCCCGCGGGAAAGCTTTGCTTTGTGTCGTTGTATCGCCCGATAAGACGAACCCCGCTCGGGTTTGCGGTATCGGAATCTTGAAGTCTTCTTCCTGGCCACTACAACGCTCGGGGAAGATGACGGGTCGGAAAGACCGAAAGCCGAAGCCCCTTCATCCTTCAGCTTGTCTAGAGACATTACTATTTTCAGGTAGTCATTAAATCTCGGATAATACTAATTCCAAGTCAATTTGACATAAACCTCAGTCCGCCATCAATCCGCTGAGATAAAAAGTCATTGAAGCCAGACTGCTATTGAGGGAGTCAATCTATTACACAATCCAGTATTGCTTGTGATGTCAATGGAAATGGAAGATTTAGCCAATAGTATTGCACGAATTCCATGAGGTCCATATCATCAGGCATGCAACTCTTCATGCAGAACACAAGGGCTGAGTTAGGCAAGTTCAACTTTCTGATGCTTTAGTACATATTCCTTCACTTGAATACATGATGCGGTTTTTTCTATTTGTGCAAAGAAGTCTGGCAATGCTATAATGCCAAAGAATTACATCATCCACCCCACCGGGATTCGTTGATTCAAGCTCAGGCTAACCGCCCATTGACGGATCTGCTCTCACCAGCTCCCATTCTCTTTGCCCTCCACCCTTGGCCCCAATACCAATGGGCTACTGCAAGAGGGCCGACTGCAATTGTAGCGAGTGCCAGCCCCAAAAATGTAGCTCCAGGCCCGCTCGACTCAATAAGCTTCTCTACAAGTGCAACACCAATAGCACCGAGTCCACATCTGACGAGGTTGTTGATGGCAGTGGCGCTGGCACCCTTTCCTGGGCAAAGATCGGTGACTAGGGTCTGGTTCAGCGCAAAAACAGCATTGCTCGTTGCGGCGATGAAGAATTGTAGTACGAGAGGCAAGGCAATCCAGCCCCGTCGAGAAGTCGGGGAGGAAGAGTTGAGAGACATGCCATAGCCCGCAGTGGCGGCGACAAAGGCAAGAGAAATCCATGGCAGCCGCCGTAGGCGGGCCCGTTCTATTGGGAAGTCGGCAGGTAGGTTGCCCCCTGTGAAGTGCTCGGGAGTGTCGCATTCGTGAGATGCCTTATATGCCTCCTCTGCCGAAAGATAGTCTCGCGTCATCAACTTGCCAGCAATGGCCGAGCCAATTATCGTTCCGAGACCTTGAAAGCATCTGTCAGCAATGGCTAAATCGCCGCCGTCTCACGTTCAACATACCGTTAGGTAGAAACGCAAGACCAATCTCGAGGTCGCTGAGATTGAAACGCTGCTTAAAAAGAACAGTAGTGCTTGCCGTGACCATACTCCATACGGTGTACACCACTCCGCCGAAGACTAGGTTGACTAGGATGTCTTTTTGCATCAGCAGCCGCAGCGGCTCGAAAAACGTCATGAGTGTGATTTTCCTCCGCTGAATGGGTTCTTCGGGGTCCTCCAAGTAACTAGGCTCTTTCTTAAGATATAAGATGAGCGGCTTGTAGACGCCTCCCAGCCGTAGCGACCCGTTTCCCGCAATGGTACGCATGGTCTCGGGAAGAAAGACAACAATAACCAGCGTGACAATGGAGGAGGATATCAAGAGAAAGATAAAGATGGATCGGAAACCGAAGGAACCTGCAAGCAATCCGCCGAGTACGGGTCCAATAGCAATCCCGAAGTTCCGTACTGCGAGGAAAGCTTCGCATTAGCCAACCTGACACTGAGTGACGCGAAGCCCGGAGTTATGAAACACTTACTCGCCTGATAGAAGCTGACGAACGCTCCTCTTTCTGATGGGGGGGAAATATCCTGTATCACGCCATTTCCTGTTGGATGCGGTTATAACCAGCTCAAGAGGGTGCTACAATTCTCAACTCACCAATGCTGACAGTCGAGGCGCTTCCAGCCGCTTGTAAGCCTCTGAATATCAAGAGAACCGCAAAATTTGGCGAAATTCCGAGTCCGATGTTGGCGATGATGTATACTGCAAAGGAGGCCATGTAGATGGGCCTTCTTCCTAGAGTATCTGATATAGATCCCCAGATCAAGGGAGAGATGCCTTGAATTACAAGATATGACGTGATTGTCAGAGCGACCATCTCGTGGTTCACTTTCAGGTCCTGGAAAGTTTTGGTTGGCATTGGTCCAAAAAGCTCAAAAGATTAATAAGACCTACCTGGGAGATGGTGTCCAGCGCTGGGAAGTAGATGTTGGAGGAAAGTCCCGAGAACAGCCCAGCAGCACCAATGATGAAAATAATGAACCACTTCTGCTTCCTTGACGTCACATGATAGGGCGGTTCTTCCTGTAATTGATTTTTGAATTCCTCATCATAAGAATTATCGAAAGGGTTTTGGTTTTCGTCGGGATTATGCTTCGGCAAGCATGAATCGATAAAGGGGCTGCGGGATTCGGCGCCACCACAGTCTTCGCCACCCGGCATTGAAGGCAAAGACAACGTCCTAAATAAGAACCTCCCTGACGAAGAACCGCTTCCTGTGCTTGGGTTACCGAAGTTTGGAATTGTTCGGCTCTTGGAGGAGGTTCGCGTGGGAGACATGTACGCATTGTCGTGGCTGCCCGGGGACAGCTCCACGTCGCTCGCCAGGAGCTTGAGACCGCCTGACGCCGCCGAGGACAGGGTGCGGCTTAAACTGTATAGCCTTCGAGGCGGCGGTCTGGTCTTAGTAGCCGACATCTTGGGCGTCGTTGATACATATTCTGGGGTTCCGTCGGTCGACGGATGCATGGTACTCGAGAGGAAAACGTAGGATGTTAGTAGAGTGTAGTCATGCAGTCACGACCCTGGGCAATTCTGCAACCGATTGCACCGCCGGGAGCCTGACTGGTTCTATATAGTACTACTGATGAAAGACGACTGATTATCTCGACTTCTCAGCTTACGCGGCTCTGTAAGGCGCTTATATCATATATGCAACGGACGTCATCTCATATGCAGACACACTAAACGCAGCCTTGCAAACCCTATCAAACGTAGAGCACAATATACCCGCACATGGTTCCCACTTCCGGCATCCCGTAGAACCCATATGTTGCAAATGATGCGGTGGTTAAGGTTCTGGTCAAAGTCAGCTCGGATCGTACCGTAAGTGGCCTTGTTTGAGCGTTGTCTGAAACCGCCCAGGGCGTCACCCCAAGTTAAAGCGTCCGTTCCCCCTTGAGCATCGTATCATGTCAGAACAGTTGAAAGCTTCAAGGCTCCAAGGTGGCAAGGCGGCTTTTTCTGGTGACTTGATTGAATCCAAGTTTTTCACGTTACCAGCGGGCTTACATGGTATAAAGCGCATCGAGTCTATGAGACAGTGTTCCTCAGTTCAGATACTGAAGTAAGAGGCTTGGCTCTAGTTTACGTATGTAGAATTTGGCTCACAACCTTTAAAATTCTATAAAAATCGGTAAATAATTGTAAAAGAATACTCGAACATGGTCTCGGAATGAAATTGTTCGTCCATCGTTGTTGATGGGGGTGGCCAACACTTCCTAAGTGGGCAGTCATGGATCGTGTTGAATATATGCGCTATCGGCGGTAGCCGGCAATGTCCGGCAGCGCAACAATCATCACCAGTTGGATGGGCCAGATGCGCCACCGGTACCATAAACACCGAACGGGATCTGTGACTCAAAGTAGCACAAATGAAGTGGGCCGGCCTCCCCGTTTACAAACTGTTATGGTGACTGCAGTTGCTCTCCCAAGCTGCTCTCCTTCCGGGTGTAATCTACCCGTAGGTAGCAATGCCAGAAAGCCCGCCATCTGTAGCCCAGCTTTTTTGTGGCATCCGCAAATCACCTGAATTTATGTAATAGTAATGCCCATTTTCCCTGGAAGTTTACATAGGGACATGGACTCACCTGGCTTCCGCGACACTGACAATTAGGTATTATAATACAACGAAACATATCTTGCCTCCAATTTCCATCAATATCGTCAAGGTTGCAACGCTGCACACGGTCCTATGAGCTTGACCTTAACGGCAACCATACATGTGGTGGGATCTGATCCTGGCAGTGGATCGGTGTCTTCTCTGTTGCCTGAACGGACGTTTGACTCGACATGGTTTAACCATTGCCACAGCTATAAGACCTTGCCCGATTCGGATGCATGCACAGAGAAGAGCAACGGGTCAATGATGTGGCCGATGTCGCTTCAAGTGGTAGCGGGGTGGCGAACTGTCGGTACCGTTGAAGATTTAGAGTATGAGAGGGGGGGGGGCATTGAAATGCAGGCGGGTAGCTTGGCTGCAAGGAGGCGGAGGCCTTCAAGGAGTAGGTAGGCCGAGTCGATATCACAAAGCCGTTGAGACCACTATCCAATTGGGAAAGGAGCTGGTGCGTGTGCAGCACGTGATTAATCATGGTAGAAGATGAGGCCAGGGATTATGACAGAGGCGGGGAATGGGGAAAGGCGAGAAACGGATCGGCGATGTTTCGCTCGAAGGCCAGAATTGCCAAGACGATGGGGAAAGTTATGGACATAGCCACATCGGGTAGAAGCCATCAAAGACGAGAGAGTAGATGAAGCTAGACTGACACTTTACGAGAAGAAGAAAAAGAGTACTTGTACGAGAATGTGTATGTCTGTATGATAATGTGGGAAGAGTCACTGTGGCGGGGTACTACTTCCCCTCTGTGCGCCAAGCTTTCGTCTTCATGTTGACTGTGAACAAAGGTCGGATGTTCGAAGAGGGGCAATGGTGAGCACGATGGTTCCTCGAAGAATTCACCACTTTTCGAGTTGCTGTTCTGCCACTCTGAGTTGCTCCTGCCCACTAACCAGTATGCCAACCGGCGTTGATGACCGGGGATGGACAAAGATGCAGTGAAGAAGGATAGAAAGTGGGGGATGCGTGACGTCGTACACTTTGTGAGAAGCCCCACCCCCGGCCGGGTCTTCATTATCATGCAGTCGCGTATAGGTATTTAAGAAAAAAGGTGTGGTAGGTATATCACGTTGATAGCCCATACAGTGTGTCGAGTCCGTCTCGGCGGGCAATGTTATTGTGCAAAAGTGGCTTCTCCATCGGGTTTACGCTCTCTAAATAAACACGTATCCAGACAGCGTACGGAGTAGGTATATAGTTAACATACCTACCTAGTGTACCTGCCGACCTTACGGGGTAGCCGCTCGTACTTGAACAGTACTTTCGAAGGTGACTTACTGGGGTACCTAGGTGCCTAGTTTGGGATGGATGGCAGGGGAAGGAGCAAAAAACGTGCCAATCCCTCTTACTGCACAAGAAACATCTGAGGAAAGACCGATTGCGGGGCTTTGTTCGACCAATGGAGAATGGCGCATTGGGATTGACTGACAGAAAGTCGCAACAAGCCACTGGAGAAGGAGATGACACAGCACATGGCTTTACTTATTTCGTGCTCAAAGTTGCATCTGTGGTTGCATGGAATGGAGCAGCAAAGGGGAACACACCGGCTCGGATCTCTGCTCAAGCTGGGGTCGGGTCCCGCTGGGATCCGATGCCACTGGCCAAGGTCCGTACAGTTTTGATTGTTGCTCATCCCTCCAGTCCCAATTGGACGCAAGAGTCGTCGTCCGAGTACTGTTGTCGTCAACTAACCACTATGAATTGTTGCTTCTTCCCCGGCCCGGGCTGCTATAGTACCTACATAGTACTATACATGTACTGAACTTGCCTTGCCTGCCTACGTAAATGCCTTAGGTAAGCACGTACGAATAGGTAAGTACACATTACCTAGGTAGGTAGTGGTCGTATCTGAGTCTTTAACGGGGGACCACCTTGTAACAGTTCCTCAGTGCCTGAGTCTCTCTCCTATGAGATAGCTCTAGGGACATGGGTCGATGGCGTCCTCCCCGCACGGCATATTGACTCGGGTCATCTTCCCTCCCTACCCCCCCGGTCCCTTGCTCTCTCGCTTGCTTGCTTGCCAATGGAAACACGGTCCAAAATTCCAAGCCGCTAGCTACCCACCTATTTGTTCCAAGCTGGTCACGCAAGTCCACGGTACTGTTGCATCTTTTGAAACTGTGAAGCCAATACCTACACCAAACCAAGGTAAAGGGGCGACCCCTCCGAGCCTCTGCTGGGGCCTCCTCGAAACTATCTGAATGTCCGCGTCATAGCAGCCAAGGAAGGGCCTTACTAATCAGCACCTTCCCTCCTCCTTCTTTGACGCCGGGAGAAATAGCCCAGGCAGGCTTCATCAATTGTGACCACCACTAATGGATCGTAGCCACGAGCCCCAGAGGCCGGCGCAATCGCATCTTTTCTCGCCAACAGACCGATTCTTTCCTTTGAACTTGGTGGTGGTGGAGGCGAAATGTCAAACCCGCTGCCCAGACACACTAACGACCTAGTCCGTCTGTTTTGCCTGCATTCCCGAACAAGTTCCAAAGGACCCTGAGAAATACCCGTGTACAAACCTGCATAGTTGTCGCCTTTCATCATTTGTCATACCAGCTATCACCCCGGGCTAGGTTGGTAGGTACATACTCTTGACGCGACGCCCATCGGTCAACCCCCCACCCACCAACCCAATCCATACACGATCAGTTCGGCATAGCTCTGGTTGTCACACGTCAGTGCAACAGGAAAAGAAAAGATATGGGAGCGCACTGTGACCCTTACTATGCACCCTCGGCCCTTGATCACTAAGGTAGGTAGGTAGGTAGGTAGGTAGTGCACACCCCCCTCCTGCAGCCAACAAGATTCCAGCCATTGGTCATGCAGTCAGTCCATGAGGGGTTGAGGTCGGGGTCGGGGGAAGGAAGGAGGCCGTGGCATAAAACGCGGGGTCGCCTCCTTCCTGTTGCCGAGGACGCTGGCCCTTTTCTTTGCTTAGTTTTCTTCCTCCCTTCTCTCTCTCTATACGATTTGACGAAGGATTGACGACTTTCCAAGAGAGCCGTCAATTTCATCCCATATACTCTTTAACGGAAGCTACCCAGCACCAAACAAAACACACAGTCAGTCACCATGGCCGAAGAGAAGTGCCCCTTCATCCGGACCATGAACACCGGAGGTGGCGGCACCAAGAACCGCGACTGGTGGCCCAACTCGCTGAGGCTGAACATCCTTCGCCAGCACACTCCCGTCACCAACCCGCTCGGCGGCGACTTTGACTATGTCTCCGCCTTTAAGGGTCTCGACTACGACGGCATCAAGAAGGACCTCACAGCCTTGATGACCGACTCCCAGGAATGGTGGCCTGCCGACTTTGGCCATTACGGTGGTTTCTTTATTCGCATGGCGTGGCACAGCGCTGGCACCTACCGTGTTCACGATGGACGCGGCGGTGGTGGCGAGGTACGTTGACAAGCCCTCTTGTCCTTGCACCGACCATCTTTCTAACCACCTTCTTCTACAGGGCCAGCAACGATTTGCTCCTCTCAACAGCTGGCCTGACAATGTTAGTCTCGACAAGGCCCGCCGCCTGCTGTGGCCCATCAAGCAAAAGTATGGCAACAAGATCTCCTGGGCTGATCTCATGATTCTGACCGGCAACGTTGCCCTCGAGTCCATGGGTTTCCAGACCGCTGGTTTCTCTGGTGGTCGCCCGGACACCTGGGAGGCCGACGAGTCTGTCTACTGGGGTGGCGAGACCACTTGGTTGGGTAACGATGTTCGCTACGCCCATGGACACCGAGGCAAAGCCGATTCTGGCGTCGTAGATGGCTCCCAGCCCACAAAGTCTGACATCCACTCCCGCGAACTTGAGTCACCCCTTGGTGCTGCTCACATGGGTCTCATCTACGTGAACCCCGAGGGCCCCGACGGCAACCCTGATCCGGTTGCCGCCGCTAGAGACATCCGTACCACCTTTGGTCGCATGGCTATGAACGATGAGGAGACCGTCGCTCTCATTGCCGGTGGCCACTCCTTCGGCAAGACCCACGGCGCTGCTCCCGATAGCAATGTGGGCCCTGAGCCCGAGGCCGCTGGTCTGGAAGCGCAGGGTCTTGGCTGGAATAACAAGCACGGCTCCGGAAAGGGACCTGATACCATCACTAGTGGCCTTGAGGTGACTTGGACCTCCACGCCCACTAAGTGGAGCAATAAGTACTTCGAGTATCTCTTCAAGTTCGACTGGGAGCTCACCAAGAGTCCTGCTGGCGCAAATCAGTGGGTGGCGAAGAATGCCGAGCCCATCATTCCCGATGCCTATGACCCCAACAAGAAGCATTTGCCTACAATGTTGACAACTGACCTGTCGCTGCGCTTCGACCCCGAGTATGAGAAGATCTCAAGACGCTTCCTCGAGAACCCAGATCAGTTTGCCGACGCTTTTGCTAAGGCTTGGTTCAAGCTGACACACCGTGACATGGGCCCGCGCTCCCGCTATGTCGGCCCCGAGGTCCCTTCCGAAGAGTTCATCTGGCAGGATCCCATCCCCGCTCCCAACTACCCTCTCATCAACGAGCAGGATGCTGCGGCTCTGAAGAAGGAGATCCTTGGTACCGGCATCGAGCCCTCCAAGCTCATCTCGACTGCCTGGGCTTCTGCCTCCACCTTCCGCGGCAGCGATAAGCGTGGCGGTGCCAATGGCGCCCGCATTCGCCTGGCACCCCAGAAGGACTGGGAGGTCAACAACCCCAAACAGCTTGCCGAGGTCCTCAAAGCTCTCGAGAGCGTTCAGCAGAAGTTCAACAGCTCAGCGAGTGGTGGCAAGAAGATCTCGTTGGCCGACCTCATTGTCTTGGCCGGTGCTGCTGGCGTGGAGCAGGCCGCGAAGAACGCTGGTTACGACATCACCGTTCCCTTCACTCCCGGCCGTGGTGATGCCACCCAGGAGCAGACCGACGTCGAGTCTGTTAACCACCTTCAGCCTTTCGCCGATGGTTTCCGCAACTATGGCAAATCTACCGACCGTGCCAAGACGGAGCACTACCTTATTGATCGCGCGCACCTGCTCACCCTTACCGCGCCCGAGCTTACTGTTCTGCTCGGCGGTCTGCGTGTGCTGAACACCAACTTCGACGGGTCGTCAACTGGTGTTTTCACCGACCGCCCTGGTGCCCTGACCAACGACTTCTTCGTTAACCTGCTTGACATGGGCAACGAGTGGAAGGCCACCAACAACGAGGATGTGTATGAGGGATACGACCGCAAGTCAGGCAGCAAGAAGTACACCGCCAGCCGTGTCGATCTCATCTTCGGTTCTCACGCCGAGCTCCGGGCCGTGGCCGAGATCTACGCCCAGGCTGACGCTGGACAAAAGTTTGTCAAGGACTTTGTCACGACCTGGAACAAGGTCATGAACTTGGATCGTTTCGATCTCAAGAATAACAGCGGCAGCCTAGCAAGCCGTCTTTAGATAAGATGAAAACTGGGGGGAAGGGAAGTTCAATTCACGAGAAAATGAAATGGCCTCTAGCCTTCGCGCTTTGTGATGCCAGTTGTAGTCTTGTACATCTTCAGATAGGATCATTCATTTACGTTTCACGACCAGCTCTGAGCCAATGGCCGAAACAATGTGCATAACCCTTCCGTGTGGCATGTGCATTACGGACGCCAACTATTTACCCCTTATGCCACAGCCAAGTCTCGTGCCGAATCATTCACGCTTTGGTTATCAGCAATCTAGAGCAGGCCGTTCCGGGGTCGTGTGTGGTGATAAATTAACAACGTGGTCGACATTAGTGTCTCTTAGGAGGCTTTGGGAGCATACAAACTGTCGGGGATCATGCGTTTCCACAAGGGATTAGACCGAAACTTGATAATTTTTACATTGCTCGTATGACGATAAAGGATACTGTCTGACGGTTGGCCGTTGATAGTGTTGATCAATTAGCTGAGTGACAATAGCTACAAATCAGCTACAGACTAATGACTGCAAGCATGTTGAATTTGACGCACATATTATCATCGCATTGTGCGCTTCCAGTCTCAGTAAGCTGGCTTCGTGATTTCATGACATGAATATACCCTTATGATGCCTAGGATCGTGTCTTACACGACTCTCAGCTTCATGCACTCATGAGCTCCCAGCTGCAGTAATATCCTTTTCTAGCTCAACAAAACACAAGTCCTTTGGCAAATCCAGATGGCGGAGTTGATCAACTGGGAACGGAGAAGTGTCGCCCGACTTTTTGTATCCGCACCGCTCGTACCACTCAATGAGCTTCTCGCGCGACGAAAGCGCCCCCAGCCCAGCAGTCTTCGCACCCCAGCTCCGGGCAAAGTCCTCGGCATAGGTGAGGACCTGGCGCCCGACGCCACCGCGCTGTCGTTCCGGGTTAACGGAAAGCATGGCGAAACGAGCAAGGCCGTCGTTGCGTTTGATGATTCCAACCGATCCCAAGAGGACATCGTTTTGGTCCGAGGCCATGATGATCGCTGCGTCGGGGTTAACGATGGTCTTTAGCACTTCCTCGACAGAATAGTGAAACGACCGCCCGAGTCTCATGTCCGCCGTCCAGTCTGCCCGGCTGTCTTCTGCGCGAAAGGCGGCTTGCACGAGTTGTTGAACTTGCGGGGCATCCTCGAGGGTTGCAACCCGGAACTTGAGGGGTATGATGTTCGCCATTCTTCCCATTCAGAAAGAACCGGTCTTGGAGTGTTGATATGTGATTTTTCCCCTTGCGATAAGAAGAGACTGTGTTACCTGGACAGATAGATCTGAATGTGGACTGGAGCTTTTATACACTCATGTCCAGAGTGCTGGAGCTACTCAGTGACATGGGCAACATGAAGACCCAAAGGCGCATCATGTAAGGGGAAGGGCGTCAGTAACCCCACAATGATAGGTTCTGCCTAAAATCATCACCTGAAGAGGCCTGCCTGCCACAACATATCCACTATGCCACTATGGATAACTGGAAGGTACGCAAGAGAGAATGATGTCGCAATGCAGGTACGCAGGCACCAAACTCCATTATGTTTCTTGTTGAAAAATCCCACGGACATGGATATATTTTCTTGCATTCCCCTTATCTTGTGGCACTTATAGCCTTCCATCGCCTTAGAATCATGAGGATGTTGAATCACCTGATAGCGCATACCACATGGTTGCAACGGGATATTTGCACACGTCTTTGCCGCGGAACATCGGGCGACCGGCGATGCGAGTTTTCTTGGCCCGATTCTGGGTTGGGATCGCTAACTTTAACCTAGGGTAAGACCCCTCACTTAGCTAAAGCCGCCTCTGCCGAATGCGGAAAGCTGGTGCCCTATGCCTCGTCATGAAACAAAAAGACCACTCACCCTCATATTGCTTCATCACCATTGTCCCCCTTCATTACACGGCTCCTGCTTCAAAGACATCGCCTACATCAAAATGACATCCGAGAACAGCAAGAAGCTGCGCGCCGAGCTGTTCGAGGTCGGGCTCCAAAACCGTCGGGAAGTAGTCGGGGAAGCTTACGTTGAAACTGCTATGCGCAATGGTTCCAGCGAATTCGCCTACGCTCAGCAGGAACTGATTACAGAGTAAGAAACATTGCAAATTGTCCTATAACCTTATGAAGTAGACTCGGGAAGATATGTTGGTTTGCTGTCCTAACTGATCCTTACTTAGGTGGGCTTGGGGAAACATATGGTCACGTCCAGGTTTGGAACGCAAGCAGAGGAGCATTCTTAGTAAGTGATTGATTTGAAATCGAGTGTATTTGTCAAGCAAGATGCGGGGGCCCGCTTTCTGACAACTTGACTAGATATAGGTATGCTGATTGCCCTCAAGAGCTGGGCCGAGTTCGGTACCCATATACGGGGTGCTATCAGGAACGGACTTACTGAGCTTGAGATTCGCGAGGCAATCCTACAGGCGACGGTATACTGCGGTGCACCGGCTGGCGTTCAGGCCATGAAAGTGGCGGATGATGTCCTCAAAGATATGATCAGCAAGGGAGAGCACAAGAGACAGATGGCAGAAGTCTCGCCCAGTTACAAGAAACCAGAGTAGAAAATGATGGAAGCAGCTGAACAAAACCGTGATTCAGGGGGGTTTCAGTACCGCGTTGATCCGATTGCTTCCAAGAGTGGTTTGATCTCTCAATCATTCTCCATCCAAAGGATAATAGATACATAATCGTACTCGTCAGAGAAACAGCGGTTTTCGGCGGTCAATAGCTGGCAGAGCTAGATACGGCTGATGATGACTTTAATGAGGGGTATCTAGCTCTCCCGTCCGCAAGTGAAACTGTTTCCACTCTGCTTGCACCAGATGTTGATAAAAACTGGTATTTCCGTGACAGTGGAAGTTATTTGCGCGTCATCGCATGTCAATGGCCCGACTGTGGCATGTTTTGTTTCATAGGATGTCGGAGATGGGTATGAACAGCTGCTGACAAGCACTCTTAGCAGGTCTGCTATATTGGCAGTCGCTGGGTCACTACGCGCAACTGTCGAAGCTCTGGGCCCAGCTTGCCAGCCGCAAACATTTCAAATGAGTCATAAAAGATTAGTAAAATGCATCAGAGGGCGCCCAAGCATGATGTGGGTGTTGCGTTGCACCCATCTAAATAATTCCCAGTATGGTTCAGTTATGCTGCCTGTTTATCGGCGGTCCTGCATCATCATGGCCCTGGCTCAGGACTCTTACTGAGTTCCTCTGCAAAAGGCGGAACTCAATATCATCATAGTATCCCTGGGCCTTTATTAAGCTGCGTGGGATTTAATGCATACCCTCTTGCTTATTCAGGACGAGGGAAGCATTTTGAAGGACACGTCATGAACAACACTCAAGTGAAGGTGCTCTGACGGCATACTGGATGACAGCGCATTTACATTGACGTTGGCCGACGTTTGCCTGTGCGCTGACTGTGCGTGCGATCCCAAACTGCAAGAAAAGTCTGGAATGTTACGAGGTACAGACCATATTCTGAGCCAAGGGTAGTCAGCCCAAGTGGCGGTGGTTGGAAGCCTTTAGGTTTTAAGGTTTGACTAATAGTGCGCAATCGAGTTCGTGACGAGAAACCAATCGTCAAGGCATAGGGCAAATGCTCAGAACATCACTTTTGATTGCTCAAACTGAGAAAAAAACGTCCAGAGATCAGTAACAAGTCTGTGCGATGTCCTGTGACCGGTAGCCTTCTGGAAGTTATAAGACCCCAAAGCACCCGTTGCCGATTCTTGCATGCAGCTACCTGCCACAGCCCAGGCATTCGATATCTCAACTACAATCGAGTGAGATTGCCAATATGAAGTTTCTTTTTCCTCTGTTTATTTTCGCGACCGTTGCCACTGCGGCAAACCCCCAGCGCCTGGAAAAGCTCACACGCGACTTGAATAGCCGTGCAGTGTATCCTCAAGACGGCCAAGTCTGCTGCAGGACTGACGGGAAAAACTGCGTAAGTTTACATACCACACGCGGGACGCTCCAGTTCTTCGGGCCGAGTCAGCTAACCAACTAATCGATAGATATGCGTTGCCAACTCCAGAGATGTTCGTATTTTTTGTCAATGTAGATTCCCTTATCGTGCTAAACCTCAACATAGGATTGCAATCGAGGCATTTGTGTCAGTTAGACCGGACTGGTCAATTTGGAAGATAAACAATGTTGGTTTACAGTTTGCCACTTTCGGCGGGCTATCTACATACCTAGGAATATAGTAACCACTAAGTACGACAATGTCGCAACTTGACGCAGCGCTTTCCGCCGCAGCCAATGACACATTATGTTATGTTCTTTCTTGACTCTCGGATCCGAGCCATTCTATGCAGTATGCTGGTAGGGCTGCAAGCGGTGACAGACGCACTGACCCAGTGTTCAGCAAAAGTCCGAGCCTGCCTGTTTCATAACCACTCGCGAACAGGAGTTCAGTCTCAGGTTGTCCGTGCGCCCTTCTCCCTCCGCCATAAGGGCACAAGGGGTAGGGGTAGATCTCCTTCGGCCGCCGCCGTGTCAGCAGTACCGCAATTGAGTTGACCCTCAATGTTTGATCGCCAGTCAAGAAGGATATAGAAAACTCAGCGTAGCATGTACGTAGTGTCTCAAAACTCATGACTCGTTCATTGACTATTTGGAAATCATGGTAGCTGCTGGCTGGCGGACTTGTATTAGTCACGCGACTACGATGCCATAGTGCTTGAAGACCACAACTCTGCAAGCTCGGTCAACATTGCGTCCGCCACGATGAACTTGTTGCGGACTTCTTGCAATAATTCCTTGACAAGGGACTGCTGCCATTTCTGCTTCGCTCGTGCCCCAGCAATTCTCAGTGGAAACAAGAACAACAAGGGTGATAAGCTAGAGGCCCTCATTGCTTCCTTAACTGTCGAGGTAATGGTGTCGAAGTGAATCGCAATCTCCACCAAGTCCAGTGTTTGTACTCCAACTTCCATTGCCTGCCAATGAGATAATTCATAATCGTAGTTCCCGGAAAGGTAGATACTAATCGCTGAATAATAAACAGTTGACAGGAGCATCTCTTCGCGCCTCTCGGGTGGGAAAACAGCAGAACTCTTCCAGCCTTCAAGAGCTTCACGCAGGTTAAAGCCCTCAGTTGCCAGGCTCATGGCTTGCAAAAAGTAATTTTCCGCGCTCGGGCAACCCGATATAGACTCTATAAACTTAGCCGTACTATTATTGCAAGAGTTAGCAGCCTTCAATATACGCAATAACCAGTGCTTTACTCCACATTGGTGGAATGGGACTCACCGAGCCCGCAATGCTGAACATAGCACAGTCAGTTGCAAGAGTTCGTCTAATGAACTGTGGACCGGCTCAACATTGGATTTTGATAAACTGTCTGTCAAATCGATCCACTCAGAAGCTGCCAGAAAACTGGCTTGGTTGAAAATGATAGACTTGCAAACCTCAAAGCTGCGAGCCTGGATGAAAAATGTACGCATGGTTCCGGAAATGCACTTTGCCGGCCCACTCGCAATTAGAGCCTGTGAAGTGCCGAAGACCATGTGTTGAAGCCACTTTTGGCCGGAGGCGTCCTGCATCAGCTTCATGTATGTGTTAGTTACAAGCCATTAGCTTAGCTCACCGCCCGACATCAACATTTCCGGTAACTACTAACCTCAAACAGGCCGAGAAACAAAGTAGTCCAGAGTATAGTATTTCTCTGTGACGATGAAAAATTCGAGACAACTTCTCGAAGTTCAGCAACAGACTTCATATACGATTCAGTCGCGAACCGCAAACCGGTTTGTCGCTCCAATTCGCCTACGAGCGTTGCGTGCATAGCACCCAAGGCTAGCATTGCGTTGAGTAGGTAAGAGCGCGGGTGTAGTTGCATAGAGCTAGGGCTCTTTACAGCGTCTTGAACATCAGAAAGAAAGCATGGTTTTCTTCCCGTAAAGCTGTTCCTTCGCACAAACAGATCAAAATAGAAGAGGTGTTTTGTCATAGCATGCGGAAGCGGTGCAAGAGGATAAACTTCCCTTGAAGTTATGAAGTCTCTCGGTGTATGAGCTTTCCCCCTGTCCAGCATGATGACATGCCCGTTTTCCGAGGGCGGCGGGACTGGGAACACGCATCGTGTGCAACGTTTCTGGCATCGCGTGCATGGGATACGACCGGAACACTCGGTTAAGTCAGCAAGAGATTAAGACAGCCACGCTTACCACCGCTGGGAAGGTGAGCCAACATCAAGAATAGATTCGCCAGGGTGATGCGCGTACCTTAGAGTGGCTTGCCGCGCAAGTTATGCAACGGAAACGTTTAGCCCGGCGGTCAAAGGGACCGAGGGGCATTGTGAAATAATCGGCTATATCGTAGGATAAGTTAATCGATGCAAGGGAATTTTTCAGGACTGGTATTCCTTGGAAATTGAGATTGCGTGATGCTTAAAGCTATTTCGTCAGAATTGATGCGCAACATTGGCCGGCATCGGACACGATGTGCTGATCTTGGCAGCAATAGAGACCCGACTCCTGACGTGGACCAAGTTGTGGAACACTAATCCTAATACGGAAGCAATCGGGCGACGCTAGTTATGAACCCTGGGAAGAATCAGTGCCTGGCGACTATAAACCAATCACATCTCTAGCTGTGATGAGAGCTGAAATGGGTATTGAAGGGATTCAAGACCTACTGGCTACTAATCTCATAAGCCTCAGCGTTACGCAGCCTTTCTTGTCGCCATTCCCCACGACACTTGTCCCAGAGAGGAACTATTCGTGCGAGGAGCGATTTGCAAAGTCATGGGCGTTGGCGATGCGGCAGTATAAGATGGAACAGTTTCTTCCTCGTATTTTCTCTTCATCACAATCAAACATATAAGTAAAACACCTCGGCATTTCCTTAAATCAGTACCAATTCAAAGTCATATAGTTATTGCACAGTCATAAATCCGAGCATCCGACAACATGATCTCAGTTCTGATCCTTGGGGCTCTGGCAGCAGCTACGCAGGCTGTCCTTGTGTCGCCGCCAACCGGGCCTTACGCGGTTTCCATGTCTGTTCAAAGCCTGACCGACAGCACCCGACTTGACCCCTACGCCCCCCAAAATGAGCCCCACTCTCGCCAAGTCATGATCTCAACTTTTTCGCCAGTCGATGAAGCCAAAACACCTTGTCATGGTTGGAAAAGAGTGCCATACATGACGCCACTCGTGGCTAAGGCATATGATGAGCTTGGGACAGCCGTGGGACTCCCCAATGGCACCTTTTCTTCTTTTGAAATGGAATCCTGCCAGATGAGTGCTCGTTCTTGCCGAAGAAATCATTCCAAGTTTCCACTTGTACTCTTCTCGCCCGGTTGGGGAAACCCGCGTCTACTTTATGGCGCTATGGTGCGCGAAATTGCAAGCCATGGATTCAATGTCGTCACCATCGATCATCCTTACGACCCATCCTTTGTTGAATTCCCTAATGGTGCTGTTTACCAGGCGGTGAATCTCGACACAGAAAACACAACAGTATTGGAAACCCTTACCCAGGCAAGTCACTTATTAGTTAAATCAATTCGGCTACAAACATACTGATAGCAGGACAGGTCCGAGCTGAAGACACTTCCTTTGTTCTGTCACACTTTCATGAGAATCCTGTACCTGGAGTCGACCTTGACCGCACAATCATGTTCGGGCATTCCCTCGGTGGTGCCACAGCCGCAGCTGCGATGCTAACTGACTCGCGCATTCGAGGAGGCGTCAACTTCGACGGCAAGCTTGTCAACCCTGTCCTTGGTGCAGGTCTCGACCAGCCTTTTGTCCTAGTAGGAAGGCCTAGACATGTTGAAGAAGACCCGACGTGGGACGAGTTTTACGCCGGTCTACGGGGGACGAGTGTTCTTCTGAGCGTCTCCGGAACTACCCATGCGAGCTTCACAGACTTTCCAGTCCTCGTCTCGTCGTTGAACTTGACTCTGCCCAACGAAACTAGATCGCTGCTGGAAGTTGAATTGGGCACTCTAGAGCTAGGTAGGATCGGGAATGTTGTTGCCAGGATTGTTGAGGCTTTTGTCCATTTGTCACTGTATGACCAGGTTGGAGCACTATTCACCAATGAGGGGGATGCGCTTTTCCCTGAAGTATTGGTACAGAAATCCAGGCTTTGAAATGGATGGGTTTGGCACTATTCATAATAGTGGTAGTATTGGTCGATAGTTTCGTACATAATCACCAATGCCTCCATGTTCCATACCTTTTAGGCTTGTGTTCGTGCGTCGGAACTGCGTCATTAAACTGAACCACAAACACAAAGGGCCAATCACATGTAGTGGGACGCTGGATCTGTTGCTGTATCACACGATCCAAAGGAATGTATTTACAATCAACGCAAAATGTTCAACGTTCGGTTGGGGAACGAGAACCAGCATTTTGGTTCTTCATGAGATGCAAGCTTTGCCGCCAGATATTAAACGAAAGAGAAAGCAGTATGCCTTGCCGTTATAAGCCTGCCTAAACGGCGTTTCAGTTTCCCACGATAGATTCGAAAGGATCGACCGGCACGTCAAGTCTCGGGGCTTTAGCCTGTTTTGATTATACATGAGCCTTGATGGAGGCTCCAAATACCATGAGCACACTTTTTCAATAAGAAAAGCTGCCAATCGGCGAGATAACCTGCGATGATGGCGTAAAAGTGGACCCACTTGCACAGCAATTGTAGCTTAGGTATACAGACAGACATCACAACACGAGTTGGTCTGATGTGGCCCCACTGTGTCCGTGTTTACCAAAAAGATGTCGTCAAAGCTTCAACCGAGACAAAAGCATTGTCTGTCAGCTTCCAGATAAGAAAGGGATTGGTGCTCTAATCATGCCCGAGAAACATTTCGACAAGGGATCAGGGAATAAATTGTTGACTTTCCATTTTGGTCCTTCTCTTTGTTCAGCTGTGCAAAGCACACGAGAGTCCTATCAAAGACCATCTAGACTACATAAACTGTGGCTCTCGCCCTGACCGTGTGATATGTGGCACCTTTGCCATTGTCGGCGCATCATCGTGTCCGGATCAGGACCCGAAAGACCGGATTGTGATCCGAACTCCCATTCTGTCTGGTCCCATTCTGTCTGGTCCTCGCTTGTCTGTCCTTTCATCCAAAAGCTAGCAGCAGACCGTTGGCCCCTCACAGACCAATGTACTCCGCGGGACATGGTGGCAGACCAGCAACTAGCGCATGTTCTTCAATGGCACGGCTATCTCGATCTGTAATGTCACATTGCCTCGCTCTGAACATCGTGTCAAGGTTTTAGGTCCCCGGCGAGGCTAAGCATATCTCTGGTTGTACCATAACATCTTCTTCGCGGGACGATCCATGCCAGGGGCGGGTGATAGATTGCATTTCGCAATTGGTACAAGTGTTACTGACTGAATCGCAAGGGGGATCTGAGTGGTTCATGGCCTAGACTAGACCCCATACATGCCTACACTGGTGACCGAACCAAACAGGGTTTCAATATTCCCCGGCAACTAGCTCAGTCTTCTTTGGGTGACTTCTGATGCATTACAAGGTCGCCCTGGAGAAGGCTTAGTTTCTCCACCGACACTCAAGGTTTTGTCGCTTTTCATCTTGGCGCCGGCTAGGCACCGAGCCGTGTCTGGAGACGTCATCCTTCATGTATGAACCTGACGCTTGTTTGCGTTCGTGACCCATAAAAAAAGAGATCGCCGAACCCCCGCTTAGTACGGAATCAAAACAAACAATCTTCAGGAAAGAAGAAAAAAGTAAAGCTGAGACACACTGCCCTCAGTACACAACTCGCGCAGGACCCAAAATGAGGCCCCGTACGAGATGGTGTGGTCGGCATTGAAACCCAATTGTGAATGATGACCCCTGTAAGGGCAGAAATTCTAGTCACTTTACGAAAAAGCCAAACCGCCAGTTCAATCTACGATTGAGAATTGGAAATACATGGCGAAGAGGCCTCCACGACTGTTGATCATCAGGCGATCAGCTCAGTCACTAGCATTATTAGCAGAGCATCGTAAAGAGCGTGCGCCACAGCCGCGCTAGATTTGATCAATGCATCGTTCACTGTAAAACTGGGCATCTTCGACGAGGGCTAGATCTCGAGGTGACGTTGACGGATCATGACGATCATAATAGGGCAACACGAAGCTCCAGTCACCGTTGAGCTCCAGTCACCGTTGACGGCGGGAGTAAGAGAGGGGCTTCGGAAGCTGTCTCGGATCACTTGCTGGAGGTGGCTGAGGTTTATTCTCATGAGCGAATCGCATTTCACCGTTGAAGGGGAAACCCACTTTTATCATCCTTGAGACGTTGATGGCCTGCCTTCCCGCCCTGCCAGGCCCTGTCAGGGATGAATTCAATAGTGTTCAAGAGTCAGGGGTTGACAGGGTCTTATGAGGCATCTTGTTTGGTACCAGCCCCGTTGTAAGAGAGCTGTCATCTGGGAAACACAGGAAAAAGACAGGCTAATCCCAGTAACATTCGACTTGTCAAAATCTCTGCATACCGATTGGCTTGTCAGATTTGCCCCCTTGAGGCTCTAGGCTTTTAGACTTCGGCCCCGCCGTTGGCCGATTGCAACATAACGAAAAGCACAGTCCAACGGAACTGAGTGGTTCGAGGGATTCATGTATTCGTAGTCCGTACACGTACACGTACGTGTATTACATCGAACCATTCCCGGCAGCTGGAAATAGCAAACGGACGGAGGTGGAAGGGGAGAGAGAAGACACACCGTCAGAGAAAGCCCCAGTAATGGACTAACAGGCCAGATAGCGGTGAAAGCTCTACGGTCGATTCAGTGAGCGCTTAGAAGGGAAACGCGGCGGCATCATACCCCGTGCACGAGCACGAAATTTCAGATATACGTGCCCAGTCCCGCAATACGATTTTATGTCACCCTGGTCGACATGGGCTGCCCCGTCATCTACCACCCTGGCTAAAAAGGGCGGTGCTACTTCGTGATCTCCAGGAGATCTGACACTGTAACATGGTTTCCACGTCAGTTGAGAAGCCAATCGCATTTCAGAAAACACACAGCTCATCCACCGGTTCCTCGGCACCCCAACTGTTCGTGCCACAGGGTCCCTGGCGGAAACTCGTCGAACATCGATGTCAAATACTTGACAATCGAAACGCTCGGACGTGGGTCCAGAATTTCGCGATGGATCTGTCCAGATGCTAAGTGTATAGCGCATTTGCCTGCCAAAACATCTTTTACACACTATAGCTTGATTACTCCGCCGACGTGGGACCGCCCATAGCCATCCTGCTCAGAAGCTATGCAAATAGATCCGGCGTTTGGGACCGCGATGTTGCAGCCCGATTCGGGCTATAATACCTTGTTTATATGACTTGCATGTGGCGCTTTGGCAATTGTCAGCCTGCATCTGAGATACATAAACATCAACGTCGATCCAGCTGTAACCAGGTTTGGTCCTTTCCTTCAGCATCACCTTCCGCTTGACTTTGATAAACTCGCCAGTACATCTTCATACTTCATCATTATTTTGCACCTCTCACAAATCAAACAACATGGAGTCCTTTATCGAGGGAACCGCTTACACCTTTTTCCCTAGTGTCGACAACACCTTGGATTACACATTTGATCCTCAATTCATCCCTTTCCCAACAGGGGATCAACTCGACAGTTTTCTCTACCCTTACTCATTCCCTTCATTTCAACCACCGATGCCTTTGATGGACACTTCCTGCGCACCCAACCTGGACACCAGCTACACCACGCTCAACGCCCAATCAATGGCAGCCTCTCCCCCTTCAGCTTTCTCGCCTGCCTCAACCGAATTGTTGGACTTCGCTTCGCCCTGCAGCAGCAGGGCTGCGTCGCCCCAATCCCCTCCCAGAGAGACGGAACCTGAGAACTGGGGCCCCGCGGACCTGCACCAGATGGGCTATCTTGACGTGTCCGGCAACTGGCGCTGCCGGTACTCTGGTTGCTGTTCCTCTCGCGTGTTCCTCCGGGCATGCGATCTCAGGAAGCACTTCCGCGGCCACGCCAAGTACTTCTTCTGCACCGAGAAAAAGTGCCAGCAAGCGGGTGTCGGTTTCGCGACCCGCAAGGACTTCCAGCGACACATGGGATCACACAAGCCCGCCGTTCGCTGCCTGCATCCCGATTGTGATCGGATCTTTAGCCGCAAGGACAATATGGTAAGTCACTGTGTATGAGAACACCTTCACCTTTGACACGAAAGCTAACCACGTATCACAGAGGGAGCATTACAAAAAGATTCACCAGCGTCAGAGGAACAACCTCTTCCCGCGGAAATGCCGTGATCTCAAGATCAGAGAGTTTCTGGCTAGTTCACCAGACTCAAACTACGCGGCTTACCCCGTAAGCTTTTAAGCAAAATCTCGGCCCGGAGCAGGATATCCGGGCCCGATGTCTAGCACTGGCCTGCCTTCATGTTTTTAATGTATTTGGGTTAAGCGTCGTGTTTTTTTGGTTTGGCGTTGGTTTACAGCGTTTAGCGACCATACCCCTTTCGTTATAGAGGAACTTTTCCATACCACTCTTTTTCTACATTCACAACTATATCATTAGTCACGCATATACAACTTATTGGAAATATAAGATTACGTACAATCCGTACACAATATGCCCATATGAAACATGATTAATATACTACACGTGCTGGCCCGGTCGCCTATCAAGCTTGCAGTGGTAATTGAGGCAGGTTGGATTATCTGATCGTATGGGAACCAACGACTCCTCAGCTTTGATGGTAAACAACTGGTCGAGAATACCACAATGTTTATAGTAAACCAGATTCAAGACCAAGCCCTCAAATAGCGTTACTTCAGATACCGCTTTAATTCTAGATAAAATGAACACGTACTGATCATATCGGAATTCGAAAGAGAGCTGCCCTTGCTGCAATGAAAACGAGAATGACAACATGGCAGAATGAGACACGAATGATAGCCATGGACAGAGCATTCAGTTCGAGTCAAAGGCTCATTAATTAAGTTTCATTGGTTGAATGGTGGAAGTTTCTGTTCACCAAGGCTATACAGACAAACCGCAGCCATTACAGGAGTGAGTTTGGCCCCGGTATTACTGCGGTATGTTTCAATACTTGCAGACTTGCCTCGTATCACACACCCAACAGGAAGTGACAGTATGCAGACTGAGTATGGTAGTGGGTTGACGTATTCAAATGAGCTCAAATAACTGCCAAATAGCAATGATAATTACCTAGTGACTGGTAATTTGGGTTTGAATTACATTAATATATGCTTTTAGTCTGGAGCGTGGTCTTCCGTGCCAGAGATAGTAGAAAGCGGGCTGCAACTCAATTGCTTCGTGTTATACGTAACGTTCAAGCGAATATGCTTTCTGTAACCAGACGTTTAGACGTCCTGAACCCTGTGCAATGTGCCTCGCTCCCTTACCTATTTGATGAGTGCTTTCATTGGGAGCTGTAAATGAGAATCGGACAAAACCTAATGGCCGCCAGAAGACATGAGATGCCGCTTGACCGAGGGCTTTGACCCTGTTCTCTTAGGTTTTGGGATTGAGTTTTAGTATTCACACTCGGCAGGTGCTTGCAGTGAGTCAAAAGAGAAGCCATTTTCCAGTAATTACCGATACATGTTACCTCCTCACTGCATCGAGGCGACTGTAGAGTTCGGTAAACGTATTTTCCAACTTTGCGTACGCTAACGTGTATGCAGAAGTGCGCAGTGAAAAGAAAATAGGCAACCAATCAAGACCAGTTTCCGGACTTGAAGAATTTCGGTCAAGATGGACTGCAGGTAAGGACGGTAGGAATGCCTTTGAAGATCTCATCTTCAACCAAGCTTCGGATGCAAAGTTATCCGGCTCTACATGTGATGGCAATGGAAGCTAGAGTCGCATCGGACCATCCACTAGTCACTTGTTAGATCAAAAGGAGACTCCTTACTCTCATTGCCTGAAAGCGCTGGCAACATTTGCGCAAATGACGTCGCCCTGCCTTCGGATTTTCACAAGCCCGCAATACGCGCGAGGCAGTTCCCCTACGTGTACCTGCGGACTTTTCCTTTGATCCACCGGGGGTTCCACTGGCTTGCTGCCGTTGGGGTCCAGGGCATCTACCGGCCCCCGAAGTAGGTAGGTTTTCTCGGCCTGATTCGGCGAATCCGCTGTTCCTCGGACGAGAATATGGGCGAGCATTGAGTCGGTGGAATCCGTCGTCCCTGGAAATGTGTAGTACGTACGTCATATGTGGATATGAAGAAGTGGTCCCCGACACAGTAGTGTATAAAAGTGCCCCGCGGTCGGTGAATGAGGGGCTTACCGACACTCAGAGACACTCACCGAGATCCGATGCTGAACGTGGGAGTGCGACAATTGATGATGTGACGCAGAAGAAATTTCCAGTTCTAGGGATCTGAGAAGCATTTTTTATTCAAAAACTGACCATTATCGACGAAGATATCAAAAAATTCTAGTCGCAGATATTTGTTTGTGGTCGTGTCGGCTCTGCCACAAGGGGTACCTTCATCCGTGACCAGCCGCCACCAGCCGGAGTGGAGACCAGTCAGTCCCCGTCACGATTCAGGGTCCCTGAGTAAGCCCGGGTCGTGCGGGAAGCAGACACAGGCACCAAGTTTTAATTATCATCCCATTATAACATCACCTTGTCCCAACGGACCCTGCGCTTCTCAATGTTCTGGACCTGCGGTACAAGTATCAGGGCCTTAAGATCAACAGTCTCATCACTCTGCTCTTCTTCTTCCTCTTCCACGTCAAACTTCATCTTCCGCAAAGCCTCAATCACTGCCCCACGAAGCCTCTACGCCCGCAAAATGTCCGTCGCCGCAGCCTCCCTCGTCGAGACGGCCAAGAAGGCCGCCGCGTACCGCGCCGTCGACGAGCACCTCGCTCCCTCGGCGCGCTTCGTCGGCATCGGCTCCGGCAGCACCGTCGTCTACGTCGTCGACGCCATCGCTGCAAAGGGCCCTTCCTTCCACGCCAACATGACCTTCCTCCCCACCGGCAGCCAGTCCAAGGGCCTCATTCGCGCCGCCGGCCTGCGCCTGTGCAACCTCGATGAGCGGCCCTTGGGCTCCGACGGCAAGCTCGTGCCCATTGACGTCGCCTTCGACGGCGCCGACGAGGTCGACGCAGATCTCAACTGCATCAAGGGCGGCGGCGCATGTCTCTTCCAGGAGAAGCTCGTTGCCATCGCTGCCAAAAAGTTCGTTGTCGTCGCTGGTGAGTCACTATGCTTCCCCGAGGCGACGCCGGCCAAAATGTACAAATACAAGACGAGCTAACCCACTACAAAGACTACCGCAAGCTCTCTTCGAGGCTGCTCACCAACTGGAAGGCCATCCCCATCGAGGTCCTCCCCATGTCCGCCCCAGACGTGCTGGACAGGCTGACGGCCCTCGGCGCCATCAACCCCCTTGTACGGCCTGGCGCGCCCGGCAAGGCCGGCGAGGTCGTCACCGACAACGGCATGTGGCTCATCGATGCACCGTTCCCCCAGCTGCTCCTGCCCCAGGACCTGACGGACGCCTCGTCCCAGCAGCTGGGCCGCAACTCCGCCGGCGCGTGGGAGGTCTCCGCGCTCGCCAAGGAGCTGCTCATGATCCCTGGCATCGTCGAGATCGGCATCTTCCACGGCATCAACGGGCTGCAGGCGGCCCAGGCCGGCAAAGAGGGTCTGGCGCAGAAGCCGGTCGCCGCGTACTTCGGCATGGAAGACGGCAGCGTCAAGGTTACGGTCAGCCCGTAGGTGACCAGCGAGGGCGTTTTTGTGACTGATTTAGAGCGAATTTGGAATGATAAAAGTTGATGCATTTGTAAGACGACAGTAACGCGTGGTATTCTGGCGACACTTTCCGCTGTAGAGAATCTTTCGTTACTCGAAACCGGGAAACGACAAATAAAGTGATCAAATTTGACGTTTAAAACCGCCCACAAGGAAGACGGTTCCGCAAAGAGCACGGGCACAAAGATATCATCGGCTTTGCTCCATCTTACCTGTAGTAGATCAGTTCATCTTTGAACTTACTTATCCCCTGGCCGGTATCCCCCTTGAGTTGCAATACCCATTACTTATAGACATTACTCCGAGCTGACTAAATACGCATGCAGTATTTAGCAGAAATTTGTACATTTATAGGCTCTAAGTCCAACCCGAACCCCGATAATGTCATCATCACAGCACCATAACCACACTCAGGCATCAATAACTTTCCAGCCTCCAACCAGGAGATTGGTGTAAATCCCCAGCGGGTCATACTTGGTACGAATAGCCTTGAGCCTCGCGAGGTTCGCCGCCGGGTAGCTCTGAAAGACCTTCTGCCCCTTGCCTGCATCGTTTAGGTACAGATACCCGCCCGCGACGCCCCTGGCCTCCAGGCCCGCTTCCATGTCGGTCGTGACGGCATTGGCAAACAACATGACCGCCTCGTCGTTCTCGGCCTTCTGCCACGTCAGGTTTTCGACGATCCAGAAGTAGGGGGCCTTGGACCGGTCCACACCCTGCGGGTTGCCATCCTGGGCGATACCCTGCTGGATGAACTCCTTGGTGATGGGATGGAAGGTGATGGAAGCCGAGAGATCGACGATACCCGTGAGTTTGGAGACAGTTGCGGCGAGGAAAGCGTCGTGGACGTATTTGACGGCGTTGCGGTCAACGATTAGAGACAGGGCGCGGAACCTTGAACGAGTTAGCTGGGGCGGTTTGCTCTATTTTGTGGCGGAAAACGGTTTACTCTTGACGAAGACCTGTCGGTTGCAGGGCGTCAACGGCACTGACATAGCCCACAAGGGACTGCAGAGCATATGAATCATCCACAGGCGCGAGGACAGGCGAGATGAAGTTCTCGAATGCCGTGGCCGAGTTAGTCTCGGAATCGTAGAAACGAGCTGCCGCATAGGCGGTGATGTTGTACGACGGGTAAGTAAGGATGGTGGGGATAATGGCCGCCTTGCCGTCTGCCGAGCCGTACTTGCCAAAGTTGTACACAGCGTCCAAGTACTTGGCGCCGTCGGGCTGCGCGTACTACGAGATGCCGACCCAGACCCTGGGGGACCTGACAGTCTTCAGGTCGAAGCGCGTGACGATGTCGAACGAGTTGCCGCCGCCCTTCAGGGCCCAGAAGAGGTCTGAGTAGGTTTTGGTGGAGATGGCCTCGACGATGGCACCGCTCGATAAGACCGCCTGGTAGCGGACCACGTTGTCGGCATCGAGGCCGTACTGGTTCGAGTAGAAAGAGACGCCGCTCCCGAGCAGCAGGCCGGAGACGCCGTCTGCGTCTCGTATGTGTAGCTGCCTGAGCCCGCGAAAAAGGTCTGTCCAGGGTATTTAAGTTCAGCAGCCCGCAGGCAATCTTTTCTGGCCCATCAGGGCTGGACACGACGGCAAGATCCTTGGCATGGCGCACTTGTTACCCAGGAACATTCAGCAGCAACCGCATCTCGCGACGTCAAGATTGTTATTATTAGAGATGCCCTCATTCTTTAGTAGATTGGCGTTATTCAATACATTATCCATTCACATGTGTGTCCCTCGTAAGACATACAGAGTTGAGCCGGTCAGAATCCAAAATCAAATCCCCCAGGAAAGCCCCTCGGGCCCTGGTATGCAGCCCCAAACTCCCTGATTGGAAAGGATTTCTATACGCATCCGCAACATGGTATCTGTGCTGAAGACAGGAAGCCAATAAGCATAAAAACAAACAAGCCAGGACAACCCTTAGGGTACTTTAAGCAGCACCGGTAAGGTTCTTGGTGTTCAGCTTGCTCCACCTCGAACCGAGTGACACGAGGAAGGCGACACCAGCGCCCGAGATGGACAGAGCAAAAGCGATCTTGAGACCTTCCATATAAGCCCGGATGACACCTGGGACGGCCTCGGCGGGAAAGGCGTCGCGAATCTGGGTAGCACCGGTGAGGGCAACCAAGGCCGGATCGACGCCAGGCACGTTTTCGGCGACTTCCTTGAGGACAGTAATGAGGAAGCCGGACTGGGCAGCGGCCACGTAGAAGGCTCCACCAACGGTTTGGAAGACTAGGGCATGACTATTAGTGATCATTCTTCGAGATTGGTTTGAGGACGGGATAAGCTTACATAGGAGAACGGCTGTGGAGGAGGCCAGGTCATCTGCGCTGACGGTGCCCTGGATGGCGATGATGGGGACCTGGAAACCAGCACCCCACGCGAGGCCAGCGAGGGCTTGATACCCAATCCATTTGTCGCTTCCAGTACCTATGTCGAGGGTGTACAGTAGACCGGCTCCAATAGTGGCAATGGCGGCGCTACCAATAAGGATCGGGGTGTAGATGCCGGTCGCGGAGATGAAGATACCAGACGCGATGGTAGCAATAGTGACACCAATGATCAGCGGGAGGTTACGAACACCGGACATTGTCGGGGTAGCGTTGTCGACGGACTGGAAGTAGATAGGCAGGTAGTACACCAGGACGAAGTAGGCTCCGGCAAAAAAGAAGGCATAGATGGAGGAGATGTAGACAGTGCGGTCTTTAATCAGGCGGGGCGCGATCATGGAACGCTCGCCCTGGTACCACTCGAGAACAATGAAGGCGATGGCGATGACGAAGAAGCCGACAAATAGCCCGATGACGATGGACGAGTCCCAAGGGTGGGTGTGGCCTCCCCACTGCAGGGCAAGCAGAAAGGAGATGGTGGCGCCCATGATAAGAGCGGTGCCAATAAGATCCATCTGAAGGAACTTCTCAAGCAAGCTGGCCTTAACGGGAACTGCATGGGGTGGAGTGGTGAAGTAGAAAAGGATGATGGCGGCGGAGACGCCTCCGATAGGGAGATTGATGTAGAAGCACCAGCGCCAGCTCACATGGTCGGTGAAAGCGCCGCCGATGAGGGGACCAATGACGGAGGCAATGCCGTACGAGGCTCCGGTGATGCCAGTAAAGATCGGTCGCTTGTCGGGCGGGGCGGAGAAGCCGATGATAGTGTAGGCGCCGGAGGCAATGCCAGCAGCGCCGACGCCAGCGATGGCGCGGCCAACAATAAGGGCGATGGAGTTGGGTGCGACAGCACAGATGAGGCTGCCGAGTTCGAAGATAAATATGGAGAGCAGGAAGGACGTCTTGAGCGGGAAGTACTTGTATGCCTTGCCCCCTGTTTGCGTTCATGTTAGTATCGTGACTAGTAGAGTTTGCCCGGGGATTGTGACTTACATGTCGACTGGAAGGCAGCGAGACACATGAAGAATGCGGATCCGTACCAGGCGACCTGGTCCAGGCCGTGGAACTCGTCGGTGATCTTAGGGATGGCGGTTGCGACAATGGTCATGTCCAGAGAAACAAGAAAAATACTAAGGACGAGGGCGATAACGACGAAGGTAAGCCGGATGCCGGCGGGGTAGACGGGCTCAGCCGCCCCCGTAGGTTGTGTCGAGCCTGCTTCTTCATCGGTAGCGGTACCGATCTCCTCTTTCTTCTCAACGGTATCACCATGCATCGACGGCGAAGTGGTGGAGTCCCGGTCCGTCTCTCCTTTCTCGCGGGCCGTTACGAGGGTGCTCGCGGCAGAAGTCATTGCGTTGACGGTAGTGTTGTAGCCTGGCTAGACTCAGAGGGCGAGAGGCAGCCTTTGATATAAGTAGCAAGCTCTCGTTGCTTGGAACGTAGTGATATATATGTTTGTTAGAAGTCTGGGGTCTATAGAGTGTGGTTGACCGTCTTTGTACTGCGTGCCACAAGACAGAACTAGGCACAGGATCGGGAGAGACCCGGCTTTCTTATGTATCTAGGGAGCCGCCATGATTTACAAGCGATACGGGTCGGACTTTGAGAGTTGCTGACACCCGGTGGGCTGGCTACCCACCGCTCGGAGCCAAAGTGAGAGACACCGGCAAAGGTACTTTGGCCAAATGCGGATGGAGTGAGCTGGACGTCTGACCGCGATGACAAAGATAGCGGATGTCATGATTGGATGCACTATCCCACGTCGGAGACATTTTGGACCGTATTGCTCATCGTGTATGGTGTAAAACTCAGATTGTGCAGTAGCACGACGGGCGATGGGTCTGCTCAGCACGCCTGATGGAAGCGTCAGGTCCGTGAAGGGTGCATTAGGCCGAGATGATACGGCGGTACGCGAATCGACTTGAACCGTGTTGTGAAGGCGTCATTGGCAGGTCTTACGCCAAGTACGGAGACGGAGCGACACCAAGACCGAATTGGATAGTGAAGCAAAGTATGCGACCAGTTGCACAACTTGGGCGTCGCTGCTTGGTAACCAAACAGAACGACCTTCGTCCAATCTCCGCCTACGTGCCGCGCTGAGTGTGATGATTAATTCTGTGAGGCATCCCCTTGGCTAGGCCGCCGCATCTCTAGACTTCTCAGACTTTGGTTGTGAATAGCTGGAATGTCCGAAAAGTCCGCAGCATCCCTTGCGGATGTTGGGTGGGTAGGTGTCGTTCCCTCGCATTGAGGCTGAGACAGGAGACAGACGAGATATGCTTGCCAACGGGGTCGCATTGCTTATGGTACGGTACATCCTTCCTTGTCTCTGCTGGCGCGCATGCATGTCCGCAGTGTGCAAGTGCCGGTTCCGCCGATTCGGCGGAAGTAATGGACATAACAGCCTGTTCCTGCGGACTTTGGACGGGGGTTAAGCAGAGGCAGTTAAAGCTGGCGCATTTTTGGCTTTCAGGGGGTCGATCTGAGATGCCGCCTCGCGCCTGCAAGTACTTGGTTTGTTCTGATTGGGAATAGCCCCAATTTCACAAGCAACTTCTCGGGTCTGCAGACGGATAAGGCTGCGCTTGGTGACCAGTCGACGCCGCCACATCATCAAGGGCTGCGCCCGCCCCTGTATCTCGGGCCAATGTTGAGCATTCTGATTTGTAAAGCAACCGTGTATCCAATATATTTTCGCCTACTGGTGACTCGTCCAGTGCATGCTTTAGCCATCGGCATTGTTGAGGCGACCATGGATGCAGACGAAGGAATAAGAAAGAGGGGGGACAGAGCGGTCGCAATAGAGCCATAGCAACAAGCTTGAATAGACAAAGCATCTCGTTAGCGGCGGAGCAGCGGAGTGGAGAAAGTGGTCTGTTTACCTCGCTGCCTAACGGATCGATGTCTTGCCGAGTAAGCTTTTGGCAGGGTGAGTCGGTTTGTAACATGATGCATCCGCCAAGATGTTATTTTGGTAGTGGCTTTCAGACGTGACGAACGAAGCTCTGAGAAGCACGTTGGTTGCACAACAGCATGTTCGGATAAGGGACGAATAAGGCGCTTCCGCTTGAGTAAGTTGTTGACGCCAAAATACGGTGACACGACTCACTCATCTTTCCGACCCGGGCGCCTAGATAGCTAGGTACCTAGGCAAGAAAGCGCCTTCACGTAGTAATAATATGGCCTCGCAGCTGCAGCCCCCAGGTCAGCATGAGCCCATTCCAGAGTCGCCGCTTGCCTCCATAGCGTGCGGTTTGCGATCTATCCAGGCAGGATTCGGGTGTTCGTTGTGAGCTGTAGTGCCGTCCGTAATCAGAGAAGCGCCGTTGGGGGGGCCGGAAGGGCAGAGTCATGGGACGACAGGACAGCAGGGGGGGATCGGCGCAGAAGACGGGCGTGTCAATCGTTGCGATGAGGACCGGGCCAGGCTAGGAAGTTCAAGGTGCCGAGTGAGGATGACGCCAAGGGGAAACCTGCTCACTTGCTTGACGCTTGTGGGAGTACCAAATGCAAAGGGGGGGGGGGGTCCTCGGTGACTTTTGGTGTCCCAGTGTTGCCGTTGCACGTGTCCGACAGCCTTGAGATTGGCTTCCAGATTTACGAGGGCTGCAGTTTGGGAACAGATTGATAAGCAGGTGCCCAGGTAACCTACTAATTAGTATGTGCCTAGTAGGCAGGTGCCGTAAATGATGCGAGGAACGCCGCCGGGACACCAAATGTCACCCCCCTGGAATAGAAAGGGACGAGTGAGATGCTGCCCGTCCATCCACGCACACACCTACATACATGCCTATCCCGTTGTCCTGGTACTGGACTTTCCTGTATGACCAAAGATCCCCGACGGCCCTTGATCCGCACAGTCGGAATGTCATGTGCCAAAGAGAGCACGGTTACGTTATCCATGTAAAAGATCCAAGATGGTGTGTCTTGCGTGCTCGATAACCGAGTATCCCTAGGTAATGGAAGCACCACCATGATACCTAATAAACCCGAGCCGCCCCAACGAGCTGACGTGGACCGAGCACCCACTCCATAATTACCCGGTAAGTACCTACCTACCTTACCTACCTCGGTACCTGTAGGCAGTATAGTATATTCGTCCGGGGTCTCGGTCTTCTTACATCCGCAGTCGACCGGATATCTCGGGCGGAACGGCTCAACCGTTTACATTCCATCCATCCATCCATCCATCCAATCCATCCACCCACCGCCACGGTTAAATGAATCCTGAATCTCAGGCCGCATCGGCAAGCCGGATCGTGGGGGAAGCCTGGACAGCCCCTCCTTCCCCTCTCTCAGGAGGGATAAAAGTTAGAAACCCCCCAGAGTCCGGCATGCAACGGTTGCGCCGGCTTCTGGGCCCGGCTTGTCTTTGCTCATGTCTTGTCATTACTGACATGATGTGACGTTCTGGATCCCAGTCCATAGTAAATGTCGCCGTGGAACTCTAAACTGACCTCACGGCCCATGCTAACATTGGCCCCAGTCCGCTTCGCTGGTCGCCAACCTGGTCGCTTGTCTAGGTGTTTGCCTATCTTGAACAGAAGCTAGAAGCTGCTGTGGATGCTCTGAGCCTGCCTTCTCCTCAACAATCCTACTCGCCACTATTCATGACGGCATCTCCGTCTGACTGTATCATAACATGACGGATTGGGTGGCCTTTACCTACATATCTACCTAGGTAGAGTCAATCCCTCGCCATAAAGATTCATACCAATCACGGCGTGCCAACCAATCTTCTTACGTGAGATGGTTTTCGTTAGCCTGCTACTGGTGAAGCTCCGGGGGGCAGCGCCAAAACTTAAAGACTGGGTTTTGATACGCCTGCATTCCTAAATTCGCGAAAACCGGCCGACGGAAATGCCCACAATCCCGCACTGTGAATGCCTCACTTGCACCGCGCTAGAGCCAGTGCTTTTCGACTGCATCAGGCAGGAACAGCGCGCTGCAGTGCCGTTGGAGCAATGTCTCACCTGACCCGCGCACTGTATTACACCTAGGTGGTATACTGGGGGGTTTTTTTTTATCGTCTTCCTGGTGGTACAGGCTGTTGCAGGCAATTAATCGCATCACCACCACCACCGGTTAGTCAGGTATGGATCTGTTGCGGCCTTCTTCATATCGCATTCCTCCCGCTCATTAGTCGCACATCAGCCACCATGGCGGACGCAGTCCCGCATCCCAAGTCCATCCTCCGCGGTCACAAAGCCCAAGTCCACGCTCTCGCATTTGTCCGCGGCAATGAGAGACTGGCTAGCGGAGACGCAGAAGGCTTTGTCATCCTCTGGGACCTCACAATTTTGCGCCCAACGGCGGTATGGAGACCTCATGAGAATGCCATTTTGGGCATTGAGGGCTGGGGAGACGATCGCATCATCACGTAAGCCTCATCTCACCTTCTGAACCACTCGACTGTCTTCCTCTTACACCGCTTGCAGCCATGGCCGGGATCACAGGCTCGCCGTCTGGCAATTGGGTTCCAAGGACGAGTCGCATCTCAGCAAGAAGCTCCCGCTCGACGAGACCCCTGAACCAAGACCTCAGCCCTGGCTGCTACACCTCATCGAGGTTAACACCATGAACTTCTGCTCCTTCGCTTCATGCGCTCCGCTGCCTAACAGCGCATCCGAGACTGAGAAGTTGCTGCTCGCCGTGCCAAACACGTTGGCTTCGGAGTCGGTTAGTCCACCGCCCCTCGAGCTATCTCCGGCTCTAAAACCCGAAGACCTCGCTTACTACACGAGAGATCAGGACTAACCCGCGGCGCCATGATAGGTCGACGTGTATGAGTTGCCCTCTAAAAAACGACTTCACACTGTAAAAACCACGGAAAAGAACGGTATGGTCATGGCCCTAGCCCTCTTGAACGCGGACGGGGTTTCCACAACAGGGCCATCCGCCAATGACCAGCTAACGCTCGTTGCCGCATACGAGAACGGCCTGGCAACGATTATGCGGCTCGCTAGCGGAACATGGAACACTATCTATTTAGCCCAAGTTCACAGCCAACCCATTCTTTCGCTGGCCGTCGCCATGGACCAGGGCTATTTCCTTACTTCCGGTGCGGATGCAGTGGTGGCCAAGCACCCTATCCCCGTCCCTAACTCCGCAATCGAAGGGAATCTCATTCAACAACCGTTGAAGATATTGAACACCAAGCACTCTGGCCAGCAGGGCTTACGTATTCGCGACGATGGCCGCATCTTTGCTACCGCGGGCTGGGACTCAACTATTCGCGTATACTCGACGAAGACCCTCAAGGAGGTGGCTGCGCTAAAATGGCACCAGGTCGGATGTTACGCCGTTGCATTGGCCGGTGTCAGGGCGGCTCCCCGGACTCATGAGCCCCGAGGCGCATCGTGCGATCTCGTCTCTCCTGCGGACCAGCTTAGTGTCAAGGACAGACGCATACAACGGGCGCAGAGTGCTCACTGGCTGGCAGCTGGTAGCAAGGACGGCAAAATATCCCTGTGGGATATCTTCTGATATGCCTCTCCGAGCAGATATCATCCCAGCCATGGGTGTATTTAGCACTAAATGGACGTGCGCTCCATTTCTTTCACAATCATTTGCGGCCCACGCCACTGTAGCCGGTCCTCCCAATTCGGTAGATCTCGCCCGACTACGAGCAGGCATCGACCAATGCACATCTAGCGAGAAAAGCTTGGTGTGAAACCATGCGTTGCCAGCTTGATGCCGCCCTCTGTTCAACCGACAAGGACAATGTACCTAGGCACCGAGATGCGACATAGCAGCCGAAGATACGACTTGATGGTAAGGGCTAGGGATCTGATCATTTGTGCAAGTCTCAAGTGGATATCCTAGGTGGCCCGGCATTTCTCAAACGCCTACTCCACAGTGGCTGCTGAGGTGATAGTAGGTCGACCACTGGCCTTTGTGCCATGCCCGCCGCCCTGAAGTTAAGCTTCATTGCCGGTCCTTCCACTAACAGTCCCGAAATCGTGTTCTTTGCGCCGAATGGTGATGATCCATTCCGAAAGACAAGGCCTTGATAGATGTGGAGGTTCTACAGGGCGATATACAGGGGATATTTGCGGGCCCTGGGGATCCCTGGAGCTGCACAACTCCGTAGGAATGCAGTGTGGAATTTGATGAACCAACGATATATAAAAGGGGGTTCTTCCAACTGTCTGCTGTTTCCATGTCACAGCCATTCGATTCTTGTCTCTGATCAAAGAGAACCTCAACAAACGCCTTCCAAACATACTTTCTGGCCAGGCCCTCTAGCAAAATAGACCATCATCATGTCGGTCATCGGCGAAGAATACAAGAACGTTGCTACGCTGGGCATGGGCGCCTATGCCGCGCCCTCGCTTTTCCAACCTCACAAGGTTCGACAAGCAATTCGGGATGCCCACGAGAAGAAGATCCCCCCGTTGATGTGCTACTACGCCGGCCTCAGCGCTGTCCCCCTAACGCGGTATCTCGCCCCTATGGGTTACGATTCCGTCTGGATTGACTGGGAGCACACCGCTTGCAACGTCGAGACCATGACGACGGTATGTACTTCCAATGACACCATAGTCGGCGACAATACAGCTAACAGTCCCGCAGATGGTCCATGAAGCCATCTTCATGAGCCAAGGGCGCACGATTCCCTGGGTTCGGTAAGGACCATCACGCACCCGAGCGATGCTGGTTGCGAGCTGACACGTCACCATAGTGTCCCCGGCCACGACCACGCGGCCATTGGCTACGCACTGGATGCCGGTGCTAGCATCGTGGTCCCGCAGGTCGAGACGGTGGAGCAGGCCAAACACGTTCTGTCCTCGGCCAAGTACGGTACCAAGCAGCGGGGCACGCGGTCGGCGCCGCCGTTCCGCCTAATTCCTTTCCTCACCGACACGCCGTACGATCCCAGCCGCGACCTGCACAAGTGCCTCAACGACCAGGCGGCCGTCATGATCCAGATCGAGACGGCCGAGGGCGTGCACAACCTCGACGCGATTCTCACCGAGTGCCCGGACATCGACGTGGTCTGGTTCGGCACGCTCGACTGCCGTATCAGCATGAACCTTGAGGGCAAGATGGGCGGCATGGGTGCTTCGGAGCCCGAGTGGCTCGAGATCTCAAAGGTTTTCTTCGACACGATGGACAAGCACGACAAGCCGTACGCCGGTTTCGCCTTTGGCGCGCCACCGTTCGGCAGCCCGGAGAAGATCAAGGAAGCGGCCAAGAGGATGAGCCTCATCGCCGTATCAGCCGACGTGCTCCACCTCAGCGCGATGGCGGAGGACCTCAGGCTTGCTAGAGAGGCGGTCAGGTCGGTGGAACAGAAGAACGGCAGCAATGCTGCTAACGGAAAGGACTCCGAGACGAACGGCAAGGAGTAAGAGGTGGATCACGAGTATCTACCATTCAAGACCTGTGTAAGCATCCTCCTTGAGAAGAACAAGAGCAATACACGATTTCCCACGATGCCAGTACGCGACGTGGGCGCCTTCTCTGCGGCGATTGAGACTGGAAGGAGGTGTGCTGCTCTACCCCTCTCAGAAAACAGACCAACAACCAGGCACCTGGATGGGCAGACATCGCCACGCACCGCAGCATGCATAACCAAGAAAATCCTTCGGCATGCTTAGTTGGTAGGTACAAGGATAAGATACCCGAAAGCACTATGATAGGTAGGTAGACACGGCTGTTGCTCCGGGACTTCTTGCATCGTATCCCGGGATTTTGCCCTTACCTTCCCGTCATGGCAAAGTCAGCTCCCCAGCACCCAGGCACCTAGGTACCTAGGTACCGAAGGTGGAGCAATCATTTACAGAGATCTTGCCTTCCTCCCCACAACGATCCTCAGTATCCGACCCTGAAAAGGCAGGAAGGAAGGGTGTAGCTTCCTCCAGTGTCGTCCCGTCGCCGCACGGCGTACCTACCTTCCTGCGTCTTGCCCAACAGCCTGACGTTACTGATCTGTGTCCTTCCCGGTGCCTATGTTTACCTCCCCCTCCCTTCTCCCTCCCTCCGACTTATCTTCTTCCACATCATGGAGCGGCCGTCCAAAGCCCTTCCTCATGCTGCGTCTTGGCCCTGTTCCTCAAGCATGTCGGGGCCGCCCGAAAGACCAGACAAGCCATTGCACAAAGGCTTGCTCTGCCTGAGACGGGGTTTTTTCGTCTCGGGGCCAGCTTTGTTTTTGCTATCCTCTTCTCGCTTTCACTGACTTCTTCTCTTAGGCTTTTTTGCCGCGGCGCGGCGCTGCTGGTGCTGCTTCTGTTGTTGCAATTTTTGGAACCTGAACCCTTGTTGGTTCCTACAAGCCTTCTTTCATTGAGTTTTGTGTCATTGGCATGGGCTCGAGGAAGAGAGCGGCATGCTGGTAGAGCACGCCTGGAGGATGGAGATGGAGATGCGGTTGATGGCGATGCTGCTGCAAGTGGCATGGCATGCCAGATTGCGGCTGAAGCGGAACATTCACCACACGTATCAGCGTCAACGTAGCAATGTTTCCAGAGCGGCAAATCAATTGTACATAAGCATCTAAAATTCATTGCGTGGATGGCTTGGCAAAGCTTCAGATTCAGGTCAAGAATAGTGGCCACCAATCTGCTCCGGGCATCAGTTCTGCGTGGTAGGGATGGCCATGACTGCAGCCGAGGAGCCCAAAGACTGGGAGAGATACGCAAAAACAGCCTGAGGGCGACGACAGTGACTAAGACTCCTCGCATCATTACAAACAGCCAAAAGAAGAAAAGGAAGGCAAGACGGACATCAAGGGCCCCGGCCATAGATGCGCTGCAGACATCCTGCGTCGTTGCAGGCAGGCAGGGTACCGGCTTGATTAATAATTATTAATGACAAAAAACAGAGACTCCGCCACTGGCGGCGACTTGCACGTGATCTCCAACTTTTATCGATAAGCGGTCCCCCGCTATCCTAGAATTTTATTTTTTTAGGATTGGCATCCCACTTTCTCGTGATACCCCGCCATACAACTGAGAACCCAATCTTCCGAGTAGAGCCCCATCCTACTGCAAACTCTCTCCCAAAACATCGACAAGGACGAGGGGGGAAAAAAAACACAAAAACAAACGGCAAGAGAGAGAGAACAACGCGATGACGAACGCCACGATCCTCTGCTGCAACTGCGGCGCCCCCATCGACGGCACGACGGCCGCCGGTGCGCTCTGCTACGACTGTATCAAGTTGACCGTCGACATCTCCCAGGGCGTACAGCGCGAGGCCACACTTAACTTCTGTCGAGACTGCGACCGCTGGCTACTTCCCCCCAGCAGCTGGGTTGTCGCTGCCCCAGAGTCTCGCGAACTCCTCGCCCTTTGCCTCAAGAAACTCAAGGGACTGAACAAGATCCGCATCATCGACGCCTCTTTTGTTTGGACGGAACCCCATTCGAGGCGAGTGAAGGTCAAGATCACCATCCAGGACGAGGTGCAGACCGGCGTCCTACTGCAGCAGTCCTTTGAGGCCGTTTATATTGTTGCCTACCAGCAGTGCCCCGACTGCGCAAAGTCGTACACGGCCAACGTCTGGCGCGCCTCCGTTCAGGTCCGCCAAAAGGTCCTGCACAAGAGGACGTTCCTGTTCCTCGAGCAGTTGATCATGAAACACGGTGCGCACAGGGATACACTCAACATCAAGGAGGCCAAGGACGGCATCGACTTCTTCTTCTCGGCCAGGAATCAAGCCGAAAAGTTCTGCGACTTCCTCAACTCCGTGGTGCCCTGCAAGGTCAAGAAGTCCCAGGAGCTTATTTCACAGGACGTCCACACTTCCACAAAGTCTTACAAGTTCACCTTCTCCGTGGAGCTGGTCCCCATTTGCCGTGACGACCTCGTGGCCATGCCCATCAAGCTGGCCAAGGCCTCTGGCAACATTTCTCCCCTCGTCATCTGCCACAAGATCGGGACCTCAGTATACCTCCTCGACCCCAACACCCTCCAGACCGCCGACATCAGCGCACCCATCTACTGGCGTGCGCCCTTCCACTCCCTCGCCGACGTCAAGCAGTTTGTCGAGTTCATCGTCATGGACATCGAGCCCACCAACATCACAAAAGGCAAATGGCGCCTTGCCGAGGTGCAGGTCGCCCGGGCGTCCGACCTGGGCGTCAACGACAAGACGTATTTTGCGAGGACACACCTGGGCAACCTGTTGCATGCGGGTGACTCCGTCCTGGGCTACATGCTCACGGGCACCAACTTCAACAACGAGGAGTTTGACGCCATCGAAGAGTCGCACGCCTACGGCTCGACGATACCGGACGTCATTCTCGTCAAGAAGTACTACCCCAACAGAAGGAAGCACCGCAACCGCAACTGGAAGCTCAAGCGCATGAATAAGGACGAGGGCGAGCTTCTGCCGAAGCAAGCCGACCAGGACCGCATGAACGAAGACTACGAGCAGTTCCTCCGTGATGTCGAGGAGGACGAGGAGCTCCGCGCGACAATGGCGCTCTACAAGGCCCAACAGGCCGCAAAGGTCGATCCCGATGCCATGAGCATCGCCGAGACAGATGATGAAGGCGTGCCGCGGGTGGATATGGATGAGCTTCTGGACGACTTGGACGACCTCCAGATCAAGGAATGAGTGATTTTCCTTGTTTTGGAGGGCCGTATGGAATGCTTCATGAGGAGCATGTTCTTGGGTGCATCAGGGTGGTCGTCAAGGTTAAGTGGCCGTCGGCATAGAGGAGGTTGTCTCTGTCGGTGATTTTGTTTTCTAGGCACAGTAAAAAAAAGAGCAAGGGTGTATCTTTTCACAGCGCAGGATGGGACGGATCAGGGATGGCAACGGCGTGTATGCATCAGATACCTTCACGCTCTCGACAGGACGCGACGCAAGTGGAAAAAAAGAAAGAAAAAGAAAAAAAAGGGCGTTGCCTTTTGTGTCAAGTTGGGAGACATCGATCATACCCGTCATGACCACCTCACGGCTTATTGCCTGCCCACTCTGCTGAAGTCTTTACGAGTCGGTCTCCCGTTTAGCCGCCATCATCATCGCCGCCGTCGCTGCCGCCGTTGCCTGCGTCCGTGTGTGCCTGTCGGCGATGCTGCGGAAACGAAACTCTATTCAGACTGCTTATTCATGCCCCGTCCCGTTGAGGACGTGCAGCGGGTATCAGCACGTCCTCTTGTCTGAGCGTCATCGACCTTCCTTTACGCCCGGCCACACTCCCCGTCTATGCCGAACGGCAAAGGCGCTGAGGCATGCCGGCCGGCTTGTTTCTACTCGCTGATCTCTGATGGCCGGTGGCGTTCCAGTCCAGCACACTCGCTCATTCACACCACTCGCACAAGACTCACCATGTGCTCGGCCACCCCCCCTGCGGCCGAGGGTTATGATGGCTCTGAGGTTCTGCGGTCTTGCGGGTTTGCTTGGTAGGCCGGAAGGCTCCCTGCCTCGAGCTCGGATACGTATCCCAATATCGCTTCAACACGATCCTCCAGACCGCACTCTCACATGCTGTCATCTGCATAGTACGCTCTGCCACCCCAGACCCCTGGCTTAAACAAGAACCTGCCAATTCTCGTTCTCAGCACACGATTTCCTATCTTCCCAACACCCGCCCACCAACCCCAGTTTCAGACAGGCGCCGGGTACCCTCCATCTCCCCATACTTTTCGTCCCAGACGCTCCCACGTTGGCCGCGGCCGTTCAAAAAAGCTTAATGCACCACACCCCACCCCCTTCTCCCTCATGGTGGACTTCTTTCCATCCAACCTCGCCAGGTATCTATCTGTATAAGGCACCCGTGGGGGAGTGTGCATAATGGTTGGTCCCTGGGGACGAAGAAGCTGCACAACAGGGACAGGCACAGTACGCCCTCTCGGTGCCCTGGCGGCCTTTTTCAAGCATGCCTTTCGTGTTGGGGTCCCAGCGGGCTGGACGCCGAATATCTATCGCGGCGGCGTATTATTAGTTTCACATTAACGTCGTTTCCACGTCGCGCCCTGCTGCCTGCCAACTGATCGAGATGACCTGGAGGGACACTCGAAGATTGTCGACGGCACCTAGCCGTGACTGCGATGGCGATGGCGATGGCGATGGCAATGTCGATGGCGATGTCGATGGCGATGTCGATGACGACGGCGTTTCGTGTGGCCTGACTATGCGTACCGCAGTAAGTTGCGTAAGGGAAGGGTAGCCGACGGCACGTGTCAGCTACCTCGGCAACCTCAGCGATCGTAACGGCTTCTTCTCTTATGGTTGGTGTGCATTGACTTACTGCACAAGAGGATATCACGTCTGCATAGACATTACGTTGAAATTGAATCACTTACACCGCACATGAATACGTGTAACTTAGCCGCTCCGGAATTTCATCACGCTAGCACAGGAGGGAAACGCAGTGCCCACCTTGGGCTTTCGGTAGATGATGCTCTATGTCACTTTCGAGCACAGCTCAGTACAGCTCGTCCGTGTTGCTGGAACAATGATGACATCGTAGTCTCTATGCCAGGTGGCCGGCTCGTTATGACGGCAGTAACGTCCGCACGAGCTGCAAAGCGGCATACCGGCGCTTGACAGATCAGGGTCTCTTCATGCTGCCACAGTACAGACGATGCGTAGCATCACGAAGCCCAGTATTGAACCTCCAACTCTCCTACCCCCCTTTCCCCTCCCTGGATTTCCGAGTACGGATAGCGTCGTCTGTTCAACCCAAGGAGGGAGGGGTGTGTGTGACGTGAACGTTACGTCTCCCATAAGCACCCTTCATGCCATACTGCCAAGCTGCCATCTTGGTAACTTCACAGCCTAATGCGGGCCTATATCGCGGGGAGGTGGGTGGCCCGGAAGCCTTCGCACCCGTTGTCGCTATCTTGGTGACCCGGCCTCGGATGCAGCCATCCTCGTTCTCCTTCGTTCTCGCTCCCACCGGGCAATCCCGCAGATACCGACGCTAGGGAACCTTTTTCGTCCTATGAAATTTTTATCACTTTTATTTATTTATTTGATAATTATGCTTCCGTTGACGAATGCGATAAAAACTCTGGACAGAGAGGGAGGGGGGTATAGCACATGCATACACGCACATTGCAAGATACGCGTGTACAAGCATACCGCACACCTTCTTTGCTCAGAATATCTTGCCGAGCACCCGCGCCACATCCCCAGCCGGCTTGCCACCCGAGGTGGCATCGCTCTTCCTGTCCGCCAAGGGTATTTGCTTAAACACTGTCCGCCTCTTGTCCGCCTGCCCATCGTCCATGCCCGAAGCCGCACCCGCCCCGGAGGCAGCCCCTTCTCCGTCCGCCGCCGCACTGGCCCCCTGTTTCCCGATGCGCTTCGCCTTAGTGGCCGCGATGCCGTCAATCACCCTCGCCCTCTCGACGTTGCGAACAAACTCCTTGTTTTCCTTGCTGGCCTTGCTGATCTCGGCCCGCATCCTGCTCGTCCGCTCCGCGTTCTCGGCCGAGATCTGCTCCGTCAGGTGGCGCCACTTGAACCCCTTGAGATACTTGAGCGTCCAGATGTCGTCGTGGTAGTAGCTGCCCTTCTTGCCGCCGATCGTCCGCGCGTTGAGAAGCTCGCACACGGCCTTGGCATCGCGCTTGCGCAGGAACTCGACCCAGCCCTCCGTGTACGACCGCTTCTTGTTACCGCCGCTCTTGACGCGCCGTGCATGTGCTGCGGGGTCCTCTGGGGCGAGGAAGATGCGGTTGATCTTGCCGTAGGGCTCAAGCAGGGAGCGCAGTTTCTGGGGCTTCATGAAGGGTGGGATGCGCGAGATGTAGACGACGCCCGACTTTTTGACGGCCTCCTCCGTCGCGACGAGGTTCTTTTTCGTGAGGGGCTTGGAGACGTCCGGGAGGTCCACGGTCGTGCTGAGTCTTGACTTTTTCTTGCTCGAAGTTGAGACCTGTGCGTCCTCGTCTGCGTCGCCATCTTCGCCGTCCGATGCGCCGCCTGCCTCGGAGACTTCGCGCTCCTCGTCAATGAAATCGTCCTCGTCTTCGCTTTCGACTTTGCGCCTCTTGGCGCTACGACCTCCCTTGCGCAGCTCCTCGGCCTCAGAGTCGTAGCCCTGGTCGAGGTCGTCGTTGTCGCTGTCTTCCGCCTCGAGGAACTTGTTCCGCTTTTCGGGGGCCATGATGGCAAATGGATGGATGGTATGGTGGGGTACAAGTAATGATGTCAAGGCCTCGGTTTCATACAATCAGGATATAACCCAGCGGTAGCCTTGTTCGCAAAGGTGCAGTGCATGTGCCGTTGATACCTACACACAAGAGACCGCGATCCAAATCCAAGTAGGCACTTTGCAAAAGTTTTAGTGGGGCTCGGCGCAAAACCCAACGACAAGACGTCTTATCGCTATTGATTACCTCATCACAGCGATACCGCGCTTATCTCGGTGCGCGGTGCGTACCCTCCACGCCGTTGCCCCTCCGCCCCTCAGGGAATGACGATTCATGAACGAAATCAAAGGGGATATCTAAGCCGTGAGCTGCCTCTTGATAATCACGATTAATCACTTTTCATTTTCCCCTCCATCTCAATCACACGCCTATATCCGGAGAAATACCGTCAAGATGTCTGTCGAAGTCCTCAAGACCATCTCCCCTACGACCAACGAGCCTGTCATCACCCGCAACGGCGTGTCCCAGACCGACTTAGAAGAGCTCCCTATCACCGCCACCAAGGCATTCGAGTCTTGGAGCAAGACATCCCTGGCCGACCGCCAGTCCATCGTCAAGAAGGCTCTGAATCTCCTCCTCGAGAAAAAGGATGAGCTGGCCAAGGAGCTCACCGTCCAGATGGGCCGCCCCATCGCCTACACCGGCGGGGAGGTCGCCACCGCGGTAAAACGCGGTGAGTACCTCCTCAAGATCAGCGACGAGGTGCTCAAGGACACCGATGGCGAGCCGGAGAAGGGCTTCAAGCGCTTCATTCGCAAGGTTCCCGTTGGCCCGGTTCTCGTCCTCTTCGCGTGGAATGTGGGTTGTCTCCTGTCTGCGTGGCAGCCCGGCGCGTGCGCACCCGGTGGGGACAATGATCCGCGCTGTGATGCATGCAACCGCCCGAGCTCCCCCCCCCCCCCCACGATCCGACTCTTGCTAACATGGCGCGTCCAGTACCCTTACCTCATTTTGGTGAACTCCCTCATTCCTGCTCTGTTGGCAGGAAATACTGTCATCTTGAAGCCGTCGCCGCAGACGCCGACGGTTGTGGAGCGCGTGGCCAAGGTGTTTGAGGAGGCCGGCCTCCCGGATGGCGTGCTGCAGTACTTCCACTGCGGCTCACCTATCATGATCGAGTCCATCGTCCGCAACCCCAAGGTCAAGCTTGTCGCCTTCACTGGCTCGGTGGCTGGTGGCCTCGCCGTGCAGCAGGCTGCGTCGGACCGCATTGTCAACGTGGGGCTCGAGCTCGGCGGCAAAGATCCCGCCTACATCCGCGACGATGTCGACATTGAGTGGGCGGCGGAGGAGATTGTCGACGGCGCCGTCTTCAACTCGGGGCAGAGCTGCTGCTCCATCGAGCGGGTGTACGTCGCCGACAAGATCCACGATGCGTTTGTCACGGCCGTTCAGAAGGTCCTCAAGGGGTACAAGTTGGGCGATCCCTTTGACAAAGGCACACATGTCGGCCCTGTGATCTCCACGCGTTCCAAGGAGACGATCGAATCGCACATCAAGGACGCCATCGCTAAGGGCGCCACCGACGCAACCCCCTCCAACGAGACGTTCGAAAACCCGCCGCCCAAGGGCAACTTTGTCAAGCCCACGCTGCTGACGGGCGTGAACCACTCGATGACCGTCATGACGGAGGAGACGTTTGGGCCGGTAATTCCCGTTCAGAGGGTCAAGAGTGACGAGGAAGCTGTGCAACTCATGAATGACAGCGAGTTTGGCCTGACGGCCAGCATCTGGACCAAGGACACGGATAAGGGCTACGAGCTCGCGGACCAGGTGGAAGCGGGTACCGTCTTCGTGAATCGCTGCGATTACCCCAGCCCGGTAAGTCAAGTCATGAACACACATCTGCCACATTTGCCGTGGCCATCGCCCGATCCTATTCGACCGCCCCCTAGTATCCTTCCGTGCTTTTGGCCCCGTTCCCCATCTTGCACTCCTAATCGACTCCGAAATCACGCCGGCCGTCTAAAGTTGGCGAGTCCATTGGATTTTACCCGGCGCTTGGGGGCGATGACGGCACGTTCATTTTACTATTTTACCCAACCTTCCCTGTCTGTCTATCCTACTCATCTGCTGGCCGGGGAGGGAGCGCAACATTCGATTTTTGTTTCTTTGCAAACAACTCACTGGCACATTTGGCAATGAGGCCACTTTCCGCTGTGTCCTACCCCCAGAAGTTCATCGGCGCTGACAACATTTTTAGGATTTGGCGTGGACGGGCTGGAAGAACTCGGGCAAGGGACAGACTCTCAGCCGTTTTGGTTACGACCAGTTCGTCAAGCTCAAGAGTTACCATCTCAAGGACTACCCCAAATGAGTGGCAGCACGGAACGTCTCGCGGAGCCGCCGCAGCAGCCAACATGCGCCCAGTACCGCCCATTGAGCGGAAGACGTAGTAACGCAGGATCTGGGAAGGGCACGATTTTTCGAGGAAGAAGTTTCTGCTCTGGAGAGGGGGTAGGGGCGTGGCGGTGTTGCTACAAATGGCGTCTCCCGTCAAATTCAGGGCCCCGGTGAAGCACGGAGGCATAGTTTGATTTTCTTGACACGAGTGCACGGCAGAGACGGCGTTGTCACCGCACGGGCGCCCGCCATTCTCCTGTGGCTTGCATTCTCCCTTCCTCCGGCTGGTTTGAGGTAGAAAGGGGAGGCCGGCGGATGGTTGGTGCCTATGGGCTTGAGTATAGTAGACAGCACGGGAAGCGGAGGGCGATGCGCACGAACACTGATCAAATTATGAATCTATCAACAGAAACCAAAGGATGACTTCACGGCAGCGATCAAACCGGTTGTGACGTGACGTGACGGACGGGCATGCTTGGGTGTCAAGACGTGCGAAGCAAACCAAATGTGTGTACGGATCGATGCCCTCCTGATCAGCCCAGCCGTCGACGTCAACGACCCATGGCAGCGTTGCGCACGCATGCTAACGGTTAAGGACCACGGTGATCTCATGAGCAGCGCGCCCTCATGTTTCTGTTCTGGATCATGTGGGTTTTGCCGTATCCGTGTCCACGACGTCCCCGACGGGGTGCATTGGGGGGAGAGAGGGATGGGGAGAAGACGAGTGCGTGGCTAATGGTCTGAACGAGGCCGAAACCGACGCGGTGAGTGGTGGGTTTGCGATGTGCATGTAAGTCGTCGGCGTATGTGTGTGGGTGTGCGTGCGTACGTGTATGGTGGGGTGATGTTGCTTCTGGGGGTGCATGCTGTTTCCGTTCCTGGCGCGGTGGCCCGTGTGTATACCTCAGGGAGGTGTGCGGAAGGGAGAGAGAGAGAGAGAGAGAGAGAGAGAGAGAGAGAGAGAGTCATATGCAGATACCTAGGTACACCGTCCCCACTTATTTGTTTCTTGTTACGCTGCAGAAAACAAGAAACAGAAACAATTAAGCTCAACCGGCGAGACGTCGTCTCGTGTCTCTCGACAGCTTTCAACAACCTCCTCTCTCCCCTCGCATTAGATGAACGGCGGAAATGAAACCCAAAATGACAAAAGAAATGCAACTGACAAGAGTCACAACCGGGCGGGCGACTCGCGGTACGGAGGCAAGCAGAGCCAGAAGCAGGACAGTGCAAGAGCCCTGAAACTCGATTGGATTTGACGATACAACGGCACTTCTCCCCGAAAGATTCGGGTTTAAACTTCCAGGAGGCATTCGTCCAAAGCGGAAATCACACACCTAAATACACACCTCTACACGCACACACCGAGACATCTACACGCACACCTACTTATACACGCACATACACACGTACTGACGCTGACAACTGACACTCGACACACAAAGGTGTGAAAGGAAACGGGGAACAAGAATGGCAGAGTGTACGCACGCAACCATCAACAACGTCTCATTCAGATCCATTGTCCAGAAACGTGTTCGCGCGATGGGTGGGTTGGAGATAGAGGCAAACGGGGAGGAAGAGGGGCGATAGGGGCAGGGCAAGGACCTTCCTCCCTACCCTATGATTCGTGCCATGCCGGGCGCCCACCGTGTCATAGACGATGGGCGGGAACTACCGCCCATTCGCCTCATCACGGAGATATACACATGGGGTTGGGCAAGTCGAGGCTTTGCCCCTTGAGGGAGCACCGCCGAAGCCACGTTTTACGGTTTACGGACGTAGATTGCACGGCTCGTGTGGCGGAGCATGAGCAAGTAAAGTGGGAGATGTCGGACGCCACCCATTAAAGGAGGGCAGGTGGTCCTCTGGCAGGCAGGCAGCGATGCGGTAGGCATTCTTGCCGCGGAGCGGTTCTGTTTCATCAGCAACAACGTCCTTCTTCACGCGGCAAACCGTCGATGCATGCGGCATACGGAAGGGGACGGGGAGGGGTGGTGGAAAGGCCCGGAGGGGGGTGAGGGAGGGAGAGACAGATGGGTAGATGCGGCCGAGTGACGACGGATGAGGACCGTCGGCCGCTGGAAGTTGTGCCGTGGACGAAGAGATTTTCGGGCAGAAATGCAGCAGTCGTTACGGACGCAGTAGTGGCGGATAAGGGAGCCCGCTCGCGACTTGGCGTCAACGTCTGGTGTTTGGTGTTTGGTGTGGGCTCCTGGGAGCCCTGCCGCAAACGGAAGCATCGTGACAGGCTTCTTGTGTGCAAATGTAACTGCCGACGAGAGGTGAGAAGGGTCAATCAAAGGTCGGTGGTGGGAGCTTGGTAGGCTCGCAACGGCAACAGAGCCGCAACAAACTGCCGTGTCCAGCCACCGAGGGGGGAGGAGAGAGAGAGAGAGAGAGAGAGAGAAGCCATCATCATCGAGCAGGCGGCGCGGTCATATTGGATGCATCGGGACGACGAAAACCCGGTGCACACACACAACCCCGTGCCCGGTGCACGACCGTCGCCCAGTCCCGCAGTAACTACGCTCGGGCGAGCCCAGTGGAAGGATGACAGATGGCCGGGTCCGGCGATTTGGGGGAGGGTGTGTTGATTGCGATTTAGTCTAGCGGGGAATCTACCCACTAATACCTGCCTAGGTACTCCGTAGTGCAGATAGCTAAGGTGGGCACCCAGAGAGAGGAGATCTATTACTGCGTCCGGGGCCTGTGCTTCCCTTCCAGCGGACTCGGCGGGAAGGGTGGGTCGTCTCTGTCTGCGGACTGGCACTGGCTACGCACCTAAACTAGATACCATAGTTCACTAAACAAGCGCTGCGCCTACGGCTGTAGCGTGTGTCTCCTCCCCACGGCAGAGCCTCTCCATATCCGCAGCCCCCTCGGCATGTCTGTGGGCTGGTTTCTTAGCTAAGTAAGGCACACCCGAATAATACCACGCATCCATCTGCCAGCCCAACTACTGGTAACTACCTGCCTACCTACCTACCTACCTACCTACCTAACCACCCTACAACAGTTAACATCTTGGCTGACCGGGTGGGTAACTAACTGCAAATTGCACGCTAGCTCTCTCCTCTCCCTCATTCACTCCCTCACTAGGGAGGTAGTACGTGGCATACATACGGCTGGCTGGCTGGCTGGCTGGCATGGAGATATTGGAGATTACGGCCCACGCCCCCCCCCCCCCCCCCCCCCCCCCCCCCCCCCCCCCCCCCCCCCCCCCCCCCCCCCTTCCCAGCCCACTCCATCGGCCGTAATTCAGCTGGCGGTGGATCTGTCCGCCCATGGAACGCGATGCTTCCGTGACGCCCCCTCAAGCCTCTACCGCAGGCACGTCGTCTACCATCCAATGAGATGGCCTCTTTCCAAATCGAGGCTGGCGAACACGGCGTCGATGTCGACGATCTGCCTGCCTGCCTGCCGCACCCCGGCACTCGAGTCTCCTCTCTGCTTGCCTCCAGCTGGCTGGCATCTGCCCTGGCCCGTCTTACCGTTTGGGGATAGCACTGACAGCTTCTATCCCAGAGGGTGGAGACACAGGCTAAAGTTACCCGCACTACCTACTGAACTGCCTGCCTGCTTGCCTACCTGCTTGCCTGCCCACCTGTGATTGCCCTCTGCACGGTTTTGGGGCTATTGGATCGGGGCTGATCGTACACTACAAGCAATTTACTGGGTTCGATCTTAGATATAACTGTGTATTGGCTAGAGGTCTTGGGATGTGGGGTTACCCCCTCGGAAAATAAAGCAAACATGGCAAAACTAGCCCTTACTACCCACTATACGAAAAGACCTACTACCTATGTAGTACGTAAACCACACCCCCTCCCCTTCTGGCATCAGCTCAGCTCAGCCAGCTGCTCTGCTGCCTTAGTATCAAGCAAGGGGCAGGCATCTTGATCCTACCGGTATGATACTCTCCCGCGGTGATCTTCCCCATTACCAGATGTGCGTGACGATATCTTGGGTTGGGCCCCGATGGGGAGGGGGAGTTACGAAGCTAGTTAGCTATCTACCTAGCAGGGCGGGCAGTCAGGCGCCCGCTTCCAAGTCGTTAGCGTCGCCATTCTCCAGGTCATCATCCCATCATCCATCACCATCGGTATCGCCATCGGGTCGTCATCGTCTCACCGGTCCCGCCAGCTTGGGACAGGAGACGTGCCCGATAGAGTGGTCGCCATCCCGGCAGCTGCATCCCTTTCCCTCTTCTCTACCCCCTGCTATATGCCTGCCCATATATCCATACTTGTATGTATTGCTGACGAACGGCCAGTTCGAGCTTAGACTGGTGGCCCGGAAAGGTACAGGTAAGGCGCATATGCAGCGTGTCTAAAATGACGATCTTCAACTCGCTGGATGTTGGGGAGCAACAGAACAGCAAGCCCAATCTTGATCAATCCCCGGCCAGCCTGATGACAATGCCAATGTTGTATGAGGCTTGCGTTCGCATACTGCTGTGGCTGTAGCCATGCGAAAGCCCTCTCAAACATATCCAAATGCGGAGAGAAACCTTGACCGGCCCAATCGGGCTTGGCGGGGTTTAATGCGCCGTGCTCGATTAGTCAGTCAGCCCCGCCAGCCAGACAACAGAGGTCAGTTGTACCCGGGATCTCCTTCGCGTGTGAGGCAAGTTTAGACGCCGCCAGGCTCCTGGCGCGCGATGCTGGGCAACGGTCCAGAGGGGAAAAGGCGTAAAAAACGAAACAAGTCCTGTCGTAGGGCTTGGCGTTGGGGGGTTTTTTTTTTTGGAGGAAGGGGAGAGCGGGGCGCGGCAGGCTGGCAGGCTGGCGCCGGCGGCCCTGTGAGACTGTACCTATCCGTCGCGGGCGCATCGGAAACCTTTTGACACAGATTGTGCCGTTTCTGGAAAGAGGACCAAGACAAACTCGTGATGCATGGTGGTGGTAATGATGACGGCCCTAACAGGAACAATCGTCGGTGCCTGAAAGCCAGGGGTAGGGGTGTGTGGGATGGGGGGGAACAGCGATAGTTTGACCACCATCGAGGGGTCTTCGGGTCTTCTCTCTCAGTCTAATTAGCTTGCGGCTGCTGCGGGATGCGACCAGCCCTCGTGTTATTTTGCCTCTGGAGAAAGAGAGAAGAGAGTGAGAAAGAAATGTGCCAATCTAACTCTGCCGAAGGGGGATGGAACTCAAAAGTTGACTCTGGCGGCGGCGGCTTCGGGGCCGAGCCGGATGCCATGTCCTTTAGACACGGCGCCGGATGAGCTGGAGGTGCAGGTGCAGGGGGGAGGGAGGGGCAGCTACCGGAATGCGTGTAAACCATCAGAGACTCATTCCTCGAAACCCACCTCCCCTCCCGCTATGCTGTCAGCAAGAGAAGCCCAGCCTTGGCAAGGCCACGGTTGCTCTAATGACCATGATCTGGGGTTTAGGGTTCCAATGTTCAGTGAGGGGGTTTCGACATTTGCTCGGCGCGGATTCGCAACGCCACCGTCGCCGTCGTACCGCCCACACCCCGCGCAGTCTATGCAACCCGGGTCTGGGCGGCCTAGGCCTCACGTTCTCGTGATCTGGCGGTACCAATACCAATACCGATGGCCGCGAATGCGGCGTAATGATGTAATTGCTCATCTACTGCCCCGACCTCTCCTAAATACGGCATCCTGCAGCTTCCCGCGGGTGCGGTGTCTAGCGTCACGCGGTTCCCTCCCGGAAGATATCGTGATATGTCGCGAACACGGCCTTCCTCAAGTCAAGTTCTCGTGTGGATGGATGGATGCTCGTGCCGATTTGGATGTGGCAGCTCGACTCACGCTTGCCTTGGAGTTGCCTTAGAAGCTGCAGAGGAATCCCACTGGTCAGTCAGGTCAGGCTTCGTGCGTGCAGCCGGCTAGCTGGCTGGAGCTTGTAGGTATACCATAAACTCGCGGGCGGCGCCGTCGACCAGACCAAACCAAACCAAACCAAGCCCGCCGGCCATGGCCCCCCCGCCGGGAACCCTCGACTCCAGCCGTCTGGGTTGGACCAGGATGCGTGCGCGCGCGCGCAGAGGCAGGGTGGTGTGGTGTTTAGTGTTTGGCAATGCAGAATGTGCAGTACTGTACGCACGCATTTAGGTACATATCTGCTGCATGCGGGTGGATGACATGACCCAAAAGGGGAAACAAGAAGGGCGGGAAAAGTGTATTATTGGGCGAGTGCTTCGTATCGAGGCCGCCCAGGGGTGGGCGATCATTCTCGTCCCTTACAGGCGAGATCTTCAGGCATGGGTAAAAGGAGAATATTTTGCTGCCAAGTCGGCGGTGGCCAGCGACTAAGGTGCAATGCAATGCCCCCCAGCTGTGTGCCTCTCCCAGCCCCAAGAGACAAGACGTGTGCATGGTAATAGGCATACCGAACGAAGCCTATCTCGTCCGGTGCCTTCGGCCGGCGCTGGGTTGTGGGAAGGCGCTGCCATGTTGGTAATCAGGACAGGACAGGGCAAGACCGGGTCGCGGACCGTCGAGTTATGACGGGCTGTGTGGCCGAGCAGCTTTCCTCAACGTCGTTCATGGCTTGTAGCATGCGTGTGTGTATGTGCGAAGGATAACGGAAATGGCATCACCGACAGTGCGGCACAGCGGACCTGCGCGCAATGCGCTGTGCACCGCAGCGTACCTAGGCAGGTAGTGTAGTGCCTGCCTCCAAGTCAGCCCACATCGCTCCCTACCTACCTACTTACTTACACGCGCAGTGTGCAGCCCAAAGCGGCGGCGGCGGCAACGGACAACGTTGCTGCGCACGCGCGCACCCGCGCGTCCGGACGGCCCCTATGGGAAGGAAGGGAGTCAGTCAGTCGTACCTACCTACACTACCTACTACTACATCGCATGCGCCTGCCCAGAGTTTACCACCCACCCTAATTCATGAAACAGCGTCCCACCCACAGCCGTGCAACTCGGCACCGGGTTTCAGAATCTCTCTTTCTCTTTCTCCTTGTCTTTTCCCCCCTCCATCCTCCTTCTCCTGTCCGTGACGGAATGCAACCGTAGCGTTGTGCGAATGCAGCAGCACTGACAGAACCCTATTATTATCCATCGCTCTCAGTGCCTTCCTTCTTGCTCCCTTTCCTTGATCCGAACCCTCCCAGCAGCCCGCATACACATACCAATCACAGACTGCCTCTCGGCACCGGCGAGGACGACGTATCTAACTTTGCACAGCAGGTAGGGTAGCCATGCATGCAGGTACGCATGGGTACGTACTATGTATTATATTGTACGACAGGCACGGCAGCAGCACCCCACCCCCGGTCTCCACCTCTTCTTTCCTTCCACATCCAAAAACATATCCATGGTCTCACCTCACCTCACCTCACCTTACCTGTCGTGTCTACCTAAATTTACAAGACCCCTGCCTATCTGCGTGATTTGATTGGTCAGGTCCCAGACGTCCCCGATCCAGCAGCTTCTCGATTCCAAACGCCGAGTCAACTTTGATAGGTAGAGCAGGCAGACAGACAGACAGAAGCTGAATGACTGGAAGGCTGCCTCGTTTCTTGGCCCTTGCTCCTTCCTTCTCTCTTGCTTCCGTCGCAGCTGGCCCATCCGGAATACATCAAACTTTTTCTTCAGCTGCCACGTATGCCAAGCATTAATAATTACCACATTCGCCTGCCTCCACTGCCATGCTAGCTAGGTACGTTAGCTAACAATTGGTGTGCTCTCTTACTCATACCCCCGCCAGTCGGCCAGCTTGTGGATTACATCGCGTACATCGTAGAAACTCACCTACTCCATCACTTGATCGCGAATCGAAACGGATAGTCTTTTCTGTCCATTACGCCGACTGTCTACACCGGACGAGACATGACAGCAAGACATGGACTCAGAATTTGCCCTAGCCCTTTGATCGACTCCTTCCTCACCATCCTCCTTGCCTCTACGTCCGTTGTAAGAAACACACACCCCATCCCCACGCCATCTCTACACGCTAAAACTCTGTTCCTTCACACCACGCCCAACTCTTCCTTCACCCAACCTTGTTTCCCAGTCCGTGGCGCCCGCTGTCCGGCGGACGGCCGGAGACACGCCCTTTGCTTCTTTTGCAATTGTCTCTATCTCACACACACACCCTTTTTCTTCTTCACCCCTTCGCTGCACATGCGATGGCATGCGTTGTAAAGTCTATACGATGTATGTCCCTGACGACCGCGCTTTCGACTCACCCCCCTCTCTTCCTGGGGTTGTTCACCACACGCCACCCTCACCCTCCCCACGCCCTCCCCACCCCCCCTCAACTGCCGCCCCCTCTCGCCCTTAACAAAAGCCACTCAGATGCTTCTGGGATGCCCGAAGGGTGTGGAGGGATGAGGAGAAGAGAGAGGAGGGGGCGTGTGCAGTCGTAGCCGGACACGCGCACACGCCCCCGCCCCTACGCACGTCTTCAAGAAACCCAACCCTTGGCTCGGTGCTGCACACCACCATCCTGCGCTCTGCTTGTACTTGCGTCCACCGATTTGGGAACGGGATATATCATCTTGGCCTTTCCCACGTCCTCAACCACCTTTCTTTTTTGGCACACAGCAATCTCCAACGATCAAATCAGACATCATCCACTTCTCGATCTAAACAGATACGCCCCCCCAAAACATCTCACTCCCATATCCACAGCAATCAAACCCACAGTCACCACTGTCTTCCTTCAGGGCTGAGCCGCAAGGATATCCACGACCAGGGACTTGGACCCGACAATCGAAAAAGCTGGAAGAAAAAGCAAAGGACACCACACAAGGGAGCCGACTCGCTTCGTATAATACTACCCACCGTCTCTCGACGAAACAAGTAGGGGATATATCAAGAGTCTGTCTCTCCCACATCGATCATCGACATCTCTATCGAAGAATTACACCACACAATCCCTCCCGAAACAACTATTCATCCCTGTGTATGAACCGCGGTGCTGGTAAAACACAACAATCAAACAAACACCGCCATTCTCATATAAACATCACATATCCCGCCAGCAGTCCACACCCATACCAACACCGCCGCAATGCAGAACGACTCCGCCATGCAGAACGAATCGGCCATGCACTCCAACGACGGCTTCAAGGTCTTCTTGAACAGGATGATCCGCCGCAACAGAAAAGAGACCAAGAGGGACATGGAAATCTCCGCTCCCTTCAACTTCCAGAAATGCAATCTCGATATCGCCGGCATCAGCGCAGATGAGTAAGTCTACTTTTTCTAAGCCGCGACCAGGGGGACCTTGACTAACATAATTCTCAGAATCGCCATGCTCAAGGAACAAGCAGTTGCTAGCCGCATCGGCATCGCTGACTTCGACACTTTGGAGTACCCTGCTCGCCCGCTTTTCTCCATCCAACCAATCATGTCCACTACCTCCATCTCTACGATCCGCAGCTCCTACAGCAGCTGAACGGTCTATCGCCCTTCTCCGAATATTTCTTTTGTCAACCAACCAATTATTACCGACCGACTATATTATCGTAATCAGAGATGGGAGTTAATTGGGAATATGTGCAATAACATCACCCAGGATGGTGCTGGATTAAGAACATTGCATCAAGAGCAGGGATACTGGAAGCAAAACATTTCAGCGAAGCATGGTACGATGATGCCTTGTATTATTGGGAACAACACTTCTACTCTTAGCAAGCGACGGCGTTCTGGGGGCGAGCGAAGCACCGCGACGACGGCAGTCGTACGCATTTTTTTCTTTTCACTTTGTTTCCTTCTTTTTCTTCTCTTTCTCCCCTGCCAAATGGGAGTGAAAGAAATGGTCATTTTGTCTTGAGAGATAGCAACGATATCACCAGGTAACCTTCGTAAGGAAGCTGCAAGCAAGAAGACTGCATTGGCGACGGCGGTCTAGAAGAGATAGTAAGAAGGCCCAGACTTACAGTCAGGCCTTATCACAATAAATCAATAAAAGCCAAACAAGATTTGCAATCATGCTCTCGCTCGCCCTTGCCGAAAACGTGATGGCAGAACAACCTTGTACAAACGTCGGTGATTTCAGCCTTGTGACATCCCGCAGGCAATGGGCAGCACGGCACCCTCGTTCCTTTGTCCGGCGTAACTTGATGCCCCACCACGGAGCCGCTTGGCGCGTCCGCATTGGTACACGCGAAGCGAGAGCATGTCTAGTCGACGGGCACTGCGATGCTACGTGATGACACGGAGTACGCAGCATGTCTTTTTCTTCTTTTTTTCTCCTCATGCGCACCCGCAGCTGGACCCGTACCTACCTACAAATGTATGAGAATGGGGTTTTTGGCACGCTGCGAACCCCACGTGCGATAAAAATAAAAACAAAAACAGCAGCCTGAGAGGTTGGGAGTCGACTGGGTACGGAGACGACGTCGATCCTCCACAATCCACACCGAAATCTCGGAGCCGACACATGCTCGGTGACGTGCGAATGCCAAGAATAATCAAATCCCCTGGCTGGCCCAGGGGCAGCAGCATGGCATGTAGTTGCAGTGCAGCATATCAGCCGGCTGAGTCATCCGAGACTCCTCCCCTTCCCACGCCGGGATTGACGTGATACACCACTACACATAGACAAGAGATCTACACTACCTAGATGAGCTCTTGGGGAGTGATAGGGCCAGCGCCGGTTCGCTTAGCGGCACATCGCCGTCGGCGACCAGCAAAGCAAAAAATGATATGCGAAGTAAAGGGCGTGGGAGTTCAACCCTTCGGCATGTCCGGTCACGAGCGGAGATAAGCCGGCTCAAATCAGAACGCCGTTCCTCCGAGTCTGACACTCACTACCTTGCATGCCCCCGCGAACACAGTAGGTGCGCATCATCGGAATAACGCATTGAATGGGTCTGCAGACATCCACATTTTCTGCTACAGGAAAAAAAAAAAAAAGGTGGTGCCTGATCAAGATCCTGTTTTGGAATCTGTGACGCGGCGGGGACTACGCCGTGCCGCAGGATATGGATATGGGAAGGCGGCTCTTTTTCGTGGAGGATGGCCCTCGTGATCTGAAAATATGTGATGGGCGCCCGCTCTTCCCCACGAACTGAGAGAGGAATCGCTTGCTCACTCGGGGGCCCACGGCCCGAAGGGTGATGTGTGCCAGGCCTCCCAACTGTCAGGGACAGGTTGCGGTGGAATTATGGAAGGGGACGGGGGGAGGAGGGCTTCGGGAGCTCGTGCGTGTGTTTGTCTCAACGCGTCGCGTCTGTTGGGGCACGGCCTCGGCGACGACATGGCTTGTTGACTTACAGTTGGCGAGACAATTGGCAATGAAGATCTTATCGCCAACGCCGACCCGTAAAGTTCGAATTCGGTATTAAAAATCTCAGAATTGCGGTCAGTGAACCCTGAGTCCCTGGCGACCTGAGTCCCAGGGGTCCATTGGAGGGGCAGAGCAGATTACACCGTCTGTTTGGGCGCGCCGCCATTCGTCCGCGGGAGGCAAGGGAGGGACGATGAGAGACAAGGCCTCAAGGGCATGGGAGAGACGGAAAAGGAACAGAAGCAGGCCTCTTGGGATAGGGGAATGACAGGGGGACGCAAGACGCGATTTGGGCTTTGGTCGATGATTGAAAATATTGAAATTAGATGCTGCAGGTCCATTTCTTTTTTCTATTTGTGTTCTGCGTTGTTGCTGACGACGATCCGCGTCAATCATCATGGAAAGAAAAGTTTGGCTGTGGCTGGGAAACAGAACTGATCTCCCGCGTGACGGGACATCAATGCGAAGCTGGCTCACCCTAGGCAGGTTGACCTCTTCTCAAACATGTCCAGTCCATGGCGGAAGGGCTGAACGTGAGACCCGTTCGACTGTCACGGGCTCCCGCTTTGGTGGTGAAAATTTTTGCGAAATTACCAATGGTGGTTGAATTACCGAAAATGAGGAGGACTGCTGCGCTGCTAGCAGACAGACGCTACTGACGGGGAAGTAAGTACCGGTACCGGGTCGAGGAGCAGATTCTCAGTGACCGCATGTGCAGCCACGGGTGGGTACGGAATGGCAAGGCGGGACGAGAGGATGCTTCCCGACAGGTCGGAATCCGCCCCTTGGTCCTTCCCTCCTTCCAGAAAGTGGCTCTGCTCTGTGCCTACCTACCGGCAGGAGCGAAGTAGTGTACCTAGATACATCGTACTACATGTGGTTCGAAATATGGGTCCCCGACAGTCCCGCGCCTTCCGGCTTCTCCCATCATGCTACGACATCTGATTGGCCATCGCCTGGCTGCTGTCCATCCACGTCCACGACCTTCGATTCTGGCTGACAAGGGAGGAGGAGAAGGACCAGCAGTCCGCCACGTTTGGATTGGATAACGCCAAAGAAACATTGGGGTGATGCAGATGCAATCTGGTAAGACAGCTTCCGGCCTTGAAGCCGCCCCATGCAATCCAGTGCAACGGTGCCGGTTTCTTCTCGCTGGTACGGGTGCCACAACGGGTGGGGGAGACATGGACGTTCAGACATCAAGGAGTCATCGACCTGGTTTTGGTAAATGCCTGGCCTCGTGAGCCATACCGCGCCGTCGGAGCCCTCCCCCCCGGGGCCTTGGACCTTGGATGCTACTCAAAACTTCCCCGTGTTTATTCTCGATGTTAGTGTAGACCTTCCAACGCCGGGCTGCAGTCTGCAGCACAGCCAGGCTTGCACTAGCCCTGTACCTGCTGCAACGATGATCATCAATCTTGCGTTTCCAGGCGGCAGACCGAGTCGTCATCATCATCCCGTACGGTACGGGAGCGGTTGGTGGACATGCGAATGCCGGACCGGACACAGTGACTCGCAATGCACCGGGTTTCACCGCATGCTGGAAAAAGTACCCGTTTGCCCACTCAACGCGAAAAGAAAGGAAAGGCCTTCCTCGGAAGAGAGAGAGATACCTATTTCGCGTTCAAGCCTGCTAAAGGACCGCATCGGTTTTCGATGACACGCAGACCTCGACACTCGGGCCTCGGGGAGGCGCACACGCAGAAATCCCGTCCTCTCCGATGTCGATTCGTCCCGACTCGTCAGCAACCGTCACCTGCCACCTTGCGAGCGAGGCGCAATCTGATAACGGAAATAGGCAGAAATCGGGATTCGCAGGCAAGCAAGCAAGCAAGCCGTCGAGGCCACTTGGCCCATCCCGTTCGCTGCGGACGCCTACAAATCACATCGGACATGTACTCTGTACTCCTCTCTCTCGCTCTCTCTCTCTCTCTCTGTTAGACACTCGGAGTGCACCGTACGTATACTTTTTGCACGAAGAGTCTGATATTGCATTTGCTTTTTTTCCTTCCTAGATTGTTTCTTATTTGTACCTCAGTCATATTCCCAAATACTCCCCCCGAAACACGACAAGGTTGTCGCTGTGTGAGCCACAGCAAAACGAGGCTAGAGACCGCCACAAGCCACTCAGAGCACGCGGAAGCTGGTGTTTGCTTTGCTGCCTGAGTCATTTTCCTTCCCGGGAATGCCTAAGTACCTGTACGATTACATAGTGCACCTCATTATCCGTACACGTATTGGAGTATGGCGAATCCACCCGCAAGTGAATTGGCCAAACGGCGTTAGTGATTAGAGTTCCCGAATCCACCCTCGGTGGCTCAGTACCCGCTTTACTCCAGCCAGCGCGCGTTGTGAGTGGACGGCACCGAAGCCGTCAATGCAGCAGCTCCGAATCCACACGAAAAAAAGTCTCCCCCGGTTTTTTCGCATTCCACTCGAGTGCCACCAAAGTCCCGCAAGCCTCCTGTGTCTCGTGAGTGAAGCCTTTCCCTACTGTAGTGTAGTGTAGGTATCCTCTACACTAAGAAGATCCGGAGGGGACAAGAGTCACTCACTTACCTTCCGCCCTGATTCTGATTTCCCCCCTGGCCCTGCCACCGGTCTGTCCCCTTGTCTAGCGCGTGTCCATTGCTGGGCCCCTTTCTGTTCCATTCTCCATTCCTTCCAGAGGGCCGTGTAAGACATGGGCACTTCGACAGATACCCGCACCGCGTAAGAGCCGTGCCCCCCGTGGATGATCCATAGCTGGTAACCTGGAACTGCAGAGGTGCGGCCCCCCCCCTCCTCCCCCCCAAAAAAGGTAGGTACACAACGGATACAGTCGCAGTAAAAGGAGGGAACTCGTCTGCACGCCTCATCGACTCCGTCTGATCTCAAACCTCCCGCTCGCCCGCTCTGCCTCGCGCAGCTTAATTTTCTGCCCTCCATCCAATACTTCTACCTGAGGCCCCCTTCACCTTCACTCGACACCCTTCCTTCTTTTTCCTCGCTTTTCAACCCCCCCTATAATATATCCTCCTTTTAATCAGACCGCGCGTTTATTTGACGGCTACGCTGCTGTCAAATGAACCTGCAACGGACCCTTTATATTTACCTATGTAAGTCTTGTCATATCGTCGTCCTTCCGCCCGACTCCTCGCTGTAGCAAAACACCCGTCAACCGCGTAGCTCCCGCCACCCGATGTCCCCTCTGTCGTCTGAATCCATAAAAAGACACGTCCCAAATATTTTCCATGACTGGTTACACAACAACGCCTTTCCAAGTCCAGCAAGATGACGAAAGGAAGGAAAAAGACACCGCCCAGCTGACAATCTGTATGATTTAGAACCCCTCTCTCCGCCGCGTCTTCTAAATGCCCACCATCTACTCCTCCCTCTACCAGAATTTCATCCGTCAAGGATTCGCAAAATCTTTCACCCACGGCTACGCCCAGTCCGTCGTAGCTGCGACACATCCTATCCTCAACACTCAGAACCGGCCCTCGTTTGCCCGCCGGAACACCAATCGCTTCGGCCGCCTCCAGTCTCTCCAGCTCCAGTCCGCCTTCCACACCGCTGAGCGGACAAGTGCGGGTCTTCCCCAGCATCACCACGAGAAGCTCGACGAGAAGCTCAAACATGGAAGCCTAGACGCCTACTTTGAGGCGCTGCAGAGCCAGCAGGCCTCAGAGGAGGAGCTCGAGAAGGAATGGACCCAGTTCCAGTTCCAACGACAGATTGAATGGAAGCCCACGCCCGCGTCCGTCCTCGTTGGCGAGGCCAAAATTGCCGAGGCAGAAGAGCATGCCGCCGCTCAAGATGGAGAAACACCATCAGCCATCCCTCCGGAGGCTCAGGCCGCCCTAGCCCAAATCGATGCGGCTCTGGAAAAAGAGATTGAGTTTAGGAATCGCATGGAAGCCTTGGAAGAGGCTTCTGAGCACTCTATTCGATCGATATCTCATGGCGGCTCCGCAGCACGCTCCTACCAGTCTCCAGCCATTGACAGATCACGGTCACCCCTCAGTGTAGCACGATCCGCTACTCCTCCGTTCGACCCTCAGTCTCAGGTTTACGCCGACCATCTCCACAAGCTTTCCGAAGATGGCCGTTACGCCGAGATCCCGGCCGTGTTTGAGGCAATGCTTGTCGCTGGAGTGCAGCCCATTGCCAGCGCCTACAATGCCCTGTTGATGGCCGCCATCCACCTGCCGACTGCCAAGAACGAAATTGTCACCAAGGCTTTGGATGTGTACGCCGACATGCTCCGTCGCAAGATTGTGCCGGACAGCGACACCTACAACATCCTTGTCGGCCTTCTCGCCGCCCGCTCTCTAGAGGTCGCTTCGTTGAAGAAGAGCCTCCAGGAGAAGCTCGTCCGATTTGGCGGAATGGATGAGCCTGGAAAGTTTATGCTTGCGTCCCACGAGCTCGAGAACGCTATCCTCTCCGAGGATGACAGACTCGATCTTGCGATGGAAATGTTTGAGAAGTCGGTTCTCTCTCAGCGAGCGGATTACTCGGCTGAGTCATACCACCAGCTCATTTCTGCTTGTGCACAGGCCGGACGCGTCACTGACATGTTGCGTCTGTACGAGCACATGGAGCTGAACCGTGTCACTCCCTTCGCCGCCATGTTCCCCAGGATGGTCACTGCATTTGCCACTTCTGGAGACCTCATCAGCGCTGTCGAATGCTACAACGAGTACAGAGAACTCGCTGTTGCTAACGACAATGGCGAGCCTGCTCTCCACGATAGACTGGATGCCGAGGTGTATGCTTCTGTCATCCACGCCTACATCATTTCCGACAAGGTTGACAGCGCCATGAAGTTTTACGAGAAGATTATCAAGGAATACGGAGTTCGTGCCGGTGACATCAAGGATGTTATCGTCAGCTCTGGTATGGTCAAGGCTTTCACCGACCGCGGCATCTTTAACGAGGCCCTTCGCTGGGCTCAAGTTGTCGAAGCCGAGAACCGAGCGGACCCCATGGGTAGCCTCGCAACCCGTGCTGCCGACTTTGGCGACATGCACACCGCCATCGCGGCTTTTGCCAACCTGCCCATCAACTTCCACAAGATTGACACCCCTGCCATGGCACTGCTGGCCTTGAGCGTCCGCCAGGGCGATGTGGCCTCGGCAGCTCGTTACTGGCACGTTCTTTGCGCTCCTGAGACGCCCGTCACCCCTGCTCTCATCGAGCCCACTGCCATGTACGCCATCGCCATGATTGGCTCTGGTCAAGTTGCTGAGGGTCTGGCCGAGTCCGAACTCATGTTCCAGAGAATCCGGGCTGCCAACCCTGAGAGCGTGGATGAAATTGAGGAAGGTGTCGACTTTGTTCACCAGTTCATGAGCAGCCGTGGCATCGTTGACCCTCGCGAGATTGCTTCTCAGCAGACGCTTTCTGCCTCTCCCTTCACCAGCACCGCTACTGTCTCGAGCTTTGAAGATTCCTTCGACCCTTACGCACACAACACCGACTTTAAGGGTTCTTCGCTCATTTCCGACGAGCTTGAGGGCTCTCACGGCCGAAAGGGTCCTAGACTTCACGATGCTCTTACCCGCTTCCGCAACATGCGCCGTGCCGGTCGTCACCCCCGCTACATCACCTACGCCAAGCTGATCTCTGCCGCCTCCCGCGATGGCAAGATGGAGCTGTGCAACGACATTCTCGCCATGGCGCGCACTGATGTTCCTCTCCTCCCTCAGTATGCGGTTGTCCGCTACGGCTGGTCTTCCATCTTAGATGCCATGGTTGGCGCGTGTCTCACCATGGGTCACCGTCAAATGGCCGAGCAGTACCACCAGGAGCTTCTTGCGATGGGTGCGGCTCCTTCCGCCAACACCTTTGGTTTGTACATCACCACCCTCAAGGAGTCTGCCAAGACGTTCGACGAGGCCTCTGAGGCTGTCAAGATCTTCCACCGTGCCAAGGCTGAGGGTGTCGAACCCAGTTCCTTCTTGTACAACGCTCTGATTGGCAAGCTGGGCAAGGCTCGCCGCATTGACGACTGCTTATTCTACTTCGCCGAGATGCGTGCCTTGGGTATCAAGCCTACGTCCGTTACCTACGGCACCATAGTCAACGCTCTTTGCCGAGTGAGTGACGAGAAGTTTGCCGAGGAGCTGTTCGATGAGATGGAGGGTATGCCTAACTACAAGGCGCGCCCCGCTCCCTACAACAGTATGATGCAGTTCTTCCTCACCACCAAGCGCGACAAGTCCAAGGTCCTTGCCTATTACGAGCGCATGAAGTCCAAGGGCATTGCTCCTACTGCACACACCTACAAGCTTCTTGTCGACACGCACGCCACTCTCGAGCCTATTGACATGGCTGCCGCTGAGAAGGTTCTGGAAGCCATTCGCGCCTCTGGTCAGAAGCCTGAAGCCGTCCACTTCGCCGCTCTCATCCACGCTCGTGGCTGCAATCTCCACGACATGGAAGGCGCCCGCAAGGTGTTCGACTCTGTCATGTCCGATCGATCTGTCACCGCCACCGCCAGTCTGTTCCAGGCCCTCTTCGAGGCCATGGTCGCCAACCACAAAGTTGCAGACACCGAGGTCATTCTTGCCCAGATGCGCCATCGAGGTGTTGAGATGACGCCTTACATTGCCAACACGCTGATCCACGGCTGGGCTGCGGTGAAAAGGATTGAGAAGGCGCAAGCCATTTACGATTCTGTTGGACACGAGAAGCGTGAGCCCAGCACTTACGAAGCCATGACCCGCGCATACCTCGCTGTTGAGGAGCGCGAGAAGGCCAAGGGTGTTGTCGGCGAGATGCTCTGCCGTGGCTACCCCAGTGCCGTTGTCAATAAGGTGCTGGAGCTTTTGGGCGGTGGCGGCGGTGTCGAGGAGGCTGTTATTCAAAACTGATCTTCGGCTATGCTGCCCTGTCTGTTTGCCAATCACTCGAAATGCGCACCTAGCCGTCGCTCTGCTCTAGTCGAGTTACTGCTTTTCCTTTGTCTTTGCCCTCATCCACCGTGTTGCTTGATACCCCGTTGTGTTTTGAAGTCGTTGGACTGAGGGTCTGGGGTTTCTGGCCAAGAATGGGCGGCCAGTTTGATTTCCGACATTGCGCCGGAACCAGTTTTTCCTATTGTCATTGTTTAATGTCGGAGTATGATTTTGGAAGTTGATATTACATTGCCCCAACAATACGGGCGGTACGGCGTTGACGGACTCAAAAGGGGGGTCAATGCGACTGAGCACCCTATTCCAGGGGCTTTTTACCGGAAAGCGAGCGATGACGGCCAGTGGCCCTAAACTATAGACACAAACAACAACCCCACTCCAGCATATTTCAAAAAAAAAAGAGGGCGCCGGATAGAAGATGCATGATGCAGCATAGAGGATCATGAAATGGGGATAGTATTGGGATATTCGGGGGTCGGTTTACGACGACATGTCATGAGGACATGTGATCCTGCTGTATGTATATTATTGACAGCATGCCTTCGAAGAAGGAACAAAGAAAAGATTTGTCGACTGTTCAAAACGTACATCATGATGCCTGTGAAGACTATGGTCGTGGGCTGGTGACGAGGAAAAGTGTGCTTGTCTACAAATGATGTGAAATGACCACGCTTGTTTCAAGAACTGGGTCTAAGCTTGGTTCGAGTGCTATTCATGATTACTGACTGACGGCAAGCTCGAGGTGTTTGACTGCTAAGTATCCGTAGTGACGTCGAGTTAGCAATGTGCCAAAGCATGCTTGGCGATATCAGACTCGCTGGGGTAGAGCTGGTGGGTCGTACAGTGTTTAGTCAGTGCCCCTTGCGATTGCACGGTGATTTCCGCACTGCCATCCGTTTCCTCTCCTACGATGCGCATTCGCAAGTCAAACTTTCAACCTAGCATGCCTCACTTTCATCCCCGCCTGCGTCATCACATAACCACCCCTCACTTCACCTCGTGCACCGTTTTACTGTCACTCATAAGAGGACATTGACTCCATTTCCAGAAATCAAGGCCCACAGATTCTCACTCAGTTCAAAATCGCCGGCGAAACTTTTTGACCCGCAATACGGAGTTTATTGTCAGGCGCAGATCCCGAGCCCGAGCCCGAAGAAGAAAAATTAAAATTAAAATAGAATAACCTCCAAAGGGAACGTACTACCCGGGACAAGAAAAAAAAACCCTACAGAAAAAGGAAAGAAAAGGGGAAAAAAGTTAAGCGCGGAGCCAAGCATCCCAAGATGACGGCCTCGATGACCTCGAACCCCACCACGACGGCCGTCTCGGCGCCGGGCAAGGTGCTCCTCGCGGGCGGCTACCTGGTGCTGGACCAGGCCTACACAGGCCTCGTCTTCGGGCTCAGTGCCCGCATCAACGTCGTGGCCGCCGAGATCCACACCATGCCCGGCGTGCACTTGACCGAGATCGTCGTCGAGAGCCCGCAGTTCGTCGACGCCGTGTGGCGCTACGGCTTCCATCTCGCGCCCGAGGACGGCGGCATCACCGTCACGCAGCTACACGTGTAAGTCTTCTTCTTCTTCTTCTTCTTCTTCTTCTTCTTCTTCTTCTTCTTCTTCTTCTTCTTCTTCTTCTTCTTCTTCTTCTTCTTCTTCCCCTTTATATCACCTCCTCTCCTGTCTTCTGTTGTGGCTGCGTGAGGGAGGATGGTGTGAGACGTCGACGCCCTGGAGTGAGGCGGAGTTCCCTGGAGAGATAGAGAGGATTTTTGATGAGGGGTTTGCCTTGTGATCTCGCTCAAGAACAGCTCAGGGTCTTTGGCGTTGAAACCCTTCACGCCTCTCTTGCCGTAACATCTTTCCTTTGAGGCGCAATTGGCTCATCTTCACACGTGGTCGACATCTTACTCACCCGCCTACTCACTCACTTCACCCTCCCCATTCTCTCACACCGCCCACCCGCGTGGCTAGCTTAATTAACTCACACCCCCCTCGCAGCGGCTCCAAGATCAACCCAAACCCCTTCGTCGAGACAACCCTCAGCTACGCCCTCACCTACATCGCCAGCGTCAACAAGCAGCGCCCCAATCACGCCCTCACCTCGACCCGCCTCGTCATCCTTGCCGACAACGACTACTACTCGCTGCCCGCCGCCACCGCCGTCACCGCCACCCCCATCGCCGGCAAGGGCTCCCGCTTCGCACGGTACCCCTACACCATCGGCGAGGCGCATAAGACGGGCCTCGGCTCATCCGCCGCGCTCGTGACCTCCCTCACCGCGGCGCTGCTGACGCACCACCTCCCGACCGCGCTCTTCGACCTCACATCGGAGGCGGGCAAGTACACCCTGCACAACCTCGCGCAGGCGGCGCACTGTGCCGCGCAGGGCAAAGTCGGCTCTGGCTTCGACGTTGCCGCCGCCGTGTTCGGGAGTTGCCGGTACCGCCGCTTTTCGCCGTCCCTGCTGTCCGACCTCGCATCCCCCGGGACGCCGGGCTTCGCGGACGCGCTCGTGAGGAAGGTCGACGAGGTCCGCGCGTGGGACGTCGAGGTCGACAAGGCCGGCGTGAGCCTGCCCAAGGGCGTTTGCCTGCGCATGTGCGACGTGGACTGCGGGAGCCAGACGGTGGGCATGGTGAAGAAGGTCCTCGAGTGGAGGAAGGGCGATCCCGGGGCGTCCAAGGCGCTCTGGGACGAGCTGCAGGCGCGGAACGAGGAGCTCGCCGGGGTGCTGCGGGATGGGGAGGTCGGTAGGGTCGGCGCGGCGCTCGGGGCCGTGAGGCGGCTCATCCGCGCGATGGGCGAGGGGAGCGGCGTGCCGATCGAGCCGGCGTCGCAGACGGAGCTGCTGGACGCCCTGGGCGGCGTCGACGGCGTGCTGGGCGGCGTGGTGCCCGGAGCCGGCGGCTTCGACGCGCTCGCGCTGGTGATGCGGGACGACGAGGCGACCAGGCAGCGGGTCGAGGAGTTCCTGGAGGGGTGGAGCAAGGAAAAGGGCGGACGGGTGCGGTTGCTGGGCGTCAAGGGGGAGATGGAGGGCGCGAGGAGAGAGGAGCTCGACGAGTATGCCGGGTGGCTGTCTTGATGGCGGCGCCGGCGGTAGCGACTGCTTTGAGCGATGCGGGCGCGTGGCTATATATCCCTATATATACAGGACCATAGTTAATATATACGTAAAACAAGAAGTACGCGAGGATAAAATTGGGAGTTCAGTGGTGATTCTGTTCAGCGCAAATTGAGGTGAGAGACGTGGAGCATTCTCCATGTCGCACCATTCTTGTGGTTGTTGCAGGCTCCGAGGCAAGTATTTTTGGGGACCTGGTCAGCCTTTTCGCTCGTGATGAAGCCGGGGACGAGAGGAACGCGACCTGGCCGCTTTAAACTTGAAATAGTCTGACCCGTAGTATTCGAACATAGAAAGAGGGCAATGAGACTGTTGGACTCCGAAGATGGAAACGCGGGCACGTCATCAAACATGAATGTTGTTCCGCTGAATCGAAACACAGGACATTAATTAAATGCGGCGGACATAGCTCAGTTGGGAGAGCGTCAGACTGAAGTCAACTTCAATCACTTAATCTGAAGGTCGTGTGTTCAATCCACACTGGCCGCATCTTCTTTTGCAGTTTTAAATTTCTTCTCCTGCATCAACAATGATATACTCGACTGGTAGGTAATGCATGCATACATAACAAGTAAGGCGTGCGTTTTGGTTGTTCTTGATCTTTGATCACGTCGCTTGCCTTCCTAGCGGGTAGCAGCAACGCTTCAACAATTCACTAGAAAACTATCTATTAAACGCTAAGAGTGGCATCGCTGCAACCTGTTTCATTCTTTGAATGAAGGCTAATATGTCTCTCACCTATCTAGGTAGGTGTTTGTGCTCTCCGAATAAACTGCAACCGCATGGGTCCATATAACCTAGGTGTTCTCAGCGCCTGTATCGTGAGAAGGACCAGTCTGGTGCCATGCCAACCTGCAATAATATCGGCAGGTCTCTTTTCTCCAAAAAAAAAAACCCCCCATTAAATCATATAGCATCGCATTCCACTCTGATGTTCTGTTTGAGAGCGCTCGGCATATCAATGATCTCGGGCTGTCATGGAAACTATTATGCACTTCATCGTCGGTATTTTTTCCAGAGGGGTGTCGGGTTTCATGCCTTGCATCAGAAACAATCGTGGGATTCTGTCCACGCCCCTCCGCATAGGTAGCAAAACTCAGCTAGGCAACGGCAAGCTCAATACAACGTTAGCTGACATCTTTTGGACAGATCAGAATTGGGGACCTACTCATGTGAGGACATCCGTCTTGTCGCTCCACCAGTGCACGGCATTTAGGACATCTCTGCCATAAATTCGTTTCGGCCAGCTTGAGAAGTTCCTGAGCTGCTTCGTCCTCCTTGCAGGCATAGTCCGCATGCTCGGCGCCTTTGCATAAGACACACGTTGTCGTCCGGCATTTAGGGCAAGTTGCCACATCGTTCTTGATGCTCTCCTTGGGAATGAAGGTTGAGCAAGTCGACTGACGACAGTAGGTTCTGTTCGAAGTAGAGAGCTCAATCGCTTTGTCTCTGACCTTCTTCATGAGCTCTGCAGGAATGGCATCGTGGTCTGTGTCTGTCGGGATAGGCTCTCCACAGCATTTGGGGGGGAATTGAAACTCGCCAGTGAGACAAGCTTCGAATAGCTCGCCTATGCAGTCGTGGCAGTAACCGTGCTCGCACGGAGCGTGGAAGGTGTCTTCTTCCCTCATATCGATAAAACATGCCACGCAAGTGTTTTTTTCTTCTTGGAAAGCTTCATCACTCAAGGATAAGAGGGGCTCAGGAGAGGCTGCGGGGGAAGACGAGACTGAAGTCAAGTCGATAACTGTCCTGGCATCCACGCTGTTGTCGTTGATGTTCTGCGACTTGTTGCGAAGCTGGAAAGAAGGGCGGGCCGTAAGTTCGATTGATGACCTGATCTCGTCTTTGTCTGTCTCTTGGAACTTTCGCTTGGTACCCAGCGCTGATATCACACCCAATTCTTCGTTGCCAGAACTACGAGTCCCGTTTAGACTTCTTTGGGACTGACACTTGGTCGAGGTATGCTCTGAGAAGGAGGTAGGTAGTGATCTTAGCTCTGATTCGTATAGGAGAAAGGCTATCTGAGAGTCCGATGGCCTTCTGGTGTTCTCTCTGCCAGTGTCGCCTGTGCGGATGTCTTTGAGGTCTTCTTTCTGAAGCGTGAAGAACAGCTGCCGCGTCTCAGCGTCCATGCTACCGAAGAATGAGGACGACATATTACTGGAGCCTTGCGTCTCGACGTCGCTGTGAACGAGATTCAAGGATTTCTGATTCGAGTTCCGAACTACAACGGCAAAGTCAGTATTCTTATCTGGCTTGATATTTCATAAACATATAGAAGATGCATATTGCTCTCGATGCTTGCCATGCCAATGTCGTTCGAGTGGCGGAAAGAGCGTCCCCTTGGATCAACATACCGAATGCCAGGCAGTCCACAAGGCGCTTCCGTAGGCGCGGTGACTGATGTAGGTGAAAAGGTATGACGAGCTGGGAGTGATCACGCTTGATATTTGTCGATGCGGAGAAAATTGACAGTTGGGTAAAGTATACCGCTGACGAGAAAGGGGACCTGATGTGTGGGAGGAAGGACTGATGGTTGGCCGGCCCCTTGACTTGGGAAAGTGTGATGGCAAAAGAAGCTTGCCGCCAATGGCCTTTCCTGTTTTACAGAGAACATCAATAACAATATACGGTAGGTCCGACACTAGTGTTATAGGCCAGAGGAACCATGAAATCTGAGAGACTTTCTTTTTTATAGTTTTGAGTTCCTCTTCTTGTTCCATTCCTCCAAAGCGAACAAGGGCTTCTGAAATGCTGGCCACAGCGTCCTGCTTTCTGATCATCAACTTCGCTCATTTACCTGAGCGAACACGCTATATCATCACAGTGACCAACCTGATGCGATCTACCTATCTGCTGTGTCTTCAGGTGGCTCGAAACCGTCTTGTATAAACTGCCTTCTCAACAGTCTGCCCGTAAGACTTGTACCCTCGCTCTGAACATCAATAACCGGTCTTTGCCTCAGAAACTAATGAACCAAAATCCGGCGGCGACACCTCCTCAGCGGAAACGATTGTACCGGCATCTGCGACAAGCTGAAATCTCGCACTGGCTGCACTGGTAGATGAAGACAGGCATCCTTTCGTCACAGCCCTGACATTGTCCCAGGTGTCTGTTATTATGGTCGATGCCGATGCTTCTCCATCGGTCATGATTGCACTCGTGGTTCTGTTGAATGTAAACCTGCGCCTGTCGCACTGCTGCCTGACGCTCCGCTTGGCCGAGGTTCCGGGCCCGCGGGTCTCTTTGGACCCTCTGTTCACCGGCGGCGAGGAGTCGGGCTTCATCCCATATGCGGCACTCACAACTCTTCCACTTTTCCAGGCAGAGGTAACAGAAGTGAGCGTTGCAACGACAGGCTGATGCAGGGAATTGTTAGTTAGTGGAAGTTCATTATCACGATGGACGCAAATAGAACAACCCACTGATATGATAGCACCCTACTCCCAACTCCACGACAGTCTGGCAAGAAGGGCATCGCTTCCACTTGTTATCCTTGGCCAGCTGGAGTACCTGTTGCGTAGCAGCATCCTGAGTGCAAGCATGGTCCTGGTGCTCGGGACCCTTGCATAGAGCGCAGACTCTGGCCTGGCAGGTGGGACAAGTGCCGACGTCTCCATGAATAGTAGCAGGTGGGATAAAGGCAGAGCAAGTGGGGACATGGCAGTATATTCGATCCGTTGTCGAATACTCGACAGACTTGGCGTGGAAGATGTTGACGAACTCGTCCGAGAACAACTGTCCTGAGATATCATCGATGGGAATGGCGTGACCACAGCACCGTGGAGGGAACAGGGATTCATCGTTGATGGATGCCTCAAAAAGATCGCGAAGACAACCGGCGCAGTACATGTCTTGACAACCAGTGTTCTCGTAGAGTTCGCGCGCAGCGTATACATCCCGACAAATGACGCACTCGGCTGTTCTTTCAGGCTGGTGTGGCTGCTCAGCGGGGTTCGCGTGATGGGCTATTGCTGCTTCGTCAACAGGTCCTTCGCGCTCTGCCTCCGCAGATCCTTCCTCCTCAATACGGCGCGCCATAGCTCGGTCGGAGGCTATGAATTGAAGAGATGCCAGTTCATTCTGGTATAGTTCAAGAGCTATCTGGCCATCTTGATGGTCATCGAGTAGCTGGACGTTACCCTGCCGGAGTTCCCTAAGGTCGGCTTGCTGAAGCTCAACGATCAACCGGAGCGTTTCGTCATCCATGCCGTGTAGGAACTCGGCCGCCATCTTGTATATGTGGAATTCACAGTATTACTAGCGAAGGGAGTTTGAATTTCGCACCGAATGTGTGTGAACTACCCGCCTGCCAAGAGTTAGTTGGAGAGCCAATAAATTTGCTATACGCAAGAAAGCTGTTATGTCAGAAATTCGGAACATCCTAGGTCTTCAGAACGAATGGAAGCTTCGGAAACGATTACTATAAAATCAACATACCAAATGCTTGAGAGAGACGCAACAGGAAGTGAAACAGCAGAAGGCAATCTTCCGTCCACTCAGGAAGCAGGGGCAGTACGTCGTGATGGGGTAAATGGACCGAGAATTCAAAACCCTCGGGTGTTGGGATTGGATTTGTGAAGAAGAAAGAAAAGAAAAGATCACAAGAGGGGTTTGTAAAAAGCAGGAGAGTGTTTTTCGGGGAGGACAACAAAAGTCGCAGGTGAGTCAAAGCTGGGAGAAGTATCGAGGGAGGCAAGAACAGCAAGAAATGTAGAATTGTCCATGGCTTTAAACTTGAAGCTCGGCCAGTTTCTGCTTCCTTTGCTCACAGAATTGATTACCTAGCTACTACTTGAGTAGACACACAAAGAGGTAGTGAGTCCATCATAGATACTGAATGGCTCATTGGACTAGTGTCACTGGCCTAGTAGTTATATCCAAGATGGTCATACTGCTTCATCTTGGGCACAAAGAATGAGTGTTGTCAACACTATACAGGGAGATTTGTTATCGGTCAGAACAATACTCTACTAGTTGCGGAGATGTTGTGTTGAGCATAGCCAAATCCACAATGAACAAGACGAACTTCATGAGGTGGATGAAACCGAAGTGGAGCGTGCGTCAACTGACTGGCCCGAGCGTTTTGCATGCTGGAAGGTGGATCAGGTGGGTCTTATCTAAACGCCGATCACGATAAGACTTTTTTGCCTGAAATTTTCCTATGGGGGCATTATCGATTCCAGCACTCAGTCTTGCGACTAACCGGCAGAGAAACTTGTCGACAAAATGGCGGACGATGGCATGATTCTCAACTTTGACATGGGCAGCGGCCCTGTCAAGTCCCACGTCAAGATTCAGGGTGGTCGTTGGCGCGACAGGAACAAAGCGCAGAGGATCGCCAACAGGAGCGAAAAGGGTCCTTCATCACCCTCGGAAGATGCCCCGCCACCTCAGAGATACACGCCCGGGTCCAGGAAACCTCAGAGGGACGATCGCCCGGGAGACGACGACGGCTCATTCGAACGTCCAGCCAAGCGGCCCAGGGCAGAGCACCCCCAGGCGAATGCCTACCGCACAGGCAAGCTTCCGCCTGGTAGCATCTCCAGCGGCAGGCCGAGAGATGGTCCGGTGACCTCAAAGCTCTTCTCTTACAACCCGACGCCCAAGACGATATTCGATGAGCCAGGTTCCGATAAGGTCGAAGAGAAAGTAGCCGAACCTTCAAATGCGCCGCTCTCCGATGAAGCTGCTAGCTTCCATGCCCTTGGAATCTCACGGCGCCTGGCCCTGACGCTATCCGGCAAAATTCAGCTCAAGGCACCGACTGCTATCCAGGCCAAGGTCATTCCTCAACTCATCACCGAAGACAACGATGCCTTTGTCCAGGCTCAGACGGGTTCCGGAAAGACCCTCGCCTACCTACTGCCCATTATCCAGCGGATTCTCTCGGTCGAAGGCCAGATCAAGAGAGACTCGGGCCTGTTCGCCATTGTCATGGCGCCAACCCGTGAACTTTGCAGGCAGATCGAGCTTGTTCTCGCCAAGGTTCTTCCGCCGTACTTGGTCAGTACAACGGTCATTGGTGGTGAAAGCAAACACTCTGAGAAAAGTCGTTTACGGAAAGGCGTCAATATTCTCATTGCGACACCTGGTCGCCTAAGCGATCACCTCCAGCACACCAAGACACTCGATGTCGGTACCGTAAGGTGGCTTGTTCTCGACGAAGGCGATCGCCTGATGGAGATGGGTTTCGAGGCAGAACTGCGGACTATTGTCAGCAAGATCCGCGAGAATCCATTGGCTAAATCAACGGCCAACGGTGTTTCTCTCGCCAATCTTCCCCAGCGCCGTGTCACTGTTCTTTGCTCGGCGACTATGAAGATGAACGTCCAAAAGCTTGGCGAGATCAGTCTGGAGGACGCCGTGCACATTACGACGTCGGAAGAAGAACAGGTCGACGGAGAGGAGATCAAGTTTGAGGCCCCTGCGCAACTGAAGCAGAATTACTTGATCGTGCCCGCCAAGCTGCGACTGGTCACACTCATCGCGCTCCTGAAGTCGACATTTTCACGCAAGGGCTCGGTGATGAAGGCCATCGTCTTCTTATCCTGTGCCGACTCAGTAGACTATCACTTCGATCTCCTGCGTCAACCACCGGGAAAGGACGAGAAGACGACCGAAAACCCTTCGCAAACCGCGAACACAGTGGCTCCGTCAGCATACATCACCTCGGCAGCCAATACCAATATCGTTCTTCACAAGCTGCACGGCTCCCTGCCCCAGCCTGTGCGTACAGCAACGCTCGCCTCTTACAGCAAATGTACAGACCCGACAGTGCTCATTACTACTGACATTGCGTCGCGCGGACTCGACGTGCCTTCTGTCGAGCTCGTTGTCGAATACGATCCCGCTTTCAGCGCAGCAGACCACGTCCACCGTATCGGTCGTACAGCCCGTGCCGGCCGACCCGGTAAGGCCGTTCTGTTTCTCATGCCTGGCTGTGAAGAAGGTTACATCGACCTCCTCAAAGCCCAGAACGCCTCACCCCCTAAGCCCGAGCTCTACGACACCGTGCTCCACAAGGGTCTTACCACAGGCATGGAGTTCCCCGTTGAGACTGATGCAAAGCCCCAGCCCGCCACCGATAGGGGTTTCAGCACTAGAGCTGAGAACCTTCAGCTTCATCTGGAACAGCGTCTCCTCCTGCCATCGGCAACGAAGCTTCTCGATGAGGCACGGAAAGCCTTCCGCTCACACATCAGGGCGTACGCGACCCACGTCAAGGAGGAACGCGTCTATTTCGACATCAACGAGCTTCACCTGGGCCACATGGCCAAGGCGTACGGTCTGCGCGAGGCGCCGTCGGGCATCGGACGCGGAGGTCATGACAGTAAGAAGACTGCTATGAAGAAGAAGGCGGCAGGCAAGAGAGGCGACAGCAGGCCGTCGGGCAACGCCATGGAGGATATTGATATGAACGGGGCCGAGCCGAGTGAGATGGAGAGGAAGATGAGGCAGAAGATGAAGTCTGTGATGAACGCAGCCAGCGAATTCAATCTGGGTTGATGGGGTCTTTGCTAGGTCGGGTCTGGGTATGGGTGATAGATAAAATGGGCAAACTCATAGCGATTATATAGTCACATCCCCGATCGGATGCTTTTCTTTTACAAAATGCCATTTCTCGCGACATTGGTCTTCTATAGTTATCAGAAATATGTTGGCCGAGCCTGTCCCAAAGGGCACACCATACGTTGAAGGGGATTGTTGCTCATCCAGGCTGGCTTAGGAAATCTAGTTATAAAGCGGGAATGGCTCCCGTCCCAAGCGTGAGAGGGAAACTATGGGACACAGTCTCGGGGTTGTGTATCTGCCTTCTCATCGGACAACATGATCCTATGTCAGTGAAGCCAAGCCCATCAGCCCAAAACCTGGGCTACCCCCAGAACAATAGTGAACATCGTGAGTACAAGCGTTGCCGGACCAAGGCGTTTTGCAGATCTGTGCTGTTGATGCAAACCAACCAAACAACAGCGAATACCAACACAGAAATCATGCAGAAAATGAGCCACCAGAGTATCTTCTTGACCGAGAAGCCCATCTGCGCATAGATGCCCCACCCACGCGTTCCCATCTCCCTCTTGAAATCAGGCGGTATCTTCTTCTTGGGAAGCATGGTCGTCATGGTTTTCTCCCCACGAGCGGTCTTTGGGTTCATCAGACCGGCCACCATTTGTACTGCAGCTAGCTTCATGTGGAAACCCTCAGGAGTCAGCATGCCGTGCTCGTATTCGACGTGCGTCTGAGGCGGGAGTTCGATCTGCCCTAGTAATACTTGGTCCCTGTTGGTATTGACTATGTAAAACTAGCAAGAAGACACGGAGTCAATTCCACTGTGACATATTGACTTATTGATTGCAGAAATTCGTCTCAAACGGGACAAAAAGGTTGCACGACGAACCTGTCTGAAATCTATGCCTACACAACGCCTCCACGAAAGACAGTTCAGCAACCAGCCTTTCACAAAGCCCCGTCTGGTTTGATTGTGGGCGCGGTTTGTGAGCTCGTAGAACCTTTCATCTGTAACTCCTGCACTGACTGCAACAGGACGTAGCCAGGTCTCTTTGGGCTCACTAAAGACCTCATCAACACACCAGTATATCTCCTTGGCAAACATGGGCAAACTTTGCGAGGCGAAGTTTGATACCGGCTGACCAGGCGATTTCACTTGACCCAATTTTACATTTGGCACGTGGCGGATTGATATTTGCGAGGGCATAGTTGGATTAGTCGCCATGGAGTTAGTTGCCACATTTGTGCTGATGTTCTGATTGGCAATGGGCAGTATCGGCGCCCCATTCGTGAATGTCGCGACACAAGTCAATGCGTACCACAGGCCTTCGTCTTTAGACAGGACGACGGAGAGCCCTCTCCCTGCCGACTAGACATGCTTGGCCAAAATACTTATACGGTGAAACGATACCGGAGAATGATGATTTTACCTGCCAGGCCACCCTCACTTCACCCTCGCGACATGGACGAACGATTGGTGGCATGAGTGACCAATCTATTGGATTCGCGAAGCTCCTTTCAAACTTGAGCCTCAAATGGTCCAGACGGACAGGAGTTGACCTTTCCGGCCGTAGGCTGACTCGTCTTATACCATCGTTGTACGGGTATTTGATCAGTGATGTCTTCTGGAACCAGAGAATACAGATTAGCGATAAGTTAAAGCACCCACTGTTGGACCACCCCCCCACTTGGACCACCCAAAAACATCACCATCATGACCACCACCACTTTATTTAATTGACTATCAACACTGCCTTGATGCCACGATAATACAACTTTCGGCCTCACTAGGTAATTCCGATGCGCTGGATTCATCTGGCTCACTTTCAGCATTACCAGCCTTGATCTGGGCTTGCCGCACCTCTTTGATCGTCGCGAACTTCGTGTTTGGATCTAGAATAATAGCCTTCCTCTTCCTGCTGGTGCTGTTGTTGATTTTGGCCTTAAGAAGCTCTATTTTTTGCTGGGCGATAGCAAGGGTATAGGACTGCTCTTGGAAGCCTTTTTTGACCT
>MU843509.1:0-182306 GCA_030867255.1 Colletotrichum somersetense | reverse complement strand
ACCAACCAGCGTATCAACATAACTACCTAGACCCACCTAGTGATAATGACTGGGACTATAGTAGTGACGATAATGACACTGCTGGAGATAATACTGATAGATATGGGGACTTTGACGACTATGGAGATGGGTATGACGGATATAGTGATGATAGTCACGGCGACGACGTCGACGACTATGATGACGACTATGACGACGACTATTAACCCTTGGGTGTACCCTTTCTGTAACGGCTGTAACAGCCTTGTAGAAGCCCAAGGCACACGGTTAACTACCCTGTCAACCAGCGACGTCAACCAGCGACGTTCTAAATAATCGCCATACGACGATTATTTCCATTATTAGGGGGGCACTTGTCACAGGACAATACGGCCGACCTTCGGACCCACTTCTCGGCCTTGCCGGTGGATCCATCGGTCGGGCCGATATCCTGCCGACAGCTGGTGCCCTACTGGGCCCCACCTGTCGCCAGTCTATAAGACCGGCTGCTGCCAGCCGTAGCTCCAGCTCTTAGATAGTCATCGAATCCATCACCTATTTAACCGTGTCAATTAGAGAAAGCACTCTTAACTTACTATTCTTTCTAAACTATAGATACTAACTAACAGCTTATAGAGAACCTTAATAAGGACTATAGGCACTAAAGGCTGTAGCCGACTTTAATAAGATCTAAGAAATCTAAAAGTTAGCCTTATAAGATCTTAAATTTGTTAGATAATAAATAAAAAAGTATACTAACTAAAAAAAGATTAAAAGACTAACCTTAGAAGAGGGAGATAGCGTATATCTTATCTACTAAAATATTAAGACTAAACGGCTAAGCGATAAACTTAACTATAAAAGACTTAGACCTTTTAAAATCCTTAAAAAGATCTCTAATATTAACTATAAACTTAACTTACTAGATATAATAAAAATCTACCTAGTATTTTATATTATATTACTAAAACTAACACCTAAAAGATCTATAATATAAGACCTTATTATTATAGAAAGAAATAAGCTAGAATATAAAATTAAATAAATTATTAACTATAACTAACTAAGCTAGATAATAGGTAAGAAACCTAAAATGTAGTACCTTATTAAATAGAAGGGCTATAGCTATAAAGATAATATATAGGAACTAGTATTAAACCTAACCTATATAGAAAAGAAATTTAAAAACTATTAGGTAGAGTTCTATATAAAAAAAGAAATACTAGTACCTACTATAAGATTCTAACATAACAGACTAAGAAATAGGGTTAAGTAACTACAGCCACTATACCGACCTTACAAACTAAGAAGGCTATAAGACAAGAATCTATTTATTTACCTAAAAACGCTAGGTGCTAGCTAAAAACTATTACCCTTATAATTACCTAAACCAGATGCCTCTATAAGCAGACCTAGTCTAGCAAACTTCTTACTAATACCTAGGGACAGCTAGTCTATATTATTATTAACACCTCTGGCCTAGAGGTTGTTTACTACCTAATACTTATAAGCGCTAAGCGCTCTTAGGGTATCCTCCTTTTTTAGCTCCTATATTCCTTATATAAATATCTTTATATAATACTTCTTTACCTTTTTATAAATAATATAAATCCTTACTAAACGACTAGCTGCCTTAACTACTTTAGATTAGATCTAAACAAGCTTCTAGTAAAGCTTAAAGAAGGTATTACTTACTTTTTCCTTTTTTTCCTTCTATTTTTAATACTAATCACTTAGCCTTTACACTATATATTATTAGTAACACCCTTAATAGGATAAAAAAAATTACTTATAACTTAACACTACTACTATTCCGTTATAAGGACGCTTTAAGTTTTTATAACCCTAACAGTGTTGCACTTTGGTGCGGGTACATTGGTTGTAAATTCGATGCCCCTTCCTTTCCTAATAGGCAGGGGATCTACCTACAAATAGTGGAGGATTCTAGGCTAAACGGCCGAACAATTCTCCGGGGATTCCTGGAGAATTTACGGCAAACGGGTGGAGAATTCTCCGCCAATGTCCCCATAATTCCTGGGCGGCTAACCGACAATTTGCCGGTCCGTTGGTCCGTGCGCAATCTGGTGGATTCCCCAGGAAATAGACATTCTGTAGCGTAACAAACAGACCTTAGCCCCTTTAGCTATTTAATAAATATAATCAGTATAAAAACACTAACTATAAGGCATAACGTTAGAAAAACCAAACTGTTAGAAGACGTAATTACATATAGAATAAAGTACTGATTTTAACCCTAATTTTTCTATACGACCTAATATAGTATTAGTATTATAAATAAATCAGGAAGTATAATTAATAACTCCCTAACCTAGGAGGCATAACCTACTTATATAGGTCTTAAGGGCAAGACCTTTAGAAAGAAGACCTAATATTACAACCTAATAAACTACAGGCAGCCAGAAGGCCCACCAGGCCCTAGAAGCACAGGCAGTATAGCATCTTATAGACTAACAGAAAGATAACTCCCTACAGAATAAAAGAACTATAGATAAGTTATATAATAATAAGATTAGATAAGATCTATATATTAAGAATATAGACGCTGTATGCTTAGTATACAGACGCTATATAGGAAATATATAGGTGCTATATCTTAGATATATAGCCCTATATATTAATATAAAGGTTAGGACTTATATATAGGATAAACTTAGACGTACTTAAGGATAGACTTCTATAGCTTTTTAGTAATTAACTTATAATATATTCTCTAAATACTTTTTAGTATTTAACTTAGTGATTTATTAATAAGAAGCTATATAAGCTACCCTTATAACTATTAACCACCTGACTAATCACTAAGTGATTAACAGACCAGCAAGCTAACATTACTATTACTAAGTATTAACCTTAGCTATACTATTAGTAGAAACCCTACTGTTAGATTACTGACCGTAACAGTATCTTTAAGGGTAAGAGAGATAATAGGCTAGTGCTAGGCAGGGCTATAATAAAAGCAGTAAGAAAAAAGTAGCCTAGATTATAAGCCTAGGTATCTATTATTAAGTGTATATCTGCTAAAGGTATTCCTATTTATCCCTTAGTTATATATAAGGGTAAGAGTGTTTAATAGCAGTAGTTCCCTCTAGATCTAGGGCTATATAATAGGTAGCAATTTATATTAATAGAGAATAAATAGACTACTAATACTACTGCTGTTAAATAGCTAGAAAAAGTCTTCCTGCTACAGACTAAGCCCTTTTAACCTAATTAGGCTAGACTGCTTATCCTAGATAGGCATAAGAGCTATATAATAACAGATTTTATATAGTTATACTATACTAATAACGTCTATCTGTTATTCTTACTACTATATACCTCCTATATCCTTTAGCCTCTTAACTAAGCAGTCTTTAGTCCTATAAAGGCAGCCTATTAGAAGGAGCTTAGGCACTTTATATAGTAAAACGATTTAACTATTATTAGCAAAAAGAACTTTATATTATGTTATTAGAAGGCTTGCCAGGCTGGGCTGACTACTAGTAACATTAAAAGTGGCTAGAAATACACTAGGTTATAGCCTGTTAGTATTATAAAGCCTCCAATAAGCTCCTATCTGCTGCCAGATAAAATAGCACTATTAACACCACTTAACAAGGCTATAAAAGGTAGCCATAGTAGCCAGGACGCCTAGGATATAAAGGGAAGGGCATCTGTTATATCTAGTAGGCAGTAGTTAACGCCTAGGAAAAAGAGGGAGCTAGATAATTAACTGCAGTTATTTACCTAGCTAGATCAAACTATCGCCACATAACGCCAGCTCTTCAGAAAGGTGAAAAAAGGCTTCCAAAAGCAGGCCTTTAAGTTAGCTACCGCTAAGCACTAAATACAGCTTCTCTAGGCTAGAGTTAATAACAGTACTGCTAGGAAAAAGAAGGCTGTTACCCTAGATCTAAACACGAAGTTTGCGATAATTAAAGACGTACAGTAAGCCCAGATTAAGGCTGGTGAAGCTAAGAGTGAGCTAGATAAATCTAACGTATCGGATTTACCTAGTGAGGCCGAAAGTTACATTATCGTAGCATCTAGAAGGTGTTGATAGTTAATTAAATAAGGTGGTGGTGGTCATGATGATGATGTTTTGCGGTGTCCCACATGTGGGGGTGTCCCATATGTGGGTGCTTTGACTTACAGCTCTTCCTCCTCAACCTGGCCCTGTGGTGGGTGCATGCATGGACCAAACGTAGCTTGGTAGACGGAAAGCATCCGGTGGTGTTGATACATGCATTCTGCACCATGGTCCATCTGCTTTACACTGCACCCGTCCATGTTTCTCGATAATAATCTCATTGTTTCCGGGGGCGATGACCCATAATCTAGGGTTCACCTCCGCCTGGAGACGAGCCTGCCACTAGCGCTGCAAGACGTCCGCCGCCTGCCCCCAAGCTTCGTTGCCAAAGGCGGCGTTGAGAGTGACATTTTTTGGCCCTGGGTAAAGTACCCAATGTCCCTCAAGTTGTCGATCTGGTTAAATAGGTTGTTAGTAGGGAGGTTGGTAGGTAGGCTGGCAGGCTGGTAAGAAAGACCGCCCTCTTTTTTGTCCCGCAAGTGCCCGCGCAAGTTCCAAAACACACTGCCCGTCTAGGCTCGCACGGGGGATGAATTTCATCAAGTTTATCGTGACTCGTGCTTGGCATATGCCAAGTCTTTGCTGCGTCCTGTCGCTGACAAACGCACCTCGCCCGATCTCTCGGGGGTGTCCCGCAGCACCGTGTACTATGTGAATCTACGAGGGGCAGTTTTGGCCATGTACTCATCTTCGTATCTGTACTTTGTGCATGTATTCGTACTCTGAATGTCGGAGAGATCTTTCTTGGATTCTGGGACTCCGATCCTTTGCCGAGGCAGGCACTCCTCCGGACTTGTCTCAGTGCATCAAGTTGACAGGTTCTCGGGTGACGAAAAATAGGAAATTTTGGTGGTGGCTTTGGCCGAAGGTAGTATCCTAGTCTCCTTTTACCCAAGTGCCAGAGATAATCTGGCACATGTATCATTGACTTGAAATGGTTGCTCAAAGATACAAAAGGTACTTTGATCCTCTCCCCTCCGAGTGTCTTCACCCTGCTCATACTTGATTCTCATCTACAACTTCTTCATCGTTGCTCCATCTTTTCGCTAGCTTTCTCAACTGCGATTGTATTTTAGCAGTCTCAAATCAACGGCCTCTTTTATCAATCTACGACCCCTTAAGATCCATTGATGACACTTCCGTTGGGAAGTGTCATCGCTTCCCTCGAGCCTGAACCGCCGAGGCTCGGGTTGCATTCCCGCTCCCCGGGCCTCCGTGATAGGCAACTTGCCTCGTATTTCCCAAGTGCCTGGTGCAGCAAGGCGATCATATGTCTCCCTTTCGGAAAGAATTCGGCACCACCAGAAGCGGCAGCAGCCATGTAAGTCCTTGGAGCCTGCCCTTGGCGATTTTTTGTTGTCTAGCACTTTTTAGAAGACGATAAGATGCCGGAAACAATCGCAGCCAGTGCCCGGTCGAACGCGAAGTTTTGACCTTGTGGTGATCTTGCAGGGAAATCTCCATGCGTCATCTGAGCGTTTGCAAAAGCTGGTCAATTATGCCAGTACCCAAATCAAGCCTCCAGAAGTTCTTGCTATTCAGGACCCGTCGTCTAATTTGGCCGACAAACATTCGAGCGCGCACGAACCTGCCTTTTTAGTTGATCAGGTGCCTGATGAGAACGGCAACATGGTGGCCAAGGTCTGGCGGTTTGCCTTCTTCGTTCACAAGCATATCAGCTTGGATTCCTGGAGAGTCAAATTTACTACGGGAAGCAACGCGACTCTGGTCGCCACTCTTACTCTGGCCGCGAAATGTGGCGAGGTGATGATCCACAACACATACAATCACGAAAAGAACCTCGGTTTCGAATCACTACTGGTCTCTTCTACTACCGATCCAAATTCCATCCTCCTTGGCGACTTCAATACCCATCACGGGAGATGGGGCGGCGTCAAGGTTAGACAAGAAGACGCAGCGGCCAAGCGCCTACTCCAGAAGACAGCCGCGGCTGATATGGCTTGCGTGTTGCCCCCAGGCATCATATCCTTCAAGAACGGTACACAAGCGACCACCACTATCGATCTGGTCTTTTCCGGGGCCCATCTCAAGGGCGATCGCTTCGCAAAATGCGAGATAGCCCCAGTATGCGTGTTTGAGCAATCGGACCATCGCGTGGTGCAGACCGTGTTCAAACTTAGGCCAAGGCGAGACATGAGCACGCGTCAACTTTGGAAAAGGTGCGATGAGGAACTCTTCGAACAGTCTGTGGCTGTTCTTTTGAATCGACTTGGCTTCCCTGATCTCAATAGCGAAGCCGGCATTGACGCCTACGCTGAACGGATTCTCAACGCCTTTAGGGTCGCCATCAAGGATCACGTTCCGTCAGCCAGGCGGAAGCCTCATCGTCCTGCCTTCGAGGCGCCTGAGCCGCCAGGTCTCAACAACCTCTTGGTGGCAGAGCAGCGTGCGTCGCGGGCCTTCCGAGTGTGCCGCCGGAAAGGTCCCCAAGCAACGCAGGCTAGAGAAGATGTACAAAAAGGCCATTTGGGCAACCTCCAATCAACTGCGCACGGGGAGGAAGCGAAGGTGGCGCGAACATGTTGCCGGCAAAACCAAGGCGCCCTTTTCCCCCTTCCGCATGGCAAAACAGTCTTTGGCCTGGTGCGGCAGCAAACAGACTGCTCACATGCCGCAATTGCGGAAGCCCGACGGCTCGTTATGCCGCAACGATGCCGAAAGCGCCGCCTGCTTGCGGCAGTCGGTTTGGTCCCACACAAGCACAGGAGCTCGTCCGGATCCCGTGCCGCTGCCCCGGCTCTCAGCGGACCGGGTCGAGCATTCCTCGCCATCAGAGTTCAGCCAAGAGGAGGTTGACGCGGCTTGCACTCGACTGACCAACGGAAACGCGTATGGCCCTGACGGTGTTCCTAGAGATGCCCTCAAGCTTGCGAGAGAGCCACTGGTGTAGTCCGCTTGGAAGGCATTTCGCCAGAGGTTGACGCGGCGCTCGATGCGAAGGAGCGGGTTCTCCTTACAAAACGGTATGAAACCGGGACCGTGGGGCTCGGGGAAAGCAATGGATTCCCGGTCTTCGTTTACGACCAATCTGCGCACGTGTGTGCGAAGGGTGTCTGGGAGACATTGAAGAAAATAATGGCTGCTGAGGCTGCTGAAAAACGCTACTGTGAGCCGTCTCTGTTACGCGAGCCGTCGCTTATCGCATATCCGTTCACCGCTAATCCCAATTCGGCCATTTCGTCGGGCGAGGGTATGGTCCATGGTTCGATTGAGCAGTGAAGAAAGGAGAAGGTCTGCTTTTCGTCTTTGAATAACATTGATCCCCCAATCTGATGTTCCAGAGATGCATCGGAAGCCTTCGGATCGCAAGAATAGGCGACCTGCAAGCTGTCTCTCACAAGTCTCGATACACAGACGGTGCTTCTCCGAAGGGCCCATCAATGGAGTGATCTGACACGTGTTCATATGTGTCGTCGGTTCTCAAAAGATCAAGCAAGGTTATGAATTGCGGATACAAGTCACTCAGTCTGTCGTATGCGTCTTGTGTCATGTATTTTCTTGCGTTCCTGAGCGACCATTGTCCAGTGTTGTCGAGGCAATCGATCAGAAACTGGAATCTTCGGGCGAGAAGCCAAAGATCGTGGTCGCCCGAAAGCGTCGAAAACGTGATGGAATTCGTCCGCAGGGCCAGGCCGTACATCTCCGCAGCGGCCGCCTTGCAGGTGAAGATGAGAGCCATATCAATGGGGCCGCCGTCGGCCTGCCTCAGCGTGCCGTTCACGAAGCCCTCAGTATCGCAGACGTAGCCACCCTCGACGGCCACGTAGTGCCGGTAGACCATGTCGCATATCTCGCGAGGGAGGCAGAAGAAATGCGCCATGACTGGGACTGGGCCGAGCCGAGAGCGTATAGTTGGGCGTTTGCGGCGTCCAGGGTCCGAGTAGGAAAAGCGCGCTTGAAGCGGGGCAGCCGGGCGCTCTGGCGTGAGAAGGAGAAGGAGAAGAAGAAAATGGTGATTATTATTAAAAGAGAATGAAGAAGAAGAACAGAACTAGTGCTGAGTGGCGAGTCGTGAGGATGGCTTTTGTTGAGACGTTTGTGGCGGTTGTGACTGAAGAGGGAGAAGAGATCGACAAGCCCGTCCCATGTCAGCTCTTTAGTCATGGATATTGATTTATCAAAAAAGTCCAAATCCGTATGTCCCAAATACAGCGAGTCGCATAGATCTTGTTGGCGGCGTCTAATGCCCTATCACTCCGATGGATCGACGGCGCAAGACATGAGGCTCGGGCCTGCACCGGAATGGCTCCGTCAACTGGCAATCTGCGGTTCGTTCCGGAAACGGTTCGTCCCTCGAAAAAATGACAGACAGGGATGCCGGCGCCACGTGAGTCCACAAACAACTGCAACCCTGCGGCAGGCGGCCGGCCCGCGGCCTCCCGAACACCCCCGGCCTGTCGGCTGTAGCGCGCGACTCTTGTCGAGATTACTAGTTTGAGAGCATAAGCGCCGCAACAGGTCGATGCCACCCGACACAGCTCTCGGCGGCCTCACCTACATATACGTACGTCCCCTGCACTGCCTCAATGGCGGAAGACGGCGACGGTCCGCGGTGAACAAGAGGCTCTCGGCATCACGCAATGTCAATCGTCGCTCACATCCATCCCGCTGGTCTCGCCGGCTCTTCTGCCCAGCTTTGCAAATACCCCGCACCGCCCCATCGTCCATCAACCGACACCAGCGTGGCGCAAGAGATAAACCTCGAGAAAGTGGCGGAACAATACACGACCGAGTCCCAGAGGAAAATATTTGACGTCGTGCGAAAGCACCTCCCGAGCGCAGACGGGACAGGCTGCGGCGTTAGAAGGGGAGGTTTGTGGAGGTGCTCGGGGACAAGGAGCGGCTGGGGCCCGACGATTTCTTGGTGGGACGGACAGAGCAGGCGGTCCGGAAGATGGAGGAATTCGAAGGCGGGGAGTAGCGCTGGGTACGGATAGACGGGAAATGACAGTGGGCTTGATGAGAATTTGCGCATTGGCTGCCTGTGTCGTGAAGGGGCGTGATTGGAATCGACGACTACGGGCCCTCCGCTATTGCGAGATCTTCAAGGCAAGAAGACTCTCATTGCTGGATTCAGATAGAATTCCATAGAGGTCTGGCCATCGAAAAACTGTAATGCACCACCGCACTACGCACGACGGAGATTGTGACTCTCCCAACCCGAACTTTCTGCAAGATATGCGTGCCTTCTAGGCATGGTAGTCGGGTACTCGGATCAATCCGGCCTGACACGCCAAATGACCTCTGCCTCCGTCCTTTCGACCGGCCATCTTCTCCTATAGCTATTCCTGCCACCGCTCCTGGTCGTACCGCCTTATTGGCTTCGGCAAGGCCTCCGATTGGAGTGGGTTGGTGAATAGAAAAATCTTGGCTGTTCTGTTGGGGTTAAAAACGCAGTGAAACACCATTCGTGGGGGTTCGTGCGTTTGGGGCTGGTGCTGGTCGCGACAACCCGGCACCGGCTTGGATACCGTCCGGGAAGTTCATGCTAACAATACGATACGTTGTGGAGATAAACCGATGCCGCGATTATTCCCCGCTGCTGCAACGGTTCTTGTTATCTGTTTCCTCCAAGGCTCGCATCGAGAAACCATCTCACTTGAAGCGCCGATGGTTTAGTGGTAAAATTCTCCGTTGCCATCCAGCAGCGTCGGGGAGCCGGGGGTTCGATTCCCCCTCGGCGCATTTCTTTTGCTTTTGTCGTCTCTGCCTCGACCGAGGTGGGATGGACGCCCCCCGGAAACGGCGAGTTATTTCCGCCTGATGAGATGACCTTCGCCGGCGGGCCGGACTGTTTGAGGCGGGCGAGAGTCGTGAAACGGGTGCCAGCCAACATGACACGTGACGGTGCGAGAGATTTGTCCCAGGTTGAGGAAGTAAGTGTCCCGGTCAAGACAGATGATTGATTCAGGACCGTTCGTTTTTGCTGAAATTACCAGCGACCATTGTCCCGACCCGACCGATGCACCTTTGCTTACCTATCTATCCCACGGCGGAAGGTGTTGCATACATAGATGGACAGATCGATGTGCACTTGAACCCGCGACGCAGTCAACGCCCGAGCTGACCGGCGCAATGGGGACCCGATCGTCCACTCTAGCGCCGACCACCACCCCCGGTCGGTGACAGCAGATCGACGTCGGTTTAAGCTAGCAAACAAGACAAGGGGCGGTGCGGATGACGGCACGAAAAAGAAAAGCTTCCATCGGCTTCTCTGGCCGCGCGCTAGTCCAGGGGCTGACCGCCGCCGCCGCCGCCGCCCCGCCATGACGCACACGACTCTTTCGTCTCTCCGGCCACCCGGGGTGCCCGGTTTCCAGGCGACGGAGAGCTGCCCGATTGGAGAGGCCTGGGACGACGCGCGAAGCCGAGGTATTAGCACTCTGGCTACCCAGCACAGCTAGTGCAGTAGTGCCTGTGTCTTTGACGGGTGCGATGCGGTAGCACGGTAGTTGGAGACGGGCAGGCGGGGGACTGAGGGGGTTCGCCCACAAAGAACCAGGCAGGATGTCACTCAAATCAACTCGGGCGGCCAGGAATCCCGAGGCAATGCCGAGCAAGAGCCCCCTCCTCGTCGTCCCCATCGTAGTGGCGTAGCAGCGAGTATTGCGTAAGCGACATGTTTGTAACACTCATTGCTCAGGGACAACCAACCCATTACCAATCAGGCGTGCATCGTTTCACGTCCGCGGACGTCAATCAGTCAGCCTGGTCTGGTGCTCCGCGGTGGGTAGCGGGTAGATAGCGGGTAGATTGACGGCCGACGAAATGACACGGTCAATCGAGCAGCGCTACCCTGCGGTGTTGTGGAGTCTCACACACAGGAATCCCAGGATCGGGAAGAGTGGGCGGGGGGGATTTACTTGAAAAGAGCCAGTCCTCCTCGTCGCAGGCCACTCCCGAGACATTTACGACTTTCGAGGGAAAAAATAGACTTTTTTCTGTAATTCTTCAACGACTTCCGCCAACAACACGCCACTTCCATCGTCCCTTGTTTTGACACATCCAAACTCTAATTAGCCCCCAAGACGAACACACCCGCACAGACTGCCCCCGCCATGGCGCCCAGGAGAATCCCCGCCGAGGACGCGGACCCGTCGCCGCTCGCGGCGCCCCTCAAGTTCGAGTTCTCGGGCAAGACGGCCGAGAACCGGTTCATGAAGGCGGCCATGACGGAGCGGCTGTCGACGTGGGACGCGGCGCGGCCCGAGCGGCGCGGCGTGCCGACGCCGGAGCTCGTCAACGTGTACCGCCGGTGGGGCGAGGGCGGGTTCGGCGTCATCCTCACGGGCAACGTCATGCTCGACTACGACCAGCTCGAGGCGGCCGGCAACCCCATCATCCCCCCCGGCGCGGCCTTCGAGGGCGAGCGCTTCGAGGGGTTCCGCCGCGTCGCCGAGGCCGCGCGGCGCCACGGCAGCCTCGTGCACGCCCAGCTGAGCCACCCGGGCCGCCAGGTCGCCGCCCACATCAACCCGCACCCGGTGTCGGCGAGCGACGTGCAGCTCGAGGGCGAGGTGTTGGGCATGCGGTTCGGCAAGCCGCGCGCGCTGAGCAAGGAGGAGATCAAGAAGGTCGTCGACGACTTTGCGCACGCGGCCGAGTACGTCCACCGGGCGGGCTTCGACGGCGTCGAGCTGCACGGCGCACAGTGAGTCATCCATGTCATCCTTGTTGATGATATTTGCATGGAAAAAAAAAAAAACACTTGGGGACTGACACCAAAAACAACACAGCGGCTACCTCCTCGCGCAGTTCCTCTCGCCGAGCACCAACAGGCGCACGGACGAGTACGGCGGCCCGCTGGCCAACCGGGCGCGCATCATCCTCGAGATCGCGGACGCGATGCGGGCGCGGGTGGCGGACCCGTCGTTCAGCATCGGCATCAAGGTCAACAGCGTCGAGTTCCAGGAGGGCGGGTTCAGCACCGAGGACTGCCGGGCGCTGTGCGCGGCGCTCGAGGCGCACGGGTTCGACTTCGTCGAGCTGTCGGGCGGGACGTACCAGAGCCTCGCGTTCGGGCACCGGCGCGAGTCGACGCGGCGGCGCGAGGCCTTCTTCCTCGACTTCGCCGAGGCGGTGATCCCGGAGCTGAAGAGGACGAGGGCGTACGTCACGGGCGGCTTGCGCACGACGGCGGCGATGGCGGCGGCGCTCGGGACGGTGGACGGCGTCGGGCTGGCGCGGCCGGCGTGCAACGAGTTCGACCTGCCGCGGAAGCTGCTCGACGGCGAGGCCAAGAGCGCCGTCGACACGCTGCTCGACGAGGACGACTTTGGGATCACGAACCTGCTGGCCGGGACGCAGTAAGTCGCCTCCCCGCGAGGGGGGTTGTGTGGTGCGGTCTGTGAGAGAGAGAAACGAAACTGACAAGCTTTGATAGGATGCGGCTGGTCGGCCAGGACAAGGAGCCCCTGGACGTCAGCCAGGAAAAGTACAAGCAGGTGTTTGAGAAGTCGTTGGCCAAGTGGTCGCAGGGGATGGCGGACAACGGCGATAACTCAAAGTACGGGTTTATTGACATTGAGGGCACGACGCTGCAGCCGTACGGCACGCCTTATGCGGCGGCGGCGTGAGGAGACGAGGGTGGGATGCGATGCATGGCAAGTAGTAGCGCTGCCTTTGACACGAGCAAGTCCGCCTGTCTGTAGAGCCGGATCATGCGTCACTTTGATGAGAGGTGAGAGATAACAGCAAGCATATTTGACAGCGATGATATATATGATGCACCCATTTGTGCCGCATAATCGTGACGGCATGTGCAGCGCTTTGCCCTGTGACGATGAACTCAATCCTCGACGAGAGTTCACGACGAACCCCTCGAGCTCGTCCGAGAGCTTCCCGGGATGGGCGACGCCAATCAACACACAGACACAGGGATGTGGGGCGGGGCATGGACGTAATGATTGCGCGAATGAAATGAATGCAATATCGGGCCATCAGCACCGAACATGCCAAACCCTGCGTGCGTCGAGGTAGTTCGGACGGCAAACTCAATTGACGTGCAGGAATACATATGTATACGAACGGGACCGAGAGTGAGCATGGGCCCAAATGAGAGAGTATGAGAGAGCGAGAGCAGGTACAAGGGTGAGAGTACAAGAGTATGGATAGTCTCACTCACTCTAAATTCATTCATTCATTCATTCATTCATTCCGTACTCTCAAGTAGAGTGAGTGAGTGTGGATCAGAGTGAGAATGAGCGGGAGTTGATGAGAGTTACTTTTAGCTCTGTTTTTGGGGAAAGCAGCGAGCGCGCTGCTGGTTGGCTGAAAAAACACGTCTAAAAGCCGGCAAGCCGGGATATTGACTTTTCCGGGTCCACTGACCATCCCAATCAGGCAAGCAAGGTCAATCAACACCTGCCCTTTTTTTCCAACCAGCCAGCAGCAGCAACTGCAACTGCAACTGCAACTGCACTCTGTTCTAACGTCGCCAACCCACACACGTTACCAACTGGCAGCACGCACGCGTCCAGACTTCATGGCCAGCTGGCAGCATCTGTCAGGCACTCCCATGTCTGACTATGTATCCGTAATCCTGAGATGATCAGACTATAGTACTAAGCCGACCCACATCCTTATCATTGACCAATGGATAGTAGTTTTTCCCACGAGCGAGTAGCGCTGGCCTTGACAAAAGAAGTGCAGTGCTTTCTTTGCTTCCTTTGCTTGCTGAAATTCCCTTCCAGCGAGCAAAAGCAGGCCGACCCCACTCCTACAGGCAGGCTACAGGAGAGGAGAGTGCGACCCCCGCCTTCCCCTTCCCCATCCCCTCGGGGCCTCCATCGCCCCTGCCCCTGCCGCCGCCTGTCGTCCCATCCCATCCCATCTCATCTCCCGTAAGCGAACGCCCCTAAAGCCCCCGCCCCTCCCAATTCCCCCCCCCCACCATATCGTCATCTCTCCAAGCTTCATCACCTCTTCTTCTTCTTCCTCGTCTTCCTCCTGCATGCCGGCGTTGAAGCTCGTCACCTCTGCGCAACGTCGAGCTCTCGACAAACCGGGGACGCGCACGCATCTCGTCTACTTCTTTCCCATTCTCTTTTATTCTCTTCCCCAGTCTCTGAACCGCAACGACGCAGCACCGCGACGCACCTCTACGAGGCACCCACCGCGCACCCACGACAGCATCGCAGCCGATAGCGATGCCGGTAACGACAATCCCATCGCCGATTGACTGAATCATTTCGACCCGTCTCTTTTCCTCAACTCTCTCGTCGTCTCTTCACCATGTACGTCGCTCGTCCATCCCCCCACACCCCACATTCATCGCTGACCGCCCAGGATCGAACCCTCGCTACGCTTGCGGCGCGCCATCACGGCTGACGACGCCCTCCTCGTCAAGCGCATCCTCAGATCCCACCCGCGCCTCCTCCACAACCCCGACAGCTCCCCCGACGGCCTCTCCAACTCGAACCTCCACCTCGCCGCCTCCCTCGGCCACCTCCAAATCTGCCGCCTGCTCGTCGACCTCGGCCACGAGGACCCCGACCCCGCCCTCAACGAGCACCACCAGACCGCCCTGATGCTCGCCGCCGCCGCCGGCCACACCGAGGTCGTCCACTTCCTCTGCGACCGCGCCCCTGATGTCATCCTCCGCCGCGACATCCGCTGGCGCGACGCCGTCATGGAGGCCAGCCGCGGCGGCCACGACACCGTCCTGCAGATCCTGCTGACATACGTGCCCCGCGGCGCCCAGGACGCCGTCCAGCGCGCCGACCTCGACGGCAACACCGCCCTGCACTTCGCCAGCAGCAACGGCAACCTCCTCGTCCTCCGCACCCTCCTCGCCGCCGGCGCCGACCCCGAGCGCCGCAACGTCTGGAACTGGACCGCCATGTCCTACAGCGCCACCGTCCAGGCCGAGGTCTACCTCAAGGGCCTCGTCACCGAGGTCGAGCGCCGCAAGATGGTCCGCCACGAGGTCGAGCAGCTCAAGAACTCGGTCAAGGGTGCCGTCACCGCAAAGGCCGCCAGTGTCCGCGTCGTCGAGGATGACGTTGGCGTCGGGGGCTGAGCCGACGGTGCCCGCCGAATCTACCATCACTGCGGAGGACATCTTTATTGGTTATGGGACGGGGTTTCGGAAACAGCATCAAAATACCCGGTTGCAGAGACGTTTATTCCACCGCTTCAAAGCGTTATTCAGCATTTGCGACGACGGCCAAAACCATACATCTCCACAGGGCACGCAACAGACGTGCCGGCCGGAGCTGAGAGCTCCGTACTCTAGACCAGTGCTGACAGCCAAACGGACGCCCGCTGCTTAACCGCCACCGCCAGCAGACCTGGACACCAAATTCGGGTGGGTGGCCCTTGGATTGATCCACGACGGGCGGTCATGACCGGGAGCATACGGCATCGGCCAACCTGTCACGCAGCCGTGCTGAAATTGCCAAGCTTGGCCGATTTCCGGGCTGCTCTTCTTGCATCGAGCTCGACAGGCTGGCGAGACAGATTGCCGATGAGGCATAGTCAGCCAGTCAGCCAGTAGAAGACAGTTATCGAAAGACGGAGTGGCTTCTCGTATATGTATGTCTGCCGTATACAAATAATTTATTGCGTGTTCTAGGGGACGGGGCTGCGGTTAGCTAGCGAATCGAACGTCGGCAGACAAGGATCAAAGAGGCCGTCCGGTCCGAGTCTTCCTTGGAGATGCACCGCGCCCATGCGCCCGTCACCAGCCACATTAACACCAGCCACACCACCCACATGCGCCACAGCTCCAGTCAGAGGGCGCAACCAACCTTGGAACAGCCACACGGCATAACTCAGCCGAATGAGAGACCGACTTACCAACAATTTCTCGCCCAGAATTGCATGTGTAAAGTGCGACACAAATAACAGAAGCGTCGGATCCGGTTTCGACCGTGCACTTCGCTGCTGATGGTGGTCGCTCTTGGAATCCACACGGCGTTGATTCACTACTGACGCCCGTTGGGTCTCACACTCATCTCAACTCAGATGCCACAATCATGGCAAACACGTGGGCGACTGAATGACAATCACCCGCAGTCACGCGGGCCGTCGTCCCGTGTTTGGACGGCGGTGAGTTTGCGTCGACTGCCGTCTCAACGCCGGCGGCTTCCAGTCACCGATTCACACCTCTGCTCAATACCATTATATATTGGTTGCTGCATGACTGTGCCAGTCCTTTTCTCCAATCCATCTCGCATCATCACCTCCACCCAAGGTTCACAAGCAAGCAAAAGGATCACAGACAACTTTAAGCAAGCTCGGCTGCCCAGCTACAGCACATAGCAATTGATATCGTCTTCTTCGTCTCCCCCCACATAGTCACCGTGGCTTCGCACACCTCCTCCGACCGGGAGGAACCGGAGCATCTACCGTACCCAGCAACCAAGCTCATCGTCGCCCAGCACTGGCACTGCTCGAGAAACCCTCCGTTCTGGGGCTACCTCATTGTCGGCACCTTTTACGACCGCCACAACAACGTCGTCTGGAGCACCGAGATCTTTGCTTTGCAGCCAGACACCCGCCGCACACGGGCCACTCACTCGGAGGCATCGTCCGAGTCGGGAGTTGGTGAGTCACTCGCCATCCGCGTACCCTCATTCACTGCCAGTCACTGCCAGTCAACAGCCGGACCCTCCCTCCCCTCCGGCCGTGTAAATAAACCCTTCAGTCCCCCCCGTTGCTAATTCCTCCCTAGGATCATCAGAACCGGCCATCAACAGAGACCTAGCAGATCGATTCTCTCGCAGTCTCAACCTCGCGCAAAGTAACAGCAGCATCGCGAGCCCAGCATACGGCCCATCAAACCCTCCACACCCTCTCAGCGACGCGCACCTCTGGGACCCGTCGCTCGCAGGACCCGTCCCCGGCCACTGGGTCACGCAATACGATCACCGAATCGGCAACTGGGTAAACACCTGGCAACCCAACCAGCCGTCTCACATTTGAACGCTTAACATCAGCCACCCAGTGTAACCCTCACTCGCATTCCCCGGCCACCATGTCCAACCCCATCACCGGTCACGACGCGGACCCCCGCCGTCCGTTCTTGGGCCCCACCAACGGCATGCCCATCCCGCGCTACGGCGACGCCTACATCCCTCACGGCGGATGGACCGGCGCATACGGAGGCGGCGCCGCCCCGGGCTACGGCAACCACTACATCTACCAACCCAGCCCGTACCCTTACCCCGCCGCGCCCGCGCCCGCGCCCTATCCGGGCACGACTGCGTACGCCTGGCCCCACGCTCAGCCCGGCGCGTTCGCAACCTACCCCCTCCAGCCGGGCGGCCAGGGGTCCCACGCGGCGCGCACGGCGCAGGGCCTCCCCGCGCTGGACCCGCGCAACCCGGCGGCGCAGCTGAGCAACTCGACGGGCGGCACCGGGTGCGAGCCGGGCTACAACTACTTCTTCCCGGCGGCGCACACCAAGATCCACGTGTTCCGCACGGCGCAGCCGCCGTGGCAGCTGCCGGCCAACGCGCGCGTGCCCTTCGCGGCGTTCCACGTCCCGGTCGGCACGACGCTGGCGGAGCTGCTGCGCGGGTTCGGGGCGAGCAACCCGAACCCCAAGAAGAACAAGTGTTTCGAGATCGTGCAGGCGGGCAACGGCCGGTGGTACAAGGGCCTGTGCTTCTCGGGCGACGACAAGGGCATGATGAAGATGCGCGTCGCCGACGTCGGCTGGGACGCGACCCGGACGGGGCTGCCGGGGCAGAAGCCGGTGGTCTGCGTGTGGCTCGTCAAGGACTGAGATGGGGGTAAGTGTGCCGGAAAGCTTGGTGGTTCAAGGTTCCCTGGCGACGGGAGTGGGAAGTAGTCTCAAGGCGGGTTTCGTCGATGGTGATCTTTTTTCAGGTTGATGCATTGAAGGATAGCGAAGTGCGCCGTGCGCGGGGAATCAAACTCGCCACTCTAGCTTGATTGTTTCTCTCTCTAGTGCTTGAAAGCGGTGCATGTTACGAGTGAGAAAACGAGAACAGAACTCGAATGCCCTTTGTACCATTTTTCTGCCGCGTCTCCCTTGGGTGCTTCGTACCGCGACGGTAAGAGGCCGTCTGCTTCTTGGAAATATCTGTCATGTTGTCGCCGGGGCCCAAGGACGTCGGGTGACCACGGCAGGCGGCGGACTGCAGCATTCCTCTGGACAAGCTCAGATGGCGAAGGACGAGTAGTTGGGGGGGCCATTGTGGCCCAAAGAGCCAGAACATGTTGCGCTCCAAAGGGGGGGGGGGGGAGACTTTGACCGCCGAAAGGTTCCCAAGTTTGCTCGAGATGCACATATTTCAAAAGTGGTTGAGCACCAAAGTTATGCACAAGTTGACACCCGCCCCCGGACCCAGCCTCTCATGTACGGAACGTCGTTCAAAAAAGCTCACGAACCCCCTTGCGCGGGTCGCGCCCACAGGGCTGAGACGGCTAGGGGGGAAGGGAGAGTGGAGATGCCGGTATCGGAGGGGTCCGTCCACTGGTGAGAATGTCACCGGTACAATCCCCGCAGGATATTCACGTATCCCGTGGAAGAGCTTAAATTCAACGACATGCCCGGCCGTCGTCGGCGTGATTATGCAGAGGTGCATCGCACAGTGCCCCTCGCGCTGTGTGGGTATCTTCCACAAGTACCTCTTGTACCTGTACGATCGGTACTGTGGGGGGATCAAAACCAAAATGTCGCGATAGCCTCATGCGACGTTATACGCACTCCACAACGGCCTCATCAGGTGCCACGTCGGGATGCATTGCACCTATTGCTTGCACGATTCCCTTGTATTTCGGACCTCCCTTTCCGCATTTTTCCTTTCATACAAAAATGCCTTTTTGATCTTGATTCTTGTATATCCAGCTGTTTGCTTGGGCCTGTGACGCCACGTAAATCGTCTCTCGCATTTTTTCCGGGGCCAAAGACAGGCGGAAAAGCGGTCGCACAACGTAGCATCAAGCGCTGGTAGGCACAGAGTTCTAATGCTAGCAGAAACACCCGATGGCCTCGAATTCGGCGGAAGACGAATTACTAACATGGCGGTAGAAACATATATGGACATGCGCCAGTGTCCACAGGGTAGACGAGATTCCACACGCATGGTGCGCCGTTACGGTCTCCAATGAGGCGCGGTTGGTTCTCGCCCATCACTCTCCGATGGGGGGTCGAAACAGACCACAGAGGGACCACCACAAAGCTCGACTCCTCCCACGAGCTCGGAACGGAGGCTGCCGAGATGATGGGCGGGCGAGTTTCTCTCCATAATTGGCGATTCCGTCGCTTTTCATCAACGCCGTTGGGATACGGCGTGTCATTGGTCGACTATTGGAACGTGATCGCCTTGGGGAAGTGTCCATCAACGGCACGGCGACGGCACGCCGCCCATCCGATGTACGGATGCGAAGCCATGTCAGCTGTAGAGAGCACAGTCTTTCCTGTGAAATCACAGCGGATGAACGACGCCAAGATTCGCAACAACGTAATGTTTTCGAGTAATAGTCAGTGGTTTGCCTTGCGCATAAGAGATAGGCCTGCTGCAAAGAACACTCTAGCTAAAGATACCATGCTATTTCTTTATGTTACTATTTCTAGTTATTATTCTGGATCACGCAGAGCTTGTAATAATGCTCTCGGCACTGCATCTAGACTTTGGGGTTTCAGCTCTTGAAACTCTAACCACGGCGCGTGATGGGATGGACTGCATTTAAATTTACTACATAGAACCAAGCTTAGTTATTATTATTAGCAGAGCAAGAAAAGGTCTAGTAGAGACTATAGAACGTTGCTTCTAACGTCTTGGCATTTAAAAGCGTCTTGCTAAAGGGAAGGGCATCACGGTGTTTACAGTATGATCTTAATGTAAGGACATCGCCGATAGGTCGGCGATAGGGCGCCTTATAAGGTCATGTGTGGTGCAATTCAAGGCACGTAGTGTCAGGATTGGCGGATCTTTTGGCAGTTGCCAGAATGGTCTATTGTCAGGCGTTGGCACACCACCCAATTCTATTACACGCAGATTTAACTGTTAATTGATATCGCAAACGTTCTAGCGCCTAAGAGTCGCTTTTGCTGTAGTTAAAGGGAATTTAAATTTAGCAGCTACTCTGTATTATTATCTACTTAAGCTTAGTATCTATTTTAGAAAAAACACCTGTTAGCTAACCTGTATACCGTACTAAGACATTGAGATACGGTACAGATTAGATACAACAGTGACGCTAACAGTGACTTTACTGCTAATAGACCTTCCAGCGCGCCAGTAGGCAGCCAACAAACTAGGCGAAAGATGCTTCAATGCTTGCATGATTGCAAGTATCGCTGTCAATATTGCTTATATGACCTGTCACTTTATCGCTGTAGACTAGGTGGGAAATTGCCCTGTTACATCAGAGGTGCTGTTTGTTAAATTCTGCCTACCGTAATATTATATATGCGCTAGGTGAACTGCACTAAACTGCGTATGAGGGTTTGGAGTGACTATAACCATTAATAATCTTTGATTACAATAAACCACAGCCCCTGTTAAAAAGAGTGGCAACCAGTTTATCACTCTATTAACTACGCATCAAATTTATCAAGTAGAAACACCAATATGAAGTCGTCTGTGCATGTCATACACCACATCTGTGTGGGTCACAGCTGATACGACGACCACGTGGCCGTTCCCAGCTCCGCGACACATCACGGAATTGAGTTACCTGTGTCTGAAACCAGGAAACGATCAATACAAGTCCAAAAGCTGCAAATGCCAATGCCGGTATGATTTACTTCCTATTCGGGTCCAGTCCACCGTCAACGGCTGACAGATCCCCAGCATCCACATCCGTGGCGGCAGGCGTTTCGGGCACCAGCCGAATCAGAAACACCATGCAAGGGACGGACAGGACCAGAAGAGCGGCGTTGACGTAGAACGGGATCCTTGGATCGGCGCCGCTCGTCGAGTTGATGGCGTATGACACGGCCTGGCCGGCGGTCTCGAAGGCCCGGAACAGACCGCCTGTGCGGGAAGAAGACCCGACGTCCAGGGAAAAGGTCGACAAGATCCAGTACAGCGAAAGCTGACACCAGTAGCTCGTCGTGAACATGAACAGGTAAGGAAGATAGGCTTCGGCCCATCGCGACGTGTGTCTTTTTGCGAGGAAAAGCAAAGCTGTCAGCGCTGCTCGGAATAACATGAGGGTCGGGGGCTTTGGCAACAACTTACAGTTCATAGTCGAGGGCCACCCTCGACTTCCCCCCGCCAAACTTGTGGTATTCGATGCCGATCCAGATGAAGCTGGCCGCCTGAGGGATAGTCCAGAGGATGAAGGCGATCCACGCCCGCTTGCTCTGCGACCACCGTGTCCTGTCCAGGAGCTTCCCGTACGCGATGACCATGACGATTGTCAGGCTTGCTGGCGCGGCGTGTTAGTTCCCAAGCCTCGCCCTCCGAGGGGGCCGGTGAATGGCACTTACGAGTGAGCAGCGACGACAACGCGCGCGCGCGGACCGAAAAGTGCAACGACAGATACGTGCCCATGGTTCCGCCGCAGAAGAACGAGTAGAAGGCGGGTATAGAAACGAGCCAAGTCTGGATTCGGGTTGTGTCAGCCGGTGAGGCAATGCAAGATAACCGGACGGGGAGACGTCGATATGTGCACACACCTTCCTACGCTGCAGGTGCCTCCACAGGGCGATGAGCTCCCCCTTCCAACTGATCCTGCCGCTCATGGGGACTTTGGTGCCGTCCTTACGCCGGACGCGTCTCGTGGGACTCAGCAAGGCGGCCCAGATGACTCCAGTGCATTCTGTGTGTACCCTCTGTCAGCGATGTCTCTTGACACGGATAAACGGCAGCGATTCTCACCGAAGCCGACAAAAATGAGGTAGGTAGACCACGCGATGCCTCCCGCGCTTGATCTGGAGGAGTTGTTGGAGAAGTTGATTGCTCCTCCCACGACGCTGCCCGAATTACGCATGGCGGACCAGATGCCTGTTTCATCACATTATTATCGGCGGTCCGGCGCATGTCGGCGGGGTGCTTGCCTAGGTAGAAGCCTCTGCTGTCCGCGTCCGGGTATGACAACATGGCAGCGGTCTCGGCCACGTACAGAAAGCCGTTGGCGAACCCGCCCACAAGCTACAGAGAAACGTGAACATGCATCACTATCCATTTGAGTGCGACCAAAGCGTACCCTTGCGAGTAAAAGATACCAGTCTATGTGGTACCTGGCGCTGACGTAGTACGCCGAGCCGGCCAGAGGCATCGCCACGGCGGCGATCATGCATGACCAGTGGATGCCGAACTTGTTGATCAGAGGTCCTCCAAAGATGGTGAGCAGACACCCAGACATGTAGGCGAGCGAGGTGGCCAAGTTGGCCAGGTACGGGGTCGAGAGGCCACCGCCGCCGAGGTTGGAGATGGCGTCCGACATGGCGGGGCCGACGAAGGAGAGGCTGCACGTTTCGACACGGGTCACTTTTCACAATGTTCCCGCCTCTTGGCGCCGTGGATCATCTGAACTTACGCTCCAAAGAGGACCATCTGGAACAGAACGCTTCGGTAGAACTTTGAGAACCGGGAGGCGCGCAGATAGCCCTCGTCAACCTCTTCGGTTGGGCCTCCATCGTATACGTGGCTCGTGCCGATGCCGACATCTGTCGTGCTAGGGATCTTGTGGTGATCTTTTGTGTCTGATGAGTTTGCCATGACACAGAAGGGGGCAATTGATGCGGGTCAAAGACGGGGTGGTTAGGTCCACGGATCAGATGGTCAACCGGCATGGACGTGTATATAATTATGTGCAACCTAGTAATGAGCCGACTATGGTTGGCTTATCCCTAGTTGTCGAGAGCGCTGCTAGCCAATTCTATCCACCCTCCGACTGGTTATCGCTGGTGACGACTACCCCTCCGCGCGCAAGCTAGAAACGTCTGGGTGTGGTTGACATCGCTTATCGTCGAAGCTTGTGCAGCTTGCTATGCCGCAGTCTTCTTATCTCACGTTGCATCGGTATGGGGTCAGGACAGGGTTCCCCGGTTTATCTACCAACCACCCCCAACTGTCAGATAGGGAAGATAGGCGGCACCACACCTGTTTTTTGGGGAAGTGATGCGACGCTCAGTAGAAAGTTAGACTGAATGCTAGACTGGTACCTACATGACCGGGCCGGGCACCCCTCTCGAGCCGTGTTGCTTTTCCTAATACCCTGTGCAGTCTTCAAAGGCTATATGGGCGGCAACACAGAGCGGCGCTGTCACCGGAAACACGGCGCTTTTGCTCCGCACTCGACCGGCCCGGTCAGTCTCGACATAGTTGAGCACGTTTCTGTCTCCTATCTTGGCGCCCGCCCACTCGCGGAACGGGCATGGATGCCCACCCCCTCCGCAGTTACGTCAGCAGAGCCGATCCCGGTGGGAAAGACACGGGATAGAAACCTCGTTGACCCTCTTATTAATCGCGGGACGCGGCGGCTTTCTTCTGGGAACTCTCGCTGATAACAGACTGTCTGCATTGGCCCGGCTTCGAGCTCCAGAAACGAAGCCCACCCCCCTCCTACACATCGAACGCAGTCATGCCGCCTTCCCCGCTCCCCGTCCCGAACTCCACGACCTCCTTTTGGAGGTCGACCCCGCTCGCTCTGGACGATCACCGGTCGACCCCCGAGCTCCCGGGTCAAGTCGACATTGCAGTCATTGGCGCCGGCTATGCAGGGGCCTCGACCGTCTACCATATCCTGGACCAGTGCAAGGCCCGCGGGGTGCCGCCTCCCAAAATCGTGATCCTCGAAGCCCGGCAGGCGTGCTCCGGCGCCACGGGGCGCAATGGTACGGGCCCCAACTGGCACTCGAGCCACCCCTCGAGACGGCGATTCCTGACTGTGAGTTGAATGTAGGCGGCCATCTTAAGCCTGACCCGTACAACCGTCCGGCAAGTCTGCTCGCCACGCACGGCATCGAAGCCGCGGCCGAGGTTGCCGAGTTCGAGGCCAAGAACCTCCCGGCCGTGAAGAGGGTCATCGAGGCCGAGGGGATTGACTGCGACTTTGTCCTCACCCGAGCCGTTGATGCCCTCATGTCCGACGCCATCCACAAGCGCATAAAGTCTGGCGTCGACGTGCTCAGGAAGAACGGCGTCTCCGTGATGGACGATGTGTACTACGCAGAGGGCGCCGAAGCTGAGCAGGTGAGCCGAGCACCCCTTTGATCGCAAGACCAGATCGATCGATGTGCAACGGCGGCGATTGCTAACCCCACGTATAGCTGTCTGGAGTGAAAGGGGCCAAGGCCTGCTTCTCATACAGCGCGGGTCACCTGTGGCCGTATAAGCTCATCACCCACCTCCTATCCAAAGCTATTGACGCGGGCGTCAACCTGCAGACACACACGCCTGTCAACGCGGTGACCGAGACCCCTGACAAGGACGGTTATCTGACGCTGTCCACCCCCCGGGGAAAGATCCGTGCCGCCAAGATCGTGTACGCGACCAACGCCTACACGTCATCCCTGCTGCCCGAGTTCGTCGATAAAATTGTGCCTGTGCGCGGCATCTGCAGCCACATCACGCCGGGCAAGAAGCCCGCTCCTCTGCTCCCCAACTCGTACATCATCAGGTGGTCCGACACCGAGTACGAGTATCTCATCCCCAAGCTGGATGGCAGCATCGTGGTCGGCGGTGCGCGGTCGAAGTATTACCATGACCTGCAGTCCTGGTACAACAACGCCAACGACGATCAGTTGATTGAGTCTGCGAAGACGCACTTTGATGGATACATGCAGCGCGTGTTCCACGGCTGGGAGGACAGCGGCGCGACCACGTCCAAGGTGTGGACCGGAAGTGAGTCGACATTACTACCCAACCCCCAGTCGAGAGGGCAGTGTGAGATGCTAACCGTGAGCCAGTCATGGGTTACTCTTCCGACGGGCTGCCGCACATTGGCGCCGTTCCCGGGAGGCAGAACCAGTTCATCATCGCCGGGTTCACCGGGCATGGCATGCCGCAGATCTTCCTGTCGGCGAAGGGGGTGGCGTCGATGATTGTGGAGCAAAGGAGCTACAAGAGCACGGGGATCCCGAGGATCTATGAGGCTACACAGGAAAGGCTGAGCAGCCCTAAGAATACGATCCTCGAGAGCTGGGAGGGAGCCCAGAGAGCCAAGGCCGAAGCACCGGCACCGAAGCTGTAGCAATGTAGCTGCAACTGATGACTGATAGAGGAGTCACTAACAAGCAGGTGTTACACAGCCGATGTAAGGCGGCCGTGCTTACTATTACTTGGTAACTAGAACAATGTCGCAGATGCTGGTGGAACCCCCTGGGTGTCTGTGCCAGTAATAGAGCGTGCTATATTGCATGTTGTATTGTCCAGGTAGTCGAAGAGGTGCCACCTTGAAGGGAGTGCTGTTACCGAGTGATCAATATAAGTTACAGTAGTGCTGCGGCTCTAAACTTTGTACTGGAGACTGAATCACGATATGTGGTCATCAATGAAAAACCCCCACGCCAGTGTCGACGAGGCACATATCGTGACAGCTAGCCTATGAATACTGTTTTAAGAACTGGGGGGAAAAGGGGATAAAGGTTGCTTTTGATGCGCTTGGAAAGCCATGCTCCGTTGTATGAAAGACAAATCAGTTTGTTGCTTAGAGCAAGCAACTTATGACACCCATCAGGCCAAAACTTTGCAGCTAGCTCCGAATAACTGGTAGCGTATGCAGCCAAAAGACGCCGCAGCACACTCCTCTACAGGCTTAGCGTTGTTTCTACATGTCAACGGCACTTTGTATACTAGTCGCTGATCTGTATCTTCGAATGCAGTATCATTTCCTCGTAAAGCACTTTAGTAGCTACAGCATAGCTAATAGCGATACTGCGTGTCAAACCCATCCACTGCCGATGTAGAGGCGGCTTCACTATTGGGACGCAGTCGATGATAGTCCAACACAGGAGTGTCTCGATAGCTATACTTCACGGTGTGTCGAAACGCAATGTATGACGGAAACAAGCTGCAACCTTTTGCAAGGAACGGCAGAGCGGCAACGTTGCCTTTTCAAGGAGCCGATATCTTATCTCTACCCAAGCCCGCATTTGATAATAAGCTGCATGCAGTCAGTAGCCCGTTCCCACCTACCATTTGTGTCGCCCATCTCGTATCAACCGGGTAGTGGAACCAGGCGGGAGCCAGCACCGGCTCGGCTGTCGGTATCTTTTGCAAACGGACCGGTCCTGGTGCGAGGTGCGTACCTCGAACGGGAAGCTGAGACCTATGCGATTTCGAACATCGTCAAAAAAAGGGGACATTGCAGAGAGAAAGCGGTCAGATGCTCAGGCTGCATTTCGAAACAGAGTTTCATTGACCTGAATTGCATGGAAAGGGGTGCGGCGCCGCAAGAAGATAATTTGAGCTCTTTACACGGCAGTTTTGCGAAGCCTTCGGCGCAAACAAACGATTGCGCGGAAACCAGCACACATGAAGTTTACACCACTCTGAGCCCGTTGGCATACTAACACGACTGGTTTCTAATCCTTTTGAATACAAAAACGATTGGAAAACGATTGGGTTCCTGATCTCTGTTTCTAGAGCACCGGGACTGGCTGAATCTTGATGACTATTAGTCTGGGACTATCGAATTGAGGGGATCTTTTCATCTCGGCCGAACCTAACACGAGATAACAATTATGGTTCGCGACTGATTAAACGCACTTAGGACGGTCATGTGGGCGACCCCGGTCACCGTGAACGCGTGAGGGTTACCCGACCAACGCATTCCAACAAGGTTTCCATTAGAGTTTCCCCCTTTGGGCTAGCGAAATGACATGGCATGCGCGATACAGCGAGCACCGGGCCGGTGCCTCGATCCTGATTCCCCTCGCAATATCCGGGAACCTTGTCCGAGCAGAGGGGCCGATACGGACTACAAAACACTGCTGATAGGGGTTGTTGTGGGCACATGCCGGCGGAAGTGTTTCGCCGATAGCGAACCGGGAACAACGCCGGAGGTTGACGTTGTCGACGAACCCCCCCCCCCCGGCACTTTTAATGAAAGTGCGGGGAGAGGCGAGGAGAGAAGTGCCGCAAAACAGGCGACTGGCGGTACTGCGGGGTGACAAGCCTCATATTTAATCTACATCCTCTTGCTGGTAGAGCGAAACAGAGGGCGAGAACGCACACTTGCATCGTGTAATTATCCTTCCACCATCGCCTCCCCTCTTTTTTGCATCATATTCGTGGTGCATCGCATTCCTGCTCCCTCATCATGGCTTCCAACAAGAATGTCGTCTTTGACGTGGTCGGCACGCTCGTCTCGTACGAATACATATTCGAGGCCATCGACCAACGGCTCGGCGAAAAGCTCCGGGCCGAGGGCATCAAGCCCAGGCTTCTCGGGTGGTGCTGGCTGGAGGTGGCCGAGCGGGAGTTCACCTACCTCTCCATGTCCGGACGTTACGCGGTATTCAACAAGGTCTTCGCGGGCCTGTTCTATCGGTGCCTCTACTACGCTGGCATCGCCGAGCCTCGCTCGTTCGCAAGCGAGGAGGACGTGGCCTGGCTCGTGGCCGAGTACAAGAAGCTCTATCTGCGAGACGGGGCCGCCGAGTGCATCGCCAAGCTCCGGGCTGCCGGCTTCACCGTCTGGTGCTTCACAAGCGGGGACGCCGCCCGCGTGGGAGGCTACTTTGCCCGGGGCGGGGTCGACATGCCGGCGGAGAACCTGATATCGTGCGACTCCCTGGGGCTGGCCAAGCCGACCCCGGAGGCGTATACCCCGATCCTGGCAAAGTTGTCGGGCGGCGGCGGCAAGCCCTGGTTCGCGGCGGCGCATTTGTGGGACGCGTCAGCAGCAAAGACGTTCGGGTGAGTAGCCCTTCCGTAACACCGGACCCTTGCTGCACCTGAGTAACACTTAACCCGTCCCAGATTCAAAGCGGCATACTGCACTGCCAATGAGGGAGAGGCACTGCCCGATATCTTCGGGGAGGTGGACGTGGTAGCAGATACACTGCCCGCAATGGCGGACAAGCTCATCGCTGCCTCTGAGAATTAGGGCGCAACTGGAAAATGGTCTTGGAGCATTGGAGAGGAGACACTTGTTTGCGCAGCGAATCGGGTCGCTGTTAATGGCGGTGGATGGTGGTCAAGCTTGGTGATACCTAGACTTGCATAATGGACATATTTTTTCCGACCACAACGTGACCTATCCCGCCGTTCGAGTGACGCACAATCAAGCGAGCAAGGAAGTAAAGCTGGTAAGGGGTGCCTCGCTTCCAGGACGCAGGGCGCCAGTCCATTTTATCCCTTCAACCGAGCGGTATTAGTCTAGATTAGGTGCAGATCCGGCAAGCCGCCGACGATATGCCGGTAGTAGAAAGATGAAGCACCTTCCTAAACCAAATGGCCGCAGCCTATGGGATCGCGTTCAGCTCTTCGGCTATTATGATCATGAGCATGGGTTGTGGTGGAATCCTATTCTTGGCGGTGTTTCCCGCCATCCACGTGCCGCCACGGAATCCGAAGACCGATACTCTCTGTAAGGTTATTTGCTAGAATCATGGCAGGGTCGTTTCCGATCTCCAATTAATGGACACGAGGTCTCGTCGCCACCGGCGGCTCATGATGGATGTCGTGCTAGGATTTTAGCCGACGGCCGGCTCAGTCCTCGTTGTTGCCAAGATGTGAGCGTACGCAAGTCGCCATATTTCGCCTGGTAGCGACATTAGCCTGTAGATTGTCCAAAGATACAGCCTAAATCGACCCATCTGAACGCGTGAAGAATTTCCGTCAATCTCGTAAATGTCACGATGGGAGACTAGATTAGATGCTCTAGAGGCAATAACAGCAATATGTGTGCCATATATAAAGCGGCACGGCAATCGCATCCGAGAACTGTGTGACTGACACCGCATCAACCAAGATCTTGTAAATACCGGAGCGCTACTGAGCCCCTTGTTTCGTCACCATGGTTTCGTTCAAGTTTCTTCTTCTGGCGACGGCGGCTGTCACTGCCGTCCTCGGACGCCCTTTCGACTTCCTTGACGAGGTGGACGACGGCAACTCGACCGAGATTCTCGAGGCCCGCCAGGTCACGGGCAACGCCGAGGGCACCCACAACGGCTACTTCTACTCGTGGTGGTCTGATGGAGGCGGTCGTGCCCAATTCACTTTGGGTGCGGGCAGCCGTTACTCGGTGAGCTGGAGCAACGTCGGCAACTTCGTTGGTGGCAAGGGTTGGAACCCTGGTAATGGCCGGTAAGGAGTCATATGGGCAACAAGATGCCAAGTTGATATGTATATGCTAAGACCGTCATCAAAGAACCATCAACTACGGCGGCGCCTTCAGCCCCAGCGGCAACGGCTACCTGGCCGTCTACGGCTGGACTCGCAACCCTCTGGTAGAGTACTACGTGGTCGAATCCTACGGCACCTACAACCCCGGCAGCGGAGGCCAGTACAAGGGCACCGTCACCACCGACGGCGGCACCTACAACATCTACGTGTCTACCCGCTACAACCAGCCCTCCATTGACGGCACGAGGACCTTCCAGCAGTACTGGTCTGTGCGCCAGAGCAAGCGGGTCGGAGGCTCCGTGAACATGCAGAACCACTTCAACGCCTGGGCCAGGTATGGCATGAACCTCGGCTCGCACTACTACCAGATCGTGGCCACCGAGGGCTACCAGAGCAGCGGCTCTTCTGACATCTATGTCCAGACCTCTTGGTAAGTTTAGGAACTGATCGACGGGCGTTTTGATGGTTACTGACGCAGTATCAGAGCGCCCCAATGGTAGTTGAAGCAGCGCATGCTAGATATCTTCTGAGGCCCGGTTTTGCGTTGTAACGGCTCAAGTGGTTAATTGTGCTTGCAACCCTTGTTATGCTGGCCTTACGATTAACCGGTCAATTTCTATTCATGAACCCTCCTACCTTATCTTAAGAGCATGCATATAGACCTGATAGGGAGCTGCTACACTGGCGGAGGGGGACTTGTTCAGACGGGATGAGAAGCAATATAACCCAGTCATTCATATTAATCTGGCTTCAACAAATATTTCCGTGAAAAGGAACCAATGTTTGAAAGTGTTTGCTGCATGACAAGAGCCCAGTGATTGCTTTTCCCACCGACAGGCGAGCTCTGATGCTCTTCGACAAGAGTTGCGGTCGCCTGGAATGATGGCAACTTCTCCGAAGAATACCCTTCATGCTCAAGACAAAGATGAGTCCGGTCTCTGTCGTACACGGTCCACTTCCGCATTCCAGTTCGACACAAAACGTGAATTCGGTTTCTCTGACAATCCCCCCAATCCTAACCAAAACGACAATCTTACTTACCCTCCATTCCTGTTTTTAAGTTGTTATCTCCCTTTATCATGGCTGAGCATCAGATTCTCTGGCGAATGATGAGCCAACTCCACATCTGTCTTTATTGTTGCTATACTCCAACCCGAGTACAGCATTGCTCGTTCGATCTCGAGCATCACATTTACTCGACCGAGAGCTTGAACGCTCGGTCCTATTCATAGTTTCAGCGGCTGTAGGCGTCCATTGTATTTCTTCTTTTCTTTTTTTGAGTGTGTAAAATCTTATCTATCTGCATTGGAAAGCATGTAATCAGTCTTTCTTCTCTTGCCAGTGATATGAGTCAAGACAGAGCCGAAGACTAATCGGGAGCTGTATCATTACGTTGCTACCCGCTGTCAACCTCGTAGTCGCGGCCATGCGCTCCCAATCTCTAGACAGGTGGTCGTGCCGCCGCCAGGGATCGGATTTGGAGGTACATCAGACATTTATGGTCTTCTCGATCGGACTACATGACATAAGATCCAGTCAACAGGTAGGCTGTCGGACGCAGCTGCATGTAAGCATTTGATGTAAAATCATGCTACCCTATCCAAACATGGTGATGCTGTAAATACTCATAGATGGACGGATGAAGTTGATCGGTGTCAATTTTACTAGATTTTTCTTTGCGGTTCTTCTTTTCGCTTTCCGCCTCAACAGCTTAAGTAAATAGTATTAATATTATCGACTAAAAATATGGAAAAGTAAGGCGCGAAGTGCTGTTTTATGAACTGAGGTATCGGTACTTCCTGGCATGGCATCAAGCGCTTATCTATTGATCTTCATCCAATTTTATGGTTCATTATTTTTCAGTAAGTCATTTGCCAGCAATCCGTTTGCTTGGCCTCCTTAACTCCTTTATTGTGTGGCCGGCTCGGTTTCCGGGTAGGTGGGGTCGACTTCGTCATCATCGAAAGCGAAATCCTCGTCATTTTCTATATCGCGAGCATGATGCCTCCCGCCCTTTCTGCTCCAGCCTGGCCATCTGAGCCCGCTTCGCCTCTCGGGTCCGGGTCGAGTTTTCCCTGCCTTTCTCGTCGGCGGAGTTGGGCGGCGGGAAGGTTGGGGTTGAGTTGGCACGAAAACCGGATTCATGGGCGGGTTTTTGACGTCGACGTTGGGTCCGTCAATGATGGGTTCCGCATCGCGAAGGGTGCGGGCGGCTTTGATCGCACGGGATTCCGGCTGGCCCGCACACGTGGCGGCGCCTGGCTCGGCCTTCAGGTTGGCGTACAGATCGGCGCTGAACGCAGTGTCCAGGGAGGCTTGGAAGTTTGCATCTTGAAACGGGCACCGCGCGAGCTGGTACACGGCGCCGTTGAACTGGTCCACGGCCGGTTGCGGCAGCTTGTTCCAGCTGATCAGGGGCATTTCGAGGCCGTCTGTGACGTTACTGGGTGCCGGATACACGGAACTCTGGCCTCGGTATGCCACCACGGGGTGTGTGTTAGAGATGGCGTCTGTCGCGAAGAGCGTGGGCATTTGGAACTTGGTGTTGGGGCTGTAGGCGTCTTCCCCAAGGGAATAGCTCACTCCGGCAACGGTGAAGTCGGCCGCAGTGGCATTGCACTTTTCCGTGTGAAGCCAAACTACGGCGCTCAAGTACCAATGCCTGGATGAGGGGTATTCGTTCGTCCTCATCATCTTGGGCAAGTACCATGAGTAAAGCACCGCCGTGCGATTGTTGGAGGTTCCCACTCTCGAGTAGACCTGGCCCTTGGAGGGATCCCGACAGCCATCGCCCTCGTCACCGGTCGGCTCGAGTCCACCACTGGCAATCCATGGTTAGTCACAGCCCTGAGCGCCATGTTGCGTGAGAGGGCTTTACAACGCGCTTACCTGTGGAAGCCGTCTGCGTCGACAGCGGGATATGGGAGACAGCCCATCGTATCATAGAGTGCGGGCTTGAACTGCAGCTCAAGCTCTCCAGGCAGGCCGTCCGCAGCCTGTTGCGCAAAGGGCGCGATTTCGTCATGGGGCTTCGATTTGCCTTCGAATGCATCGTCGCCTCGCGCGGAGAGTGTACTGCCTGATGCGGAGGCAATTAAGCCCAGGGAGAAGAGCGTCAAAAGCGAGTGGCGTATCATGGCTAGTCCGATACCAAAAAAAAACGAAAGTATAGATTACGGCCAATAAAGAGAAACTGAGCAACTTCGACGAGCGCCTGGAGAAGGGTGCAAATAACAAACCTACGGCTACGCCAGCGCAGTATATAACTTCTGCGCCAAAAATACAAACAATGCTGTAGAGCGGAGCAGGTCCGGCGGCGCCGACGATCTTGGTCTGATCCCGGTTCTTGGAGTTGCAACAGGATATTTACGCGTAAACAAAACGCTACTGATCGTCTCCAATCGGTACGCTCCCTGCGCTTCGCCGTAACCGTCCGACTCATTGACTCGAGTCTAGGTATGCAGAAGCCAGGAACCTGCATAAGCGGCCACTGCCTGTAAAGACGCATCCCTGCACAATTCGAACCCGATCGCAATTGTCAATCGAATCATCCGAACGCCTAGCTGACAGGCCATTGCGGGCCGCGGCTGATCCTCCGGTCGGACATCAGCGAACATGGTAATTACTATAGTGGGGACTCAAATGTCTGAGCCCAACCTACAATGCACCATATTAAATCCTCTAACTTATTATTTTAGAAGCACTGTGATGGGATTGGTTGGATTGGCAGCCAATAGTCACTGTGACTAAGAAGGCTTTCCTATTTATTTAGAAAGACAGGGGCCAAAGGAAACAGGAAGGAGGACAACCTTAATACTCTACATACATACATAGAGAAATAGCAGAATACACGCCTAGCTATCACTTCATCTTCATTCTTATTGTAAAAACACTGTTTTCCGGATTACCGAGTCAATCCGAGACCTTTTAGAAAATCTTGTATACTTTAGATCTGAGAATCGCAAGACTTATCGATTGAGCCTATTCGTACGCTGATCGGACGTGGCTTAGAGTGGTTGTGGTTTTCTCATCTATTTCTCCTTTTTCCCTTCTCTGTGGCGGCCTATGTGCCCTACGCCTTTCTCAGTACCTAATAACTTATTATTCTAAAGATAAAAAATATTATTAACTATAAAAAATAGCTTTGGTATTTATTAGTATTATATATCTTTTTACTTTTATTTTAATTATTAGACTTTAAAATTATAGTGCATTAAGAACATAGAGTTCAGAGTTCCTATAGGAATACAGTACTAATCGCACTTATTCTCTACTATAGACCACTATAACTAGAATTCTCTCAAGACTATTACTTAAATCTTTTACAATGCTATAATAAATAATTAAAAACTATGAGTTTACTAGTAAAATAATGTTTAAATTACTTCTAGTATTTATTAAGATTGTATTTTAAATTTATTTCTCTCTAGAATACTAAGATATGATAGATAGAAAAGTAGTAATTTAGATAGGCACTATAGGTTGGGCCCAGACTTTTGAGTCCCAACGGTATTTAATACCACTCATCTAAGCTTGATGGTTCTGTCCATGTGGGGGTTGTGCGTGCAGTCACGCCCTCTCCCCTTCTTTACAGACACTTATCAGTGTACCGCCGGAACCGTCCCTGACAGATATCCTGAGATTTGGATCGAGAACCTGAACATACGGAAACTCTGGAAATCTTGGTGAAATACACGCCCTAGCTGCTGAAGAGTGCTTTTACTCTTTGGGCACTTGTCTCTGGCCTCTCCCATAATGGTCTTGTATCGTGGAAGTCAGGCTACTCCGCGTACTTTGGCGTTTGCATAGAGCCTTGCTTAGTAAAACAATTGGAACAACACACACAACAACCATAATAACAATTTTATACCAGTCCTGGCTGCTGTAGACTTGAATTAATTAGGTTATCGGAATGATGATCGCTGTTTTAATCAATCAAGGTTTCTGTTCTTCCTCTCTTTTGTTACATGTATTAAATATGTAGAGACAAGGCAAGCCCGGATGCAAAACAAAAAACAGTCTCCTTTCACAGAGGCACCTCACACAAACTGGCAGGATTAACTAGCGGTCTATTATGAAATTGATGAACCCAAATGCCGGTAGATTTCTCCGCATGGGCTGTGAATTGAACTCGATTACAGTAGGGTTGAGGTCCCCACTCGGGTAGCATGAACACGATTCGTGCGGCCGCTGGGCTATGCTTGTGCTCTAAGTTTGGATTGATGACCTCGCAAGGATTCGGCATGACAGCCACCGGCAATGCCGAGGAGTGGCTCTGACATATATACTTTGCGTCACGGAATCGTGCAATTCCCGGCAGCGTCGCAAAACCGCTGTCGTTCATTTTTGTGCCCTTTACATCGCCAGCCACCGTGCAGGTAACAATCGTTTTGTTCTGTTTTGCAAACACACGGTCGCTTTTCACGATGATTTCGCAACGTTTTCTGGCCGTCCTCATGCTTCTGAGCGGTGCACTGGTCGACATGGTAAGCCTTTGGATCAAACCCAGCCAAGCTCCTCGCATCAGGTGATGGTCACGGCATTTTCGAGAGCCTGCTAACATCCAGCCTTAGATCTCAGCTCAAAACGAACGGAAACGGCCTTTTGCCGTTAGTAGCCCAGTTGTAAAGGTCATTCTAAAACGACATGACTAACCATGGTGTAGGGGAATCAAGCTTACTCTGTGGACTATAACAACGACGCGACAACTGGGAGATGGATCTTCAACATCTACGGAGACGGCTACACTGAGGATGATGATGCCGTCGATTCATTCATGGTCAACACGCAGTCAAATCGTCTCACTGTTGTCAGGGCCATGAACGGGCTGGACAAGACGGTGCCCCGCCTCAAGATGCGAGACGTCGTCCAGGAGTGCTTGAGGATGGCGGGCCTCCAGCCGTCGGATATGAAGGAGATAATGGGCTACATGGTCGATAACAAGGACATGCAGAACGCCCTCATGCAGTGCCGTCATGACATGAACCTGCAGCCAGGCCAGACTTTCAGCCTATCGAGCACCGACACGGAACCGGCCAAGAAGACATGCTGGACCAGGCTTGCCGTTACACCCTTTGGAAACTCCGTCCAGAGCTTGCTTTCCGGATTCGCTGTCGACAAGCAACTCACGAAGATCGAAGTGGAAGACGGGACGTCGTGGGACAACTTGTACTACAAATTGTCATGAGGCGGGTCATGAAATCGGGCTCTAGATCAATAACATACACGAACTAGACAGCATGAGTTGTTTAATACCTAAACGAACCACGAATGAACGTTATACACGATATCTTACTATCCACGGTCACGAGGGAAATGAATTTATGAGCGCAGATGAAATATAGACTACTTGTTACGGCGATGTCTCGGGGCTGTGTTAATATATAATAGATTACCTGACTCGTAGGCTGTCTCATACCTCACGATGATTGGACACCATTAGAGCCCCACAACCCCTGTGACATTTTGTAAGCTCTGTAAGATTAGCACGGGTGTATTGATGTTATAGTCTTTAAAGCCGTCAAAACTTTGTGCCTATTTCCTCTCATTTTCATTTTTCCACCTCATTCACAGAGTCTGTCCTACTGATAATCACGTAATGACCAAGGCGGGCCCACAGCTGCCAAGGTTGCAATTAACCTATAAACCATCACGACACATGGTGAATTGTGAATATTCATACTCCTCACTGATCCTGGCACTCACCCGGACTAAAATACTAACCTGACGTTGGCCAATATACTTGCCGTTTTCCAAGCAAGACAAAGCTCGTGTTTTGATAATTCAAATAAGAAGAGAATGCGTGCAGACAACTGATGTCACGATATATAAGCTACTATTACTGCTCATGTAACTAACAGTATCGTTAAACGGTATCGTTTTGTTACGTGACAGTTATGAGCCCAGCTCCTACCTGCTATATGCCATAATGGTATAAGTGTCAATTCAAGTGCAGCAACTAGCTATGAATCTTAAGCACCGTGAGTTCTATTCCCAATAGGGTCCCCTGGTCAAAAATCCTACAAAAGTCTGTATGGATCTTCACTACCTATGATTGGCGAGATGTACCCAACTAGGTTTCTACTAAAAAAGTGCTCAGATCTGACTTTCTAGGTCAAATCTGGGGAGTGTGTCACGATATATAAGCTACTATTACTGCCCATGTAATTAACGGTATCGTTAAACGGTATCGTTTTGTTACGTGACAATTGAGTTGTAGGCCGTCTAAGAAACGGTTGGCACGAACCCCATCATTCTACAGACGTTATGCCGCAACGGGATCACTACGTCCGCGAATATTAACGCGCTTCCAATTAATGACGAACTACGGCCAAGTCCCGCTTGTGTGCCTAGTCCATTCTCTGTCACGTGTTGCATACACCATTGTATGATTGGCGAGCTCGCTTTCAGTACCTAAACAAGCTAGCGCTGACGGCGACGACTCGAGCCACGACTCTCGTTAATGTTAATCAACAAAGACAAAGCACGCTCAGCTCGTCTTCCCCACCATCCCAGTAACCAACCATACGCACCACTTTGTTTGTCTTCCCAGCCATTTCGCTCCCTACAGCCCTTTCTGTCACATAAGGTAAATGAGCAACAAGAGTGAAGACGTTGGTCGCTGCTAGTTGATGATGAATGGGGGCGTCGTTGCTCGTAAACGGAGCATCGAAGGAAGAACCAAGGTCAAGACTGGATGTAAAACCTGCAGGTCAGTCACAGCGAGCAAGTCCCATGACAGTTTCACGCCACGGGAGATTCAACTGCGTAGTTATTGTTCTGAATCAGCAATAGAATCAGAAAGGTCAAATGCGATGAGAGCAAGCCATTGTGCCACAAGTGTGTCAATACTGGCCGTAATTGCGACGGCTACGAGTCTCCCTTTGTATTTCACACCGGCCAGTCCTACAAAAAACCCCATGCGGGCGGGTTACAACCGCACGCGGCTCTACGAATCGTCCGGCCCGCCTTGGTTGAGATCGACCCACGGGACATATGTCGTCTCAATCGTTACTTCTCTACCAAAACCATGCTCGACGTGGAGCTTGCCTGCGGCGAAGAAGCCAGGCAGATCCTTCATGCCAGTTTGACCAACCCGCCCCTGCGGCACGCAGTCTCGTCTCTCAGGGCGCTCCGCCAAGATCTCGAGGTATCCGGAGACGGCCCATCGTTTGCCGCGCAGCAGACCCCTGGCCGCCGCTACGGTCTCCAGCAATACAATATGGCGTTGCGGGGTCTCGCGTCCAATCTGTCATACCCGGGTACCCACGGGCCGATGTCGGCACTTCTTTGCTGCCAGATCTTCATCAGCATCGAGCAAGTACGGAAGAACTACGCCGCCATGGCCCAGCATATCGTTCGTGGGCTCAGGATCATGCACGAGTGCGGGGCGAGGCCTCGATTCGTTGCCGTGAATGACCTGGCGCCAGCATGCCATGATCAGCTTCCCTTGCTGGATGTTTTCATCATCAAGTTATTCGCTGCGCCATGTAAATTCGCGGACGCTCCGCAAGCAGCCGACAGAAGCAGGACGATGTTATCTGTGTGTCCGATACCGCCTCGTCGACAGCCTATTAGGCCTTCCAGCCTTCGGGCGATTGCACCCGACATGCGGACAAGGCTTGTGAGCATTGCTACATCATCGCTCGAGTTCCTCAGCAAGCTGGCGCAAGCCGACACAGTGGCAAGCGCTCTACGGCTTCTGCCCCGAAAGGCATCGCTGCTGAACTCCTTGGAATCGTGGCTCCTTGATCTTGAATTGATCCAGACCAAAACTGAACGCCCTGGCCACGAGCTTCTCTCTGTCTCCTTTCTGCGCTTGTTTCATCTCATCTTGAAAATCGTTATTTTGGGGGCCTTGGAGTCCTCGCCAGGTATTGATGACGCGGTGCAGATTGAGAGCGACCGACTGGAGGCCGTGGCCGAGCACGTGGGTGAAAGAGCCGGTACTTATACAACCTGCAGCGGACTTGTGCGCTAGGAATTCAAATGGGAACGGGCCGGCGATTCTCTCCCACGTGGCTTGATGCACTTCAACATGCCAACAGAATGACACTGAGTCAGACGCTGTGGGTGCATAAGATTGTAATTATTATGTACACGATTCAGTTACAGCGTACAGACCGATCAATCAGCGGCCGGCCCTTTTTTGGAACCGGCTTCCGCCCCGAGCAATTGTTGTCTGCTCTGGGATATTGGAGGAGGTGTAGGGTGTACGGAACTATAGCGGTGCGGTGCGTAGCCCACTACCACTAGCCACCCTTACTAAAGCAAAGCAAGATACCTCACCTTGTACCTCAAGGACTATGCTAATCAGAGGCTTGTATCTAATCAAGGCATCCGTAAAGGATCAGAGATGAGAGACAGCTCCCAAAGTTCTTTTGTTATTAAGCTCAACTGTAAACTAGAGGAGAAAGACTCATGAGTTTGGAAGAAAGTCAAAGGTAGAGGTAAAATCAAGTGTGAAATCTTGTACGTCATCTGTTATGACCAAGATGAGATCTCTCCTATGCCCCTCTAATTCTCAACCAGCAACGCATCTCAAGCATAATAGACTCCTGGCTTCTTGTCCTACCACTGTCAACGGGTCGACCGGAAATTGTTCTATAGCTGTGGACAGGTTGTTACGGCCCTACTAGTTGGGGTGCTGGCCGGCGTGACTATATAGTGCAGAACAGGGGATAACGATACAGGTGCATCATTACCGAAGCTTTTGCTTTGTGCCAGAGTTGATTGCCCTGACTTGCTCGTGACACAGGTCTAGAAGTAACTGACTGGGTGGTCTGTATGCAATCTACGGTACCTAAGCCAACTTGAGCAAAAGTAGCAGTTTAGCTATATCAGCCGTAATCATAATTCCTCTTCCTAGTAAGAAAAGCTTGTCCTTGACGTAAAGTAGAAGTAAGAGTAGACGAAAACGTGTGAACCACCTAAATCATTAAAGCTATATTTTGCTAATTTTGGTATATATTTAAAAGTAACTCTATCGTCCTGTGTACCACACCAACTATCCCCATTAATCTGCTATGTCTTTATTTTCATCTGGATTGGAGGTATAATTCGCGTAGTCGCCCGTAGCGCGTAGTAGTCATTCAGAAAAAGTCACCTTTACTGGGTGACTGTTCTAGTGTGTGGGAAAGGTGCTACCCCAGAATACTATTTCATAACAAACGCGTAGAATACCCTCACAATAGGCCTGGGTCACTTTGTTCTGCTCCACTCCAAGACGACTTGGTAGTCAATTCCTAGATCGATCTATAAACTCATTGTGAAGGGCATCTTTCACTTCAATCCATCCAAGACGACACTCGTATTAGATATGCACCTGCACTGACCTCAATAGAAGATTTTCCGACACGCGCCAAAAGGCATACAGTATTTTGCAAACCATCCTGCCGCCACCTTGTCCATACTACATGATCGTCATCGATTTCCTCCTCGCCCTACCCATATACGAGAAAGGCTTTGACGCTGCGATTGTGGCCGTTGACAAGCTTACCAGGAAGTGCAGATCATACTTGGACAGGCCATGGCTACGGCTTTGCCATCTTAGACCATCTTGTTCATGATTCCGGCTACGATGTTCCGTCCCGCAGGACCGATAGGGTGTATAATGCCTTTCTTCGGGATGGTATCATGTCCATCTGGTTCAAATCAGACCTTCATTTCCTAGCCCCCTGAGACCTTCGCAAATCCGGTCTCAAGGGAGACGCCCTCGAACTTAGGGATGACATTTATAATGCGTTGTGGGTATGATTGGCGGTCATAGACTGTGGCACTCACGGAATGCTTGACCGAGTCTAGTGAAGAAACATCTTCGCTTCACCTCCATGCGAAATCGAGCTAAGGGGTTCCTCGATGGTGCCTCCCCTTGAAATGGGTGATAAATTCTCTTACTTTTAACGCCAGTAAACTCTAGTATATCCTTCTTTTCCCCACAGCGGCAACTTTCGTGTATGCCCTTGGCAGCCTCAAATCTGTTCCTGATCCTACATTGATCACAAGCTTGTCATTTTTGGAACTCGGCACATTGTCAGTACATCATAGGGCAAGCTGCATACCAACACTGCGTACGCAATTTTTCTAAAGACTACGAAATATAACCAACACAGTTGGTTTGGACACTTTTTATGGCTTGGGGCTATGATTTGACATTGTTTATCCGTGAACACGGTGATGGACCTAGGCCCTGCGCACCAAGTTTGATCGGATGACCTTGACAGGCAGCGTGGGTATTGCTGACGACTTCACAAGTTATTTTTTACAGTGGAGGGACTATTCTTCGAGCATGCAGTGATTGTGGCAACTGACGACGCAGGAAGTTGTGGAATATAAGCGTATGACACTGTCATTGAGGATGACTTTTTCATGGTTGTGGTGACTAGAGTCGCGCTATCAGCACAGCCCATCGTCATGAAAGAGAAAACTTAACATCATGCTTGTAGTGTCTCGATTCTTAAAAGGGGGGAGGCTGTTATAGTCCTTGGTTCGGTATGTTCACTCTATTACTATGTACAAATTAATCCAATGCTCCAACAACGCCACTCATGCATTCTCTCCCCGTTAGCCACCCAGGCTTCTATCGAGATGCCAGGTAGAAAATCATGACTGCTAGGAAGGTGGTCACGAACCCCATCCCGATTCCTGTTTTCCAAGCCTCCTGCGCATCTGCCTTGAGAGCATCCGCATTTTTGAAGAGGAGAATCCAGCCGTGTTCGAGCCCCTTGCTCAACTGCGTCCCGGCGCAGTAGCAACTGTCAAAGAAACCTATCAGCTCGAATATCGAGATGGCCAAGAGCCAGATCGTGTTGCCGATGAGGAGTAACTGGCCAAAGAGTCGCGTCGTGACGGCAACCGCTCCGCAAAATTGCAGGTAGACTGTCGCCCTCGTTGCGTACTGGTACTCTCGCATGGTAAAGTGCGAGACCCATGCGGACAATAGCATCGCAGCGCATGAGACTGTCGAGAGAAGGCCGTAAATAATATAGCTGCCCGACCGGCAACCCAAACCTTTGACCACGGTTTCGTAGGCTATGTAGATCGCCCAGCCGGTCGTTCCCCACTGCAACACGAGAGAGACGAGCATAGACCAGGCGACGTGCCTCGAGAAAGTCGACATCGCTTCGGGGGACATTTCGCTGAGCCTGGTATATTCGACGAGCTCGTAGCTTGACGACCCTTCCGTGTCTTGAGGACTCCGAGAAGGCTGCTGAAGATGGCCTGCACTGTCCTCGTTGTTCTTCCTCGACCGACCGGTCGCCGTCGCGGCATCGAAGGCCATGTGCAGACGATCCGCAAAGTTTAGCCAAGTGATTGACCGGGCGTAGTTGAAGACCGGTCCTTGCTGACGCTGCCAGCCGACGACCTTGAACATCCCTAGTAACCGTTTGGGTTGGATCACTGGTGAATGAGGCTGCGATTCATTCATACGGTGCGTATCAGGAACAAGCACAGGGCTGTCTTCATCGTTGATGAGTTCGACCCCGTTCTCGACACGGGTGTGTTTGTTGGCGGCTTGGAACGCCTTTTTGACAGTATCTTCCTCTCTTTGCGTGCCTACCATGACCCAACCGATGATTACGGGGACCTGGAGAAAACAAGGGACGTCAGTGATGGTGCGCGGAAAGGAACATACAACCGCGTACGTACTAGCCATATCCAAAGGGACCCTGAAGACAAGACCAACGCCTCCTCGGTATCGCCGACCTTTTGCTTCAGAGAGCCCGTAACGGTGAGAATCCAGGCGATGATGGCCACTGTCAGTTGCGCAATGAGCGAAAAGGTGACCGGCCGACGAGTCGATTTGAGGTTCTCCGCGGCTTCGCTCCACCACGTGGTGTTTGCATCCAGTGTCACCAGCCGTTCAAGCAGACCATCCCTGTGCAGCAGCCGTATGGGAGCCTGTCCAGTCTCTTGAGCAATGACGCGTGCGCTATCGATCCGGCTCTTCATCTCTTTGGAGGCTACTTCTGAATTGCTAGCGAGGTTTCTGAATCGCTTCCTGATCCACCGCTTATTCAAGGTGGTCATCATCAAGGAAAAGGTCATGAGCAAGGGGCTACCGAGGCCGATGCACACGCCAATGATGTCTGCTTCCCCGCTTCCGGTCTCGTAAGGGAGCTGAGCAGTGAGTGCCAGCCAGGGGAGCAAGTAGTTGGTCGAAGCAGAGGCGAGACGGTTGAAACTGGTGGCCTGCGATGCCTTTAGATTATGACCTCAAATAGAGAAGACCGGGCTGATTTCCTTACCATGTCCAAGTCGTTACGACCGCAAAACTCTTTGCATATATCGAGACTGATCCCCCAAATGTCGTTGGCCGTGACATTGCTCATTGGTTCGCTGTATCGTGTCCCGTTGATGCCAACCACTATTCCCTTGATGATACGCGTCCGGGTCTCATGCGTTCCGTTGGCATCCTTTTCTCCATTCCACGCGGTCAAGACCCTGTCCGTGCATTGAGAATACCAACTGGGATCGCTGTCGCTATCGGATTGAGGCGCAAACTCTTCGAAAACACCCTGCAATACCGTGTCTATATCAGCCTGTGTGTTAATGGGCCTCTGAGCCATTCCAGCAAAGGAGGACTGTAGGCAAGGCCGGCGTGGCGCACGTAATAATCGTAGAATTCAGAGATCCCAGATTCTGTTTTTGTAGCCTCAGAGACGGGACGTGTGTGACTTTGGCCGACAAGGGGCGTGTATTGTACTCTTATAACTCGGTCAATCATAACCACTCGCAAGCCAACCTTTGCGAGTGGCGGTGCCAAGAAAAGCAACGACAAGGCGACCACGAGGGTAGAAAATATACCTAGGCAGCAGCTGCGAGGCGTTCTTTTTTGGCAGAGATAACCACTGCAAGCTGATCAATAGTAAGAGGGTGTGGTGCGGCTTACCAGGATGGATTGGGAAGCTGACCATGCTGTGTAACCCCCCACTCCGCGAGCAAACAACACTAGGATGACCCAAGATTTGCCCATTAGGGGCAGGTCAGATCTTTCGCGGGGGTTATGCGCAGCCTGATCTTGACACCACATACCATATTGGCTCTGAGTTGGCTGGTGAGGATTCTCGAGTCTGATGTCAAATACGAGGTCTAGACCATCCATGGGAGGCCACCCTCCCTAGCAAATCCCTCGAGCTGCGAAGCCTGGCACAGCCTCGAGAGGCAGAATGCTGCCTGCTCTGGCAGGCTGCGCGCCGCCACTGACTGACGGCACTTTGGGGTTTTTAATAGGTACTGCGCGCCGCCCGCTGGCCAAAGGGCACGAGACGTTGATCCCTCAATCTTCCCCTGCGCCCTCTGTCCGTCAGTGGCGCAGCAAAGAGTTCTTCTCTTTTTCTTTTTTTTCCAACTCTCTTGCATTCTGAGGCACCCGGAATTCGGGGACCGTGGATATTTGAGCCCATACTATGTCGTCAGATCCCAGTGCGCGCCGAGACGACCACGTCTGATGACACGGGGACGCATTCCGGGACAAGCTCGCAATCTCAGAGGTGCAAGAATATGTGATCCTCTCCAAGCCAAGAATCATGCCGCTCATTGAGAAAGAACCGCTCGGGGACCGGCAAGACGCCGTCAACGTAGTTACGCTCGATCGGGATCCCGCGGGAGACTCGGAGGCCGGGGCGGCGCTCACCGTCCGGGTGGAGCCCGTTTTCCATCCTTGGTCACTATGACAAACGAACGGAGAGCCGGCTCAGATTCTGTCTGCACACTGGGGTTTTAGGAATTCGGCATTTGACGTTTGCATCCCATCTTCCCACCTTTTCGTCAAAGTCAATTCCTCCGCAGACTCTCCCACGCCCGATCTCCGTCAACCGCCATCGCTCGCAATTGCGGCCCGAAAGGCAACTCCGATACTCATGGCTACTGTTACAGTACCGTGACCTTTGGTGAAGTTTGAACGGATCTTCTAAAGGATGCACTGAGTTCGAGGCTTGTGAAGCCATACTAGGCAGCCGTCTGGGGAGATACGGTAAACGGCGCACGGTACGAGACCCGTTACACTCGTGTTGATCATCAGTCGGGTTCAACATGCAACGGAAACTGGTGAAAAAAATGCCCGAAAGAACGAATCTGTCGCGGCCGACGTTTGGGAGAAAAGAGCAACTTCTGAATAGCGCGCATAATGTTGGTAGGTGATTCATACATCTCATGAATCCTCAGTTCACAGCTCGCCGTGCGGCGCATGCTCTGAATCGATCCCGCAGGCACGATTTCTGCCGACGACTTCATCATGATTCGCAAGCCCCCCAGTTCTCTGATCTTCCCGGCGGCCTCTCCCGGAGAGTGGCACCGGAGGGCTGTCGCGAGATGGACACCTTCATCGTTCTCACCACGGAGTTTGACCCCCAAACCCGCATCATGCGACTCAAATTGAAGTCCAGGGTTCTCGACGGCGTGAGCGAGGGCAAGGGCGTGCCTCTGTGACGCGTAGCTATGTTCCCGCATCAGTAATACGCCAACGTCATGCTGACAACCGGCTTGGATAATTGCGTTGCGTTACCGGTAAGACCCAATGCTGGTGCTGGAACATATCCCCTCATGTATTAAAATCCGTATTACTACTATAGATTGTACGAGTTATAAGCATGGGTAATCGTGTATAAGTCTACTCCGGCGACGGTTCTCTAATGGTATCATGAAGCAACGGTTCTCTCACACATCCACGCGCTGACGCGCGCGACTCATTCGCAAACAACGTTGGCGATGAACTTGGGCACAACGAACTCGGCGGGGCCGCCGGTGAAGGCCTCGGTGCCAAGCTGGTAGACTGTGCACAGCGTCAGCGGGCGTCGCCTCGAGTCCCGAGGAAATAGCAGGGCTCACGGAGGGGAGGGGATGACTTACCCAGCATGTACTGGTTGTGCTGCGGGAACTCGAACTGGTGGCTGAGGAAGTTGAAGAACTGCTTCACGTCCGCGTTGAAGTGCTGGATCGGGCCGTCGACCGGCAGGAAGCTGTACACCTTCATCGCGCCGCCGTGGTTGTAGCCAAAGTGCAACTCCCACCGGTGGCCGCACAGCTCGACGTGCGCGATGGGCGCCTTGGACTCGCTGATGGGCCACACGCCACCCAGCTTTGCGAGCCTGTTTGCATTTGGAAGAAATGTTGTCAGCCGATGAGCCTTCCGCCATCATCTCACGCGCATACACGGCCACGGGGTTCTCGTCAAAGAGAGTGAGAGAGAGAGAGAGGGAGGGAGAGAAAAGAGATAAAAAGGAGAAACAAAAAAGGAAAACCTCACCAGATCATGACCTCAAACTCTCCGCTGCTGTTGGCGTGGTCCTTGTCCGGGTCGGTGAAGATGTCGTAGGCGACGTTGGCGCGCACGTCCCAGGTGCTGTAGTGCCACTCGGCCTCGGTGGGCAGGGCCCGGATGTCGCAGAGGAGGCGGCGCTCGAACTGCCGGGCGCCGTAGACGTACGACTTGACATTGTGCTCGCCACCCCGCCACTCCCAGTCGGTGGACCACGAGATGCCCGCGGGGGCCCCGGAGGCGCCGGGGGGGCTCGGCCCGTCGTAGTGGGTGCGCTGGGAACCCGAGGTGGCGCTCTCGAGGCCCCAGGTGTTGTTGTTGAGCTCGTACCCGTCGACGGCGTGGTAGGCCCATTTCTTCTCGAGGGTGACGAGGTGGTTGCGCGGCGGCGGCATGTTGGGCGGCGGCGGCGGCGGCGGCTGCGCGGGACGAGCTGGCTCTAGTTCGTGATGGGACGAGTCGTCGGAGGTTGAGCAGCAGGATCCCATGAGAGGCAACTTGTAGTCGAGTGGCCGGGAAGACCCTTTTCTCTTTATCAGACGATCAGGGACTAAGATTATGCGGCCGGAAGGTGAGGGGTAAGCTAGGTATTACTTTGGAAATTGCAGCGTGTGTTGCGTCAGGCCTGGGTCAGGATTACCTAGGAAGACGGGACGAGCTGGAGAAACGCGTCTCCAGAAGCAGGGGGACCTTGGGCTTTTGGGGGAACAAACACGCATCCCGGGAGGCCCTCTCGGCAGTGCTGGACCGCCCGGAACTCCACTGCGTGCGTCAGCTCTGGTCCCTACCAAGGCCTCATGGCAAGCCGGGGGGCAGTTGGCTGACGTCAATGGATTAGGTTGTTGTTTTTTTTTCGTGGAAAAGAAAGCAGGGCAACGGCGGCGGAGCCCAAAAGGCACATATCGAGCTTGGTGTGGGGGGTTGGCAAGCCCATTAATGGGAACACTGAAAGCTGCATTTTTATTCTAGGGACCTCGCCTCGGCCGTTGAGGCGTTCAAAAGAATGATGGGAAACCCGTTGTGGATGGGGGAAAAGGAGTTGGAAACACATAACGACGGCCTCTTGGGAACCACAGTCAGTGGGAAATGCCGAACAAAGATGCGCTGGTCAGCGTGTTGGGCTTCTCCCAACTCGGATCAATTGCAGCAATACACGAGCAATCAAGAAGGTGATTGACGTGCGAGAGCCAAGTTCGATGCATGAGCGTCACTTACTGCTTGTGCTGCAGCATTTGGGTCATGAAGCCAACAAAACCGGTATTCTTACCCATGTCGATAGGCCCTGTAGATCACCGCATTAGTTCAGGACTTCGACTTGCGAAGCAGCAAAATGTCCAACCTACGCCGGCATTTCCATGCATGTTTTTGATTTCACCCAACACTTCAACTGGAATGTTTCAAAGTTAGATGCACTGTCAACTCAGTTGTTTTCCTTCCTCAACGCTGCAGGTTACATGCAATTATCCGACTCGAGGTGAACGCATGGCTCATCTATGATAGGACATTAGGTCGAAACGGACAATATTGGGTACTCTGGACATTCTCTTCTTTTTCGAGACGAAAGCTTCCGCAAACAAAACATCAACTACAAAATGACTTGGCAGTCTGGATAAAAGCGGCACGATAGCTGCAGAAAACAAGCCGCGAATGTATGTAGAAGGACACCCAGCGATACAGCCAAGTTTGCGTCTGTGTCTCTAGACGAAACTCTTGGCCGTGTAGACCGATCCAGAGGCGCTGAGATTACGACACAATTACAGTGTGCCTGTCAATCGCGGAAAGCGAGTTGGGGGTTCAACCGATGAAGCGATGCTCGCTCTTGTTCAAGATCCAGGGTCAAGCTTTGGACATCCGTTACAGCCATATGATTGTTTCGGTGAACAAAGGTCAAAAATAGCAGTCTCGCATCCACACCCCCGGCGGTATTTAGAAGTTCGGCCAGCGGCATTAGAGCCTTAAGTCGGAACCATGCGATTTCTGGGCGCCGCTTGGCGAGCCACTCTCCATCAATACGAGTAGAGGTGGTTGTAGGGAATCGCGCTTGACAACATTAGCCATCTGTCTCGCAAGAGTTACATGGACATGCATGCTTTGTTTTGCACTGTGACTTGGCACTTTTACGTTAATGAATGGTTCGTGTTCCATCCGCCATTATCGGACCAGGTTGCAAAAGATGACGTCCTTCACTACCTGTTCATTGACTGTAGTTCGCGGTCGCCGAGACGAAGGAACGAAATGCTGTCGTTGATGCATGGCTAATATTATGATCAAAAGGGAATGGTTATCGGACTCGATGTAGCGCAGGTTCAGACGCTGTCTTTGGTTTCTTTGGCAATGTAATATGCCTGGGCTGAAAAAATATTGATGCATAGTAGCACCCGATGTAACAGCCATGGATGGTGCTGCAATTTGGCTGAATCACTTCCTCCTAGCTCTCGTATATCTCGCACGACTGTCCGCAACGCTCATCGGCCTGCCGATCGTCTTCAACCCATGTGGGGTTGACACTAAAGCAGGTCGTTGCGGGCGATGCTGTGTGCGCGTGATACAAAACGGCCCAGAGGTTTCCCATGCCGTGCGAGCCGGCCGCTTGCCCCGCGACATGAGGCAGGGCGCTTGGCAGTTAATGGGTATACCGGCATGCATGGAAGATGCAAATGTGTTACTGCCAGGCATAGAAACGGGTTCTCAGCCCTACACACGCGACAAACCCCCCGCCCCAAGGACACTATGGCAGACAAGGACAAGGTGTGGAGGGGCTTTCTTCAACGCGTCCTGGGTTGGGATGTTTCGACACTCCATCCGGTACGCGTCAAAGCGTTGCTATTAGCCGCATAGTCTCCAAGTAGTGGCCAGTGTAAGGGGAGGATGGGAAGAAAGACTGGAAGAAGCAAATCTGGAGGAAAAAAGAAGAAAACAAAAGAATGGACCTGGTTTGTCGAGTGCTCGCAACGATAGAGTCCTCTCACATACATGATGCCTCATGCGTTTCGCCGCGAAATCTTTCTCGAAGCATGCATCGCACTCTTTGCCGAGCCAAGCCAAGCCAAGCCGCAATTGAAAGCACACGACTCTCCGTCCGTCCCGGAAAGGCAAACGCAGTAGAGGTCATGACAAAAACCCGAAGATGAGGTACGGCGATCTCCGACTTTGGCTCGGTTTCCCCCAAGCACCCAAAGGCACCCAAAGGCGCCCTGATCGCCCCCCCGAGAATAGTCTCTTGACGCCAAGGCGCCGTGCGGCCGATGCGCCCGCGGCGACTCGTGTGCGGCGTCGCCCACGCACTCAATCAGTTCCCCTCTGCTCCACCCCCTACCCCCGCCCCCCGTTCACTAATCAGATTGGACTTCCCGCTTCGTGAGAGAGAGAGAGAGAACTTGAGGATGCGCACGCGGGCTCCTTGGCCGAGGCGGCGCCAATGCTCTGGGCAGGACGACGGCGGCGCCAGACGGTGAAGCGACGGCCGCCGGGTGCGGTGCGAGTGCAAATCAACGGGCCGGGTCGGAAATACCACGGAGCTGTGAAGAGATGGAACGGGGATGCAAGTACTTCGTTTCAAGGCCTCAAAGATGCGCGTTGCCCAGCCGGGTGCGTCCAGCACTGCGAAGATCACGGGGGGGAGGGGCATCAGGACTCTCTTGCAAGGGGTCTTTGGAAGGCACGGGCAAAGCAGAATCGTACGAGCCGTCGAGCCGAAAGGACTTGCCCAGAGGCCGTTAGTTCGCTCGGCATTGCGAACCATTGAAAGTCAGGACGAGCGTAAAAGAGTCTCGGCGGGCGGAGCGGAAACGTCGGGTCAAACGCTTCTTGGCGTCTGGGAGTGGGAACACGATACGGTAGCACGAAAGTCTGTGGGAAGACGGCCGATCTCGACGATGCCCGGAGTCATGCTCGTCATAAGCGCGAGGTTGAGATCATCGGCTCAAGGGGAGAGAGAGCGAGAGATGAGCCGGGTCGTGTCACTGGCCGGCAATGTGTTTTTCCAAGTAACTTTTGACGGTGTGCGCTTGGCGGGCTCGCCAAGCCGTGGTGCTACGATAGCGACACTTTAGACGACTTGTGAGATACGTAATAAGGGAGAAAAAAAAAAGACCGAACAAAGCAACGCGGCGGGGAGAAAAACAACATAAACAAAAGGTTCAGGGCGTCTCCTGACTCGGTTGTCGATACCCGCCAAGGTTCAAGCATGGGATATGAGTGCCAATCCCCCCGTCCTCCAAATGGACCCTGAAAAAGTTACCTGAGAGAGGGACCATTTGGGGGAGTTTCATTCAGCAGCGGGTGAGATCGGTGTTCAAACAGATGCGCCTGTATATCGGCAGTGTGCTCCGTACGGGGTATCTACATCCACTACCGACTATTGGCACTTCGCGAACGCCCGTTTATTATTGACAAGCCGGTTCACCGGAAGCCTCAGGGTGTCACTACTTGGTACCGTATTCAATTCAGTCTGCACGCGGACAAGCATGTCTCGGCACTCGTGCCTTGGGGTCCGGCTGAAATCCTGCTCTAGACGACGGATGCAGACGAGCAGACGACGAGAGCCGCTTATCACGATCACGATCGAAGACACCGGGGAAGAATGAACGAGCAGAAGCTAGGAGAAGAGAGCTCCCCGGCTCTGCTGTCATAAAACCAACTACGGCACGCGGTGCTTGGATGCCCAGGGGTCGTCAATCCCCCCCAAGAGTTGGCCCGCCCCCAGAGCATAGATACCTGTACATACATAGATAGGTGGTAATAGTATCCGTACCTACCTTGATAGGACCTTGGTAGATGACCCCAAGCCAAAATTACCAAATGGCGATTTCGCTCTTCTCTGTACCCTTGGCGTCCGGCCCGTTGTGTTCTCGCCTTTCCCCTCCCCGTCCAAGTGCGCACGAACGCGAGGGCCCATGACTGAGGGAGAAACAAAAGAGGGACGCGGGAAGCCAGTCGAGGAACGGGGGATGCGCGACGGCCAACGGACTTGTCCGGGGGCACGCTGAGACTGCGCCGAGTCAAATAGGGCGCCATGCCATGCCATGCCATGCCATGCCAAATGTCATGGCAAATTCAGCAGAGCGGACCAGACAGGACAGGCAAATGACGCCCGAGACAGCAGAATGCCGTGTCGCCCGCCCGCCCTCTCTGCCTTTTGCCGCCCAATAAACAGGCAAGCGGAAGTGCTCTCGTGCTACCGCCGAGTCCTCCCAAGAAAAGAGCTCTAGTGACCGCCGAGAGGGGGGGGGCTAGGCTAGGCCACACAGCGGGAAAAGGCAGGCCCGGCGCTGCTGCTGCTGCTGCTGCTGCTGCTGCTGCTCCCTTGTTTTAATCATCGAGCCATGATAGTCCGAGGGTTGTTTGCTTGGGTGGGATCTGCCGCACACCGCACGCAGCCTGCTTGGCAAAGGTTTGGCTGTGACAGCAGCTCCCCAAGCGTAATTGAGCACCCCCTCTCCAACACAGCACATTCACCCGGGATCGATCGCCCACTGCCATGCCCTGCCGGTGTTGGCAAAGTGGCATTGTGCTTTTGTTTTTGTGTGTGTGTGTGTGTGTGAGTGTGCTGGTATCTGTCGAGTCCGAAAGGCACGCTGCATCGAACCCTCACACCGTCTTTTTCCTGCCGCCCCCCCCCTTCGTTGGTAAATATCACACAGCGATATGCTGCTCGCCGGTGCTCATCTTGCTTGGGGGACGGTGCTTTCTTGGCATTCTGCGTCTCCGGCAGGCTTTCTGACTGCGAAACCAAACCCTCCTCCAGATAACTTTACTTTGTACCCCCTCAAGACCTGCTGTGCCCAGGAGAGACGAGGGATGCCAAGACGACTCACAAAAACCTACGGCGCATCCATCATCTCCTTTCAACCAACCAACCCTACAATGGGCCTAGGCGGCGCCAAGACGGCCCCTCTGTGGCCCATCCTTGGGAGTCAGTGAGCTCGGTAGCGCCTCTTGGCAGGCCATCACTTGAGACCTCTCTAGACTCTCGTTCTGTTTCTCGTAAAATGTAGAATGGGCAAATGCCAAGACTCTCTGGTGCCTCTCCCAATTGTCGAAATCTCTCGCCCTCTGGCGGCGCCTTTCCGCCCAGGCTTTGCCCAGGAGCTTGCCCAGCCCGCCCAGCTGCCCAGTGAAAGTGCCAGGCCTCTCGTTTTTTTCCCCTTTTTCTTTTTTGTCTCGTCCCTCATTCATTCTGACCTCTTTCTCTCTCTCTCTCTCGTCTTCTCTTCTCAATATTTTTTATTTATATTTTTTGAGTTTCCTATCCGTCGTCTTGGGAGGGCGGAATGACATGGTTACGCGCAATCGGAACTCCTTGCTCGGCGATTCCTGGGCTTCTCTCACCAAGCACTCGTGTCGCCTAAAAGGTCGCTAAATTCGCGCTCGGAAAACGACGCGTGGGATTATATGTATCCTGATCCCCATCCATCATCCCACATACGGAGTATATATATATATATATATATATATACACGATACATACACACGCATACCCCGGACGTTTGCCTTCACCTACCCTGGAACGGTTCTTGATAAACCCCCGGACACCCCTCACCCCCCGTATTGAAGCCCTTCCCGCTCCGATGCCTGAATCTCGATCACGGACCTGCTCCTAGCGTTACCTTTTTGTGTGGGGAATCGCTGTTAATATTTTTTTTTCTGAATAACCATCGACGTAAGACCCTCGAAAACCAACCGCCTTGAAGGGAAAAGGGTCGGGAGGAAAGACGGAAAAGGGGAAATAAGAACGAACCAGCTTGCACGGGAAAACAGCCGGAAGGCCACACACACATACACACAGCCGTCGAACGCCGCTGCACGACGCCGCCATGTCCCTCCACAACGGCGCATACAGCCATCAGGCCTACTCGGCGCCGCCCTACAGCCAGGGATACCACCACCCGCCCGGGGGCCAGATGTACGCCAACGGCCACGGCAACACGCAAGTCTACTACACGCCCCCCGCCTACGACGCCGCGCGGCACCACCACCACCACCTCCAGCCGCACTGGTACGGCCAGCAGCCCGGCAGCCGGGGCTGGTCCGGCGCCGGCCCCTGCTCGGCCGAGACGGATCGCTTCAACAGGAAGCGCCGGCGGTTCACCTACATGTACTACGTCCTGCGCCAGATAGCCATCTTCGTGCCGGCCATCGTGCTGTTCCTCAACATCAACATCTACGTCTCGAGGCGCGGCAAGTACCTCAACGACTCGACGAGCCCGGCGGACCCCATCTTCTACACGCTGTGGCTGACCGTCCCTATTGTGAGTTTGTCACCGGTGGCCTCCCGAGTTCTGAACCTTGAGGCGAGTCGTTACTGACGTGTTTCAAAGTCCTGTTTGGTGTTGATATGGTCCGTCGCCGCCGTGGTATGCCGCAAGAGGGTGCCGTATCGCGGAGGCATACCGAAGCATTTCCATTTCGGCATGGAGCTGTGCTTCTCGCTGGGGACGACCATCTGCTGGATCCTCCTCGTTATCCAGATCGAGTCAAAAAAGTCCAACGGGTACTACTCGTACCCGTATATCCAGTACGAGGCCGCGCTGGCGTTCCTGCTCGGCGTCATCATGTGAGTTTATCTCCTTATATATATATATATATATATATATATATTGCCGTAGTGCTTTCTCTTCTGGAGACATGTTTGCTGATGGGTCGTTTTCCCTCCTTTCGCAGGTTATCCGAGTTTGGACTGCTCGCGCGCGCCTGGTTCGAGTTCGCCAACGACAGGACGCGGCAGGAGACCGAGCCGATGGTGCAGGTCTAGTTCACCATGGGGCCATACGCATTTGAGGGGGCGGGGGGGTTGTACGAATACAAATACATGACGGAAAGCGGTTTTTGGTCTTATCGGCACGGCGTTTGAAAGAAAGGATTGGGGTTCGGGGGCGGGCGCGGTTCTTGGCTTCATGGTCCGGAGTGGGGAGCACACCGCGGCGCTCTCCCGTTCGTTGATTTTTGCAAAGGAGAAAAAGAAAGACGCATGAGATACCCAGGAGCGAAAGATACCATTAATCAAGAAGCATTTAATTCCACACCAACGCCTCGGCTCTGTGTGTCGCGTTCCCTAGTATCCAGTTACTGATATAATAATGACAGTTTTCTCGTCCCTTCTTCCATCGGTCTCACTCTCCCTTTCTGACTGACGTTGCACTTGCAGTCTTTTACGCTTGCGGTACTCGACCGCCGACGACAGGAGCAGCGCCGCGGCGAGGATGATGGTCCCGGACAGCCTCGATACGGCAAAGATGCCAGGGACAAACAAGACTTGGATCGTCACGTCCAGCGAAGTGGACGAACGTCTGATCTTCTTCTCGTCAGGGTCGTTCAAATCACTTACTTGAATCGTTGGAAATGGCTCCAAAGCGCTGTTTGTCTTGAATCTCCGGCGGCATCCAAACGCTGAGCCAAAACGAACAGAAGTCCATGCTGGATTTCGCTCGTCCATCCCCGCACCAGCCCCAGCCCAAGACCACGACAACGACGACAACGACGACCACCACCACCACGGCGTCCAGGACCAGGCGTACTTGACACTGGCCCAGGTTCAGGCCCCCGACCGGAACCTCGCCCAGACGACGCGGGAGCGGCCGCGTGACGGGCACGACAACAAAAGCGGTTCGGGATACGCCGCCGTCGGGGATGGCCGCCACGGTCGTCCGACTGACGACCCGCGACAAGCACAGTGGTCAGGTTCGCGCACGCCGTCAAGGCGATCATGGCCTGGGAGGCGGCGACGGCGATGCCGTTCAGCGACTCAGCAGCGTGCAGGGGGGGCTTCTATAGCACGCACGTATCGGTGCTTCCAGGTGAAGACGTCGGGACGACGGCGAGACATGGTGATGATGACAAGGGGGGGTGGGGGCGGGGATATTGTGTACGGCACGTTTGTGCCGGCCTACCGGTGCCCCGGGACTGTCAAGAGACCAATCTCGATTGGGACGTTCCTCCTGCAGCAGAGCGGCGCAGTCGGCCTTGGTGTGCTTCGCAAAGATTGAGTAAATGGGTTTCAATTCAAGGGTGGAAGCGCGTAGACAGATATATGAGTGCCATTGATGTGTGAGAGTGAGCGAGCGAGTGTGAGTATGGCAGTGAGGTATGACGAGGACATGATGTTGAGGCTACGACTGAGGGTGGAGAGGGAGAGTGTGTGTGTATGAGAGGGAAATGGAGAGTGAGAGCGAGTGAGTGAATGAGATTGAGTGAGAGTGGGAGTGATATTGAGTGAGAGCGTATGAGTGAGTGAGAGCGTGAGTGAGTGAGGGGCCCATGAGAGTGAGGATGAGGACGAGTGGGTCTTGATTATCTAATTCGGTGAGGCGCACTGCACACCTCGAGGTCCGGTGTGAGCCCCACCTTCACCGACCACGTGGGGCTCATCGGGGAAAGCCGCTAACGATTTGGGCTCCAAGCGGGCCGTATGGGTCCTGGTAGCGGTATGTAATTGGCGAGGGCGCCACATGGGTGGACCCCAATCCGTCTCAGGCGCGTCACACCTCATCAATAGCGCCGAAAAGAGGCAGACAAAGAGAAGGAGCGCCGGGGCAGGCAACGGTAAAAGACAAGAGGCAGGTGGGGGCGGGACGCGTTTCCGCGATTTCCGACCGGGTTCGGGTTCGAGGCCGTCGGGGGGCAACAGAACAGAACAGGGAAGGGGAGGGAAAGAAAAGAACGCAAGAGAGAAGGAAGGAAGCAAGCAAGCACCCAAGTAAGGGAAGGGAAGGAGGGAGGCAGGCAGGGAGGCAGGGACGAAGGGACGAAGGGAAAAGAAGAAGGGACGGAAGGAAGGAGCCAAGCGGCAACGAGTCAACGGGAAGGAAGGAATCAAATATTTTTTTTTGTCAGGCAAGAACGAGTCGAGCCGAATCAAGTCGAGTCGAGTCGAGTCGGGAATCAATGAATGTCCCAAACTCCATGTTTATTGTTCCATGTGTAAGGATTGATTCAATCATCAATCATCAATCAATCAGTCAGTCAGTCAAACAACCCACCCGGACAGCAGTCCGAACATCGACCCGGACAATCAATATCCATCGACCCGACCGACCGACCGACCGACCAACCAACCCATCCAACCCATCCTCCACCCGTCCATCCATCCATCCATCCGTCCAATCCATCCACCCAACCACGACGACGACGTAAGAGCGGCAAAAGGTAACGTCGCACTCGCTCGTCCTTTGTCGCCCTGGCCGCCGATTTCGCTATTTTCTGTTTTTTCCCCACCACAACTTCGGGAAGAAAAGGAACGGAGAAAGAGATAGAGAGGAGAGAAAAGAGAGAGAGAGACAGAAAGAGACAGACAAGGCAGGCCGACGACTGAGGAAGAAAAGAAAAAAGGGACCCCGAAAAGTCCCAGGAGAAGAAGCTAAAAAAACAACCCCCATGGGAGATCGCCATGTCCTCGACGAGGGCCATCAAGAAGAGCGCCTTCTCGTGCGAGCCATGCCGCCGACGCAAGGTATGTGTCTGTGTCCATCTTCCTTTTTTTTATCCGTATTTTACTTTCTTTTGCGTCCTTTGTCATGTTGTCTCTCTTCCCCCCCATCTTTTTGCGTGCGCCGCATTTCCTGCGCGTTTCCCCGCGGCCGCGCCACAAAGTTATGACGTCCCGCCCCCCCTGTACCACTCGGCACACCGCGGACGACTGCCGAAGCGGGCGCTCGTCGTTTGATGACTCTACCTGACATGTCTCCGGACCCGGAAAGTTTACGGGGACGGACATCTCCGGTGGTGAAAGACGGGGGAGGGGAGGAGAAGGGAAGGGGCCGGCTATTCCACAGTCTGCTCCTAGCATCTGGGGACAGCCGGGTTTTGGGTCTCGGACCGACGGCGGACTGACGTTCGGATGGGCGACAGTGGACTGGACTGACTTTATACTCGGCAGGTGAAATGCGGCGGAGAGCAGCCGACCTGCAACCGCTGCGCCGCCCGCGCCGATGAATGCGTCTACAAGCTGTGAGTCTTCTCCCGTCCCATCTCACCCGCAGTCTGTATTTGTGTGTCTCACGCGAAAATGCTGACTCTCGCCAAAAAAAGCAACCCGACCCTGTCGTACACGTCACGCTTGGAGCACCGCGTCAAGGAGCTCGAGGCCCAGCTGGCCGCCGCGAGGGCTTCTTCCGCCCCGGGCCCCTCGGAGCCGTCTCGGACCTCGTCGCCCAGCGTCGGCCCATCCGCCGGCCAGTCGCCCATGACGGACCCCCATCACTTCGAGTCGCAGGACGAAGAGTCCGTCAGCGAGAGCTTCAAGGGCCTCAAGGTCGACGACAAGGGCGCCATCACTTATCATGGCGCCACGAGCTTCTTCCACCTGCCCGGCGACCGGCCCTCCGGCTCGCGGGACCAGCAATCGACGTCGGAACACGCCATGCAGAGGCGTGAGAGACTGGTCGCCAACGCCTGGCAGCAGCGAGCCCTCGAGAACATGTCCGATATCCCGGTATGCCTTCCCTCCCTACCTACCTGCTTGCCTTACCTACCTACCGTTGTCCAAACGCCAGAGTGAACCTCTTCGTAAGCTGACGTTGACGTGTCACCCTCCGCCAGGAACCGTTCCAATATCTGTTAAACGTCCACTGGTGCTGGATCCAGCCCCTGTTCAACTTCATCTACAGACCTGCATTCACCCGTGAGCTCGTTAACCCCACCCTCGCCGACGGTTTTTCCGAGCCCATGGCTAACCCATACTTACCTTTACCCCTCCCCAGGCGACATGCAGACATTAGGACCATACTACTCTCACACCCTCATGAACGCAGTATTATCACACTCGATCCGCTGGGGCCGCAGCGACCCCGCAACCAAGGAGAAGCTGGACGAGTTCTACGACGGCGGCGCCCTCTTTGGCAAGCACGCCCGCAGCATGGTCTTTGACGAGCTCAGCCAGGGCGTCTGCTCCATCCCCACCGTCCAGACCCTGCTGCTGCTCAGCGCCCAGGAGTGCAGCGTCGGCAACAGCGCCCAGGCCTGGACTTACAGCGGCCTCGCCTTTCGCATCATCGACCACCTGGGCATCTGCGTCGACGGCCAGAGGTACCCCGGCTCCGTCCACCTGACGGACGAGGACGTCGAGATCCGCCACCGCCTCTTCTGGAGCTGCTACTTCTGGGACAAGATGATCAGCCTCTACCTCGGACGTTCGCCCTCGCTCCAGCAGACGTCCGTGTCGCCTCCACAGATCATGTGTAGGTCTCCCATACGTTCCGGCCGTTGACCTAATCAGGCCCTTCCAAAAACAACCCATCCGTTGATCCAATCCCTCCCGGAGACTAACGACGTGGCCTAGTCGACGACTCTTCCGAGAACGAATCGTGGACTCCGTTCGGCGTCGTCCCTCAGGGCGGCTGGAAGTACCCGCCCGCGACGGCCCACTCCACGTCGTGCTTCATGCAGATGTGCCGGCTCTCCATCGTCTTCAACGAGATCCTCGTCCACATGTACGACCCCGTCCGCCCCAACAGCCAGGCCGAGATGCAAGACTGCCTCGCCAAGCAAGAGGTCGCCCTGCGCCAGTGGTGGGACGAGCTGCCGTCCTTCCTCAAGATCGACGCCACGGCGCTTCCCGCGCTAGCGCCCCCCTCGCACATCATTACATTGAAGTAAGCGACCCTCTCTCCCCCGTCCCTGTTTATCGTCGTCGGTCAATATGTCCCCCAGCTGACCGGGTATCAGTGTCCTCTACCGCACCTTCAAGATCCTCCTCTATCGCCCCATGCTCTCGCAGCGCGGGCGAGAGAACGCCGAGAACCTGCAGCCGGTGCAGAGGTACCTGGGCGAGTGCGTGACGTCTGCGACGGGCATCATTGCCATCTTCGACCTGTTCTGCCGCTCCTTCGGCATCAGCCACTGCGTCCTGTCCCTCTCGTACAGCGTGTACATCGCCGCCTCCATCTTTCTGCTCCAGGTCCAGTCCAGCGTCGAGGACGCCCAGGCGCTGCGCCGGCTGGAGTACTGCGTCCGCATCCTCGCGGCCGTCAAGCGCATCAATCCAGGTGAGTTGATGCTATTGAGTACCGTGATTGCTGCGCTGCTGTTGCGCTGCGCTGCTGCCATTGACCTTGGTTGAACCCGACTGACGCCTTGCAGTCATCAGTAGCGCCCTGAACCTCATCACCCGCGAGCTCGTCCGCCTGGGCATCGACATCGGCGCCCTCGGCCTGCCCAAGACAGCCCCGACACCGCCCATGGCCACCTACGGAATACCGCAGCCTCGGCCGGTCGGCGCGTCGCCCGCCTCGGCTCCGCTCGGCCCCGAGGCTACCAGTTCACCCGAGCAGCTCTACAACTTTCCCGTTGGCGACACCCCTGGGCCCGAGGCCTTCGCCATGGACCCGCAGGTCTTCCAGACCATGTCGTCGATAGAGCCGTTGAGCGTTCGGGTCGGCGCGATAGACGAATAGAGAAGCGCGACAAAGACTCCCCCACGCATCGGCTCCAGAGGCGTTGTAGACTGCCGAGGTTGCAGTCTATCTGAGCTGGCTTGAACAAGCGCACTACCTGACTGGCCAGAGAACGTGAACCTTGTGCTGCTCGTCATTAGGGAGCGGGTGACTCCCTCTGACGCGCAGCTTCTTTGTAACTTACCGCCAGGTAGACCGGCCTCGGCGACGTCCCTCCCAGGACGCCATCCACGCGTCGACGCACTGCATTCTGGTCTCGATGATATCGCACGGTGTCAACCACAGACCCAGACGGCGTCCCGATCAGCGTACATTCCGGGCTCTTCGCCACCCCTCGTCGGTCATCGGCCAAGCTGTGGATAGGCCGTTGGCCCCGTCCAAGACGAGCGTACTCCCGACGTTCGTGCCGAGCGCGGGCCATCGCTTCAAGACCCGCTCCTAGAGCATTGCGAACATGGTCAATCGGCCGGCGCGGCCGGCGCTCGTCTTGCACAGCACCGGTGGCTGGTGAGAGAGGGAAACGCAGCGTCGTGGATGCGTCTCGGTTTCGATGGCCTCGCTAGACGTGAAGAGGGAGACGGGCTCCGCCACGCCGGCGAGCATCCAGAGCCCCCAGGCGGGTCGTTCTCGGAAGACGAGGAACCGGGTGCTGGGCTATGCGGCGTTGGACGGCGGTCACGGCTGGCCGTGTCGGGGCGGTTGGAGAGATAAGGCCGGGCGGACAAGAGGGGGCGTCGCCGCCGCCGCGCCGTCGAGGGGCCAGAAGCGTAGCTGGCGAGGCGTCTTGGCGAACTCGGCCAGGTGTACTGGAGTAGCTAGTTTTTATTTAGAAAACACGACACGTATTGCAATACTGCTTTGTAAACGAAAAGGAGTCAGGCGGCACGATGGCCCGACTTTCTCGTCCTCCCCACGCCCACGAATAGCACGTGGGCATGAATGAAGTAGCATGAGTCCAGGTATAGAGCCAGGACATGGATGGTGAGACCCGGAGTAACGGCGACGGGGGAGGGGGGGATCCTGAAACCCCCGGCGCCCGCCAACGCCGCCCGCCCACGCCGCCGGGGGCGTTGCTCCGTTCCATTCTGTGTAGTTTTCTGTCGTTTCCTCCGGCGTGCGCTGTGCGTGCGACCTTGGGGGGGGTTCCAACCGAGATGCTTTATCCAAGAAGGCTCGCAGAGGTTTACAAACCTGAGGTCTTGGACCTCGGCTTTGGTCGGCGTTTTAGCTGGGAGTGAGGACGAGTAGACCGGTCAGTGGCAGGACGATGGAGGAGGTGGGTGCGCGTGGAGGCCTGATGTGTTTCTCCCATGCGCGGCGGTTTCGGGGACGTGGTTTATACATAGTACACGACTCACAGCCTCGTTCCCCCCCTCCCTCCCCAGCCGGGCCTATCTGGAAGTTGCCTTGTCGTCACCGTCATTAACGGTGGGCTTCTTTTCTCCCCCACGTTTGCGTGGGAACATTTTCCCCTTCTATCCCGAGCCGGAGAGTGACCGGATTGCGGGAGTTCCTCGAACCAAAGAAGGGAAGAGAAGAGAAAAACGGATGGATAAACTCGGGCATGTTCCGATCCCCTCTGGGGGGGACTGGATGCTCCGGAGAGGGTAGCGCAGTAATCGCAGATGGTGTAGATTGCGTGGGCGGGGGGACGGACTCTTCCTCGGGCATCATCCGTGAGGAATTCCGGACAGCGTCCGTGAGTAGATCCGGGCGAAGCGTCCATCACGACACAGCCTGAAGCGTGCTCTATCGACACACGCGCGCGAGAAGGAATTAGATGGAAAGAAAGAGATGGAGGGGCGAGGGGGAATGGGAGGGGGGGGCATTGAGTAGGTTCTGCGGGCGTGTCGTGAGATCATGTCCTACGTATCCGCACACCGTCTCTCTCTCTATCCGGGTTCGGCGGCATGTCCGAGTCGGTTTCGCAGGCCTCGGTCAACTTCCGAGGTTGGAGAAGAGGAAACATGTATGAGAGGTGGGATAGGACAGAAGCTTTCCCAGACGAGACCTCCTCGGCGGGAGAACTAAAAAGAGAGAGTAGGGAGGTGGGGGAGGAAATAGAACGAGTCTGGACCTTTTTTTGTTGGAAAACGTGGGGGAGGAAGGGAGAGAGGGCGATAGGGACTAGCGCGGATATGCAAGATGCGTCCGGAGGTTACATGGGAAGCCAAGAAGGGAGCGCTGACATGTGTCATGGGTGGGATGAAGGATTCGCGGGAGAGGAATGCGATGGGATGTGGTTCGGGGTAATATCAGGCTGGAATACCGAAGCTGTCCGTTATGGGAAGACCGTGCCGGTGGAGGGTGTTGTGGTTGTTTTGCCTGGAGGCGGCGGGTTGCCGAGTGGTTTCCTATTCCTCTTCTTCTTCTTCTTCTTGTTCTTCTTCTTCTGCTGCTGCTGCTGGTGGTTTCTTTTCCCCCGTCTTTCTTGTTTCCTCGCATAGTCTGTAGATGTCGCCAGATCCGATGTGGACAGCGGGATCGGATGGGCGTCCCGGCGCCAAGTCTTTTGTTTGGGGAGAAGAGAGAGGGAGAGGGGGGGGGGAGGCAACGGCGGGCACTACCGAGAAGCCGCGTTTGTTTTTCGGGGTCCCGGTCTCGTCAGCCCCCCCCCCCCCCCCCCTGGACCGGTGGGGGAGAGCCTAGCGAGATGAAAAGACCATGTGGGAGAGAACTTTCGAGGGAGAACGACTGTCAAAACATGGTGACGCTCGCTGTAAGTTTCGCTACAACGGGCATCGGAGGAACCGTGGGAAAAAAAGTAAAAATAAATAAAAACTAAAAAAGAGAGGAGAGAAAATCCCTCTGCGAAGGGAAACCCTTCCCCCCCAAAAAGTAGACCTCAGATGATGAATAGATGGATGATGAATGGATGGATCGTCAGTATGACTTTGACCGACGCCCGTCGGCGGGTATTAAACGGCAACGCCGCTTGTCCTCCGCCTCCTCCTCCGGGACTGGGGAAGTCGTCCGCGATCGTGAGTGGCTGACGGGGACCCCCGATTCGCCGGCGCACCGGGAGATGGCCGAGGTACGGTTGGTGTTTTTTTCTTTTTTCTTCTTCTCCCCTTCTTCTCTGGTCGTCTTTGAGATGCGGACATGGCCCCGAGGCGCAGGATTTGAAGGGTTCGCGTGGATGATACAGAGGTTAGCACGTAGACCGCCCAGTACATTTCGATTCGAGGGGCCGGTTAGTTATACGAGTCAGCCGCGGACAACGTAGATGGTTACGATGCCGCGGATCCCCGGCTGTCCGGCGGTGGATGTTTGTTTCTGAGACTACGGAGTTAAACAATGCCGTGAATTCGTTTAATGGCGACACTCAATGGCAGGAATCTACAGGGTAGCAGGTCCAAGTCATCACGCCGGGTGGTGTCAGGCCTACAGTCAACATGCACAGGATACGTATTCCATGCCTTTCTTTTACTCCCTTGAGACGAGTGGAAGAGGACTATCTATAAACTCTCTATACTTATTTATAGTGATATTAAAGGGGAAAGAAAGTATAGATAAGAGTAAACGTAACAGGAGATACTGACGATGGATCTGACAGCTGGCAGGCCAAACTTTAGTTACCTGACAGGGGGCGGCAGCCTCAGCCCTCGAGCATCGTATATAGATTATGTTTGGGCAGAAGCGATCACAGCCTTCTTGGCTCAGTGGTAGAGCGTCGCACTCGTACTAGCACACACCATGCGAAGGTCCACGGTTCAATCCCGTGAGGAGGCATTTCTTTTGCTATTTACTAACATTTTTATTAATCCCAACCGTACCGCTCGCTCCTCTTAGTCCGTGACAGAGCGAGGAGGCAACTCACTCTCAGAGTCTGGTTTTCTTCTATACTGGAAAGGTGTAGTAGGTATTTCTTCTTTTATTCTATCTGTAGCGTTTATCAAGTAGTAGGAATTACCTATTGTTTTGCTACGACTATTTATATATCTATGATGCTTACTACCTAAATACGACTGCTTATAAGATGTGCCAGCGTCGACGGCGTGAATCGACACGCCACATCTATGGTTATCCTTATGAATAATACAAATATACACACATACATGTACGTCTTCTTCGACAGCTTGTCGGCGCCAGATCAATCTACTGAGCGCGCCATCCGCGTACTCCGGCTCCATGACACACACCCATGCGCATCCCACCTCGTTCCGAAGACGCTCGCGGCATCATCAAGTTCCCGCTGGCACTTGTCTTGGACGGGAGATGACCGGAGACTTCGTATCCACGGGGATGCATGCTCACTCACGCCGACTGACTAGCAGTCCATGTCTCGTCCCTCCTTGCCGGAAATCTTCCTGTCCGACGAAGCAGCGTCATCACACGCGCAGTCCTGGAACTTGAGTTCCCCCATCAAGTGACCCGTGAACCTCCCCAGGACGGTCCAATATTTGGATGTACGGACAGCATGCTGCGTAGCCCGTCACCGCCTCCAGCGTCTCAGTGGCCCCGCCGCCAGGCGCAGCTTTCCTCGGTTTCGAAGACCACTTTGGTTTTTCTTTTGCCCTCCCCCCCTGCTCGACCTCTTTTAGCCCCACGTGTAGATCCAGACTCATGCAGATGGGCTGGCGTGCGATGCGCCCGCTGTAGCCCCCCCCCGGGGTTACGGCTTGTTCGTATCTCGGGTCAGGGTTCTGCGTTATCAGGGCGTGGGTGCGCGTGAGCGAGATCGCGCAGGGGGCCTTGCGAGGGGAGGGATGCGTTTCTGTATCCGTACCCCTGGTTTATGGAGAATTCGGCAAAAGGTGGCGCGATGAGATGTACTGCGTATCTCAAGGCGTCATTAGGCTTGCCGAATTTCCAACCACCAAAGAACCAGGAGCATCATCATCATCATCATCATCGGCGATGAGTGCTTCTCCACGCCGGAGGTCAGTGGACGGCGGGGGGGAAAAGAGGGACGGGAGGCACGGGCGTTGCACCGAGCTCCCATCTTGGCACACACGTCCGGCCGAGTTAAAAAAAAAAAAAAAAAAAAAAAATCCGGGGGTTTGGCTTACTACCACGGATGTACCGTTCTGCTCAAGTCCCCTGGTGGGAACTTTAAGTGTGGGGTTTGGGTCTCCGCGCATGTGCGGGATGTTTGCCCGCTGCTAAACGTGCTTGAGTCGTCGTTAAGTAGCCGGCCCAATATACATGCAGCTGCTGTGATGAGAGGAGGGGCCTCGGCGTTTGCCAAAACTTGGTGATTTGAGAGGTCTGCGCGGCCTCTTTTGGACGGGTCTTTGTTGCATGGCGGAGGCCCGTTGCCGACGGAGCACCACCTCCTTGGGAGGGGACGAACAAGTACCGCGCCGAGTTATCTCTCTCGAAACCCGCAAAGTGGATGGGATCCAGTTCGTCGGCGGCTGCAAAGACTTGTGTTCTCCAGCCTACGTATAATATGCTTGGACAAAGACCCTTATCATCCAGTCACGACGGACCTTGTACAGTTGATAGGATGCCTGACAGCATTGCGAGACGGGACTCGACATGGCCGGCATCTCAAAAACGGTCCGAGTAGCCGAGGCGGCCAAACGCCGATCCTATCAAACTCCGACGTGACGTGACGACTCAACAACAGCCGCAAAGTTTGCAGTGGTGACAAGTGATGGATGGTCATGCTGCAGTAGGACCGACTCGCCCGCCAAAAACCCCTCTGGAGACTGCATTTTGCTGTGACTACAAACTCAAAAGACGTCTGCTCATGTACAATGTATCGTGAATGAGTTATCACCTCCACGGCAGCCCGCATGCAGAAACAGGTCCTCGGTCACGTCATGAAGCCGTCGATGGTTGCACCGGCTGTGCTGGATCCGTGGAGACCATGGAGCCGTGGACATGGATCGCCGCCATCAATGCCCGTCGAGAGAGAGACACGCGTGCATACCTAAGCTTTTCTTTTCTTTTCTTTTTTTCTTCGTTTCCCGCCCCCCCATTCCCCGTTCGGCCTCTGACCGAGAACCAAAGAGCATGGGCCAGTGGGTGTTGCGCACATCAACGCTGCTCTCCCTGGCTCTCGAGTCTCGGCAGGAGACCGAGATGGTGTGCGGTACCATAAATTAACAACGCCGGCTCGGGCTCCACAGTCACACGCGTGTTGCAAGATTCCGCTGATACCCAGATCAAACAGACCTTTCGGGATGGCCCTCTAAACGAAGGAATGGCGTCGCCACGTCACTTTGCAAGGCCCTCGAGACGTTTATGCTGTTGCTCATGGATGTCATAGTGTGGTTCTGTATTATCATGTGCCTTTTTTGCGACCCTAACGAGGGAAACCGCCTGTTGGCTACGTCATCTAAGTTTTATGTTCATAATTCGTGACGCTTAAAAAAAAAAAAAAAGTAAGAAAAAAAGAGACAAGAGATGATGGTCGCTGTCGTGAGAAGAGGGACGCGCGTCATGCTCCGCCCCGGGTATTCCACAAGTCCTCCGCGTTGCCCCTGAAGAGCCTGTCGACCAGGACGTCGTCGCTGCCGCACCAGCCGAGGACCGTCTCCATCCAGGGCCGGATGTCGAGCCCTTCGAACCTGGTGTGCGGCCAGTCGGTGGCGAAGACGACGCGGTCCCCGCCGCGCAGGCGCAGCACCTCGCGCGCGATGGGTTCCAGGTCGGCGTGGTCGGCCCGCGAGCTCAGCCGGTACGGCGCCGACAGCTTGACGTAGACGCCGCCGGCCCGCAGCAGCCTCGCCAGGCTCGCGAACCCCCTCACGTCGTAGGGGTCGCCGCCGCCGCCGCCGCCGCCCGACGCCATGTCGCCGACGGACGGGTGGCCGAGGTGGTCGACGCAGACGCGGACGCCGCCGAGCGTCGGCACGATGGGCTCCAGCAGCTCCATCATGGCCATGGGCATGTACACCTGGATGACCCAGTCGAGCGGCCGGCAGTCCTCGGCGTACCGACGCAGCAGCGCGCCGAGCTCCGCGGCGCCGAGCGACCTGCCGACGGACGACAGGTTGATGCGGACGCCGCGCACGCCGAGCCGGTGCCACTCCCTGCGGGTGGCCTCGGGGACGGAGCCGGGCTCGAAGGCGACGACGCCGCGGCCACGACGGGGGCCGAGGGCGCGCAGGGCGTCGAGGAGGCACGAGTTGTCGGCGCCGTAGATGGACGGCTGCACGAGCACGACGTTGTCGATGCCGACCGAGGCCTCGAACGAGAGGGCCTGGTCGAGCCGGTGCGTCTTGGGGCGGTAGACGGCGTCCCTGGCCAGCGGGTACGCGGCGGGGTCGACGACGTGCATGTGCGAGTCCCACGCGCCGCGGGGTATCCGCTCCGGCAGCGTCGTCGTCCTCCGCGGCCGCGCGGCGGCGGCGGCGGCGGCGGCAGAGACTCTGGGCACGAGCTTCTCGTCGTGCCTCGTCGACGAGGGGGCGATGAAGGGCTGGAGGAGCGCCATGGAGGCGGCTTTGAGGCGATGAAGGAAGAGGAGGAGGGAGGGATGCGACGCCTTGAGCATGCGCCTCTCGGGGAGCGTCTCGAGGGTGACGGCGGCGGCGGTGGTCCTTCGGGCGAGGCCGGAAAAGGGCCTGGCAGTGGGAAAGAGGTCAAGGCCGCGGACTTGTTGTCGTCGTCGTCGTCGTCGCCGTTGCTGTTGTTGCTCGTGCCGTCGATGTTCTGGGCGCGGGGTGATAATGGTAGTCGTCGGCCGCCTGGACGGGAGGCATGGAAGTGATAAATCCTTCTCTTCGCGAGGGCAGACTGACGTGAGGACCGGTGCCGCGAGTGTTCTGTTATACGCGACGCCGGGCAGCGGCCGCAGCAGCAGCAGCAGCGGCAGCAGCAAATGTGGACGTCGGCCCATTGTGCTCGACGAGAACCCGCTCAAGGCCCGGCTCGTCGTGTGGATCATTGAGGTGCAGCATGCTCGAAAAGGGTCAGAGATCCAGATCCGCCTGCGTTCTTTCTTTCTCCAGCGGGCGACGCGAACAAGTTAGCAGCAAGGAGTAGGAGCAGGAGTGGAGGGGGAAGATGCAGGGCCGCGGGCTCGGAGGATGGCCGATCTGGGTATACACGGATAGTCCGGCGCCCGTAGAGGTTCGAGGCCGCTTGTGGTGTGGTGGTGATGCGCGGTGTGCGCAACAAACGCCGCACATATCTCATACATGTCGTTGTACTATTCCCAGCACATACACACTTCCGGAGGGGGGGGACCTGGGTGTGGAACCTGTCCGACGGCCGCCAGCGAGCCGAGTTTTGGAGTGGAGGGACGGTTTTGACGTCTACTAGTAGGGAACGCCTCCGGGTTTGCTTTCAGTAGTCTCCGCTGCTCGCCACGAGTCAGGGGTTCGTGCGCGAATAGGGCCTTTTCGGAAGTTGACCGAGAGGGCGCTGGAGCTGACAGAACCGACCGCCGGACGCAGTGAGCGATGAGACTGGCGAGTGAGAGTGAGTGAGCGGGTGAGCGGGTGAGTGAGTGAGACACAGAGACACACACACACACACACACACACAGAGAGATAGAGAGAGAGAGAGCGCTCTGGTGTGAGTGGCGCATATCCCATCCCCTGGGGATGACGGCCGGAAACGATCCGGAAATACAGGACGGTGCTGCTATGCCCTATCGGGTCTCTTGCAGCGAGCCTTTTTCGCTGAAGAATACCCGTTAGTGCCTTGCCTGCTTACTTGCTTACTTGCTTGTTTGCTTGTCATAACGGACACGACCCCCGGCACGGCACTTGGCGACAGGAAACCTGGACTGGATGAACGAAACTCCCGAGTTGATATTGTGGAGATGGACATATGGAGAGATGGAACGTCTTACTAAGAAGCTTCTAGCATGGACGGGGGGGTCTCGTGTGATTTTTCCCGCTTCACCCACCCGGAAATAGACTCCTCTCCCGTTCGGTCAACGTCCGATGTGTTCCTCTCCCTCCTGATTCCTGAACCCATCCCATTCCCCCACACCCGTCTGCACGAGATCCTCCTCCCGCGCGATCGAACCGTCGAACGAAATCGCGGGGTTGAACAGAACCAGGGCCCGAGCTGCATCCCATTCGTTTCTCCTCCCCCTCCTCCCCTCCTTCCCCCGCGAATTCGGGCGACGTTTCTCCCGTCGTCTTGGGAGAGACGATACGACGTGATATAGAGGCGCGTAAAGAAGACGTCAGGACACCGGGGAGCCCGAGACACAAACGAATAGCTCCGGGACGGGCGGGTTATGTGTGTAGGGGTAGTAGTCCTCTGTTAGAGATTGCGTGTAACGCAAAAAAAAAATAGGGGCTGCCAGAGTGACAAGGAGACTGGGGGGAAGAGGAGGAGAAAAGGGAAGGGAAAAAAAAAAAAAGAAACAAAAAAGAAACCCAAAACTCTAAAAACTTTTTTTTCCCCTTCCAGAGTTTCTTAGCCTGCGCCCGCAGACCGGAACGCGCGACTCGAGAACGGGCGAACGACGACGACGACGACGACGAACACGGAGGAAATTTGTCCACCGGCCGCCGCGCCGAAAAACCCGCTGAAAGATGTTCCAGCTCAACATCAACCCGTATTATCTGTTGACAATCGTCGTTATCTCGTGCGGGTCTATTCCCAAGGGTGAGGCTAGATAGTCGGTCAACGACCGCGAAAAAAAAACAACCCCATCCATCCATCATTGCTCGGCCCCCCCCCCCCCCTTTCACTCCCCTTCTCCCCATCGAGAGTCATCAGTCTCAGTCTCGGCCTTTCTCTCTCCCTTTCTCTCTGCTCCACCCGCGCAAAATGCGGTCTGCGGTTCACTGACTAGCCCTACCCGCAGGCTACGATGAAGGCGGCTTCAGCGCCGCCACGGGCCTGCCCTCGTTCAAGAACGACTTCGGCCTCGTCGCCAGCGCCTGGAAGGGCAACGAGTCGGGCCTGGCCGACCGCAAGGCCAACATCTCGTCCTTTGGCGTCCTCGGCGCCGCCTTCGGATCCCTGATCGCCCTCGCCCTCAACGACAGGGTCGGCCGTCTGCGGTCGTGGCAGCTGCTCGTCGCCGTGTGGATGACCGGCACCCTGATGCAGGTCTTCTCCTCCGGCATCCTCGGCCTGATGCTCTTCGCCCGCATCTGGGGCGGGCTCGGCGCCGGCGGCCTCACCGTCGTCGCCCCGCTGTACCTTTCCGAGATCGCCCCGGCAAAGTCGCGCGGCATGGTCGTCAGCATCTACATGGTCGTCCTGCTGTCGTTTCTGACCATCGGTGAGCCTTTTTATTTTCTTAAAATAAAAAGATTTATTGCAGTGTCTCAGAATTTTATATAATCTTGTCCCGAAATCACCCCTTTGGCTAACCAACGGCCACCCCCCCACAGGCTTCTTCATCAATTATGCCGCCAACGCGACCCTCGCTGCCACCCGCATGCAGTATCGCCTCGTCGTCGCCATCCCACTCATCCCTATGGGCCTGGCGCTCGTCGCGTCCTTCTTCCTCGACGACACCCCGCGCTGGCTCGCGTCCCGGGACCGCGGCGAGGAGGCGCTCGCCGCCCTGGCCAAGCTCCGGCGCGCGGACCCGGGCGACCGCGCGCTGGCCGCCGAGTACGACGAGATCCACGAGCAGATCCGCAACCGGCAGCAGATCCTCGCCGGCGCGTCCACCTGGTCCATCGTCAGGGACATCGCCGCCGTCCCCACCTACCGCACCCGCTTCCTCCTCGGCGCCGTCATGCAGACCGTCGCGCAGTGGTCCGGCGGCAACGGCATCACCTACTACATCCCCGAGATCTTCCGGTACGCCGGCGTCGTCGGCGACAATACGTCGCTCATCACCAGCGGCGCCTACGGCGTCGTCAAGCTCGTCTTCACCATGGTCTTCACCTGGGGCCTGGTCGACGTCTTCGGCCGCCGCCGGTGCTTCGTCGCCGGCCTGCTCCTGCAGTGCGTCACCCACGTCTACATGGCCGTGTACATGAGCACCTGGGCCGACGGCAGCAACAAGCCGGCCTCGGACGCCGCCATCGCCTCCGTTTTCGTCTATGCCGTCGGCTGGTCCGTCGGCCTGTGCACCGTGCAGTACCTGTACGGCACCGAGATCTACCCGACCCGCATCCGCAGCGTCTGCTACGCGACCAACATGGCGCTGCACTGGTTCTTCCAGTTCGCCGTCGTGCGCGTGACCCCCAACATGTTTGTCAGCCTCGACGTCTGGGGCGCCTACGTCTTCTGGGCCTGCGTCTGCGCCGCTGGCCTCGTCGTCCTGGGCCTCTGGGCCCCCGAGACCAAGGGCATCCCCATGGAGAAGATGGAGGAGCTGTTCAGCGGGCCGTGGTGGATGGGATGGAGGGCCGGCGTCGACCTGGAGTCGAGCGAGACGAGACCCTTTGGCAAGGACGGCTCGACGAGGAACGATTCAAAAGAAGGGCCTTTTGCGCAGGACCGGAAGACGGATGTTTAGTTGTGCCACCACGAGCATTTGTGGTTTTTTTCATTACATATTCTTTTTTATATTCCCACATTCGATTAGACAAGCCGTAGGGAATCCCTTTAATGACAGCATGTTCCGTGAGGCCGCATTCAGAAATCCGTCCGTCGTGTAGACTTTTACGAGCGCCTGGGACATCTTATTCACCACCGGCTTTTTTAGGTAGGCCGGCGAGCTGGACTTCGGAGCCGGATCGGCCGGAAAAGCGGGTCTATCGGCCGATACCCCCGCTTCGTCTCGGAGATTCGATGTTGAAGAGACATGGTGTTATCTCTCATTCGTTTCGTCCGTTGCTGAATCATTGGTTTGACTCGCAGGATCGGAACCCCTCACCAGGCACATTCATCTCAAACGCATGTTTCCGGTCAGCATTGGTTGATTCGGCCAGGCACTAGTCAGCTTACAGTCGGTACCAGAGGATATAAATTCGCGTCTTTCTCGTCAATTCTGTCGGCGCCAGCATAGTTGTGCGCCTTCTTGCTCTCTGTACAACATCCAATGCCTCATTTTCCGGTGGTCTGTCCTAGCTGAACCCGTCGCTTATAAGCAAACGACACGATGGAGAAGGGACGCAGCTCGGTAGCCTCGCTACCGTCCTCTCCGCTGGGGAGGCTCAGCAAGCGATGGCTGCTTGTCGGCGCACTCGCTCTGATCGGACTCGGCCATCTACACTCTGACCAACCTCGTTTGGAAGCATGGCAGCGCCACAGGGGAGGCCGCAGTCGCATGCAGAACTCGGCGCCCGCGGCAGACTCCCCCTTCGGCGACTTTCCTCTTCCCAAGGACCCTTTCCGTTTCATCCCCTGCACCAACGCGTCTGTTCCGCCGCCGCTCGACGACCCTCAACCCGAGCAGACCTGGGCGGCCCTTTTCGACCCGGACCCGTCCAATTGGAGCTGGGGTAACAAGAGCGTCCCTATCGATGAGGACGACGACCCCTACGCCGACCGCGGCATCTACCTCTGCGGTTACTTGGAGGTGCCTCTTGACTACACCAATGCGTCAGAAAAACGAATCGTCCGGTTAGCCGTCACCAAGTATCAGGTCTCCGGGCTGGCCCGCGTCGACGAGCCCGTCAACAGCAAGACCACGGTCCCGGGCGCCAAGAGCAAGCGTACCATCGTCATCGAGCCCGGCGGACCGGGCGGCAGCGGGACCTCGTACGCGTGGAGGTCCGCGGAGCAAGTCACCAAGCGTTTCAGCGACGGCACTTTTGACGTCCTGGGCTGGGATCCGAGGGGGGTCAACGTCACCCAGCCGTCCATCGCCTGCTTCCCCTACGACGTCGACCGCGACCACTGGTCGCTCGTGACCGGAGAGTACCTGGAGGTGTCTGACGTCAAGCGCCAGCTCAACATCGCGGACGCCATGAACGACGCGACCTTCAAGGCCTGCTGGGAGCTCCACGGGGACCTGGGTCGCTTCCTCGGCACCGGCCTCGTCGCGCGCGACATGGAGGAGATCAGGAAGGCGCTCGGCGAGGACGAGCTGACGGGCTACCTCGTCAGCTACGGCACCGGCATCGGGCAGACGTACGCGAACTTGTTCCCGGACAGCGTCGGCCGCGTCATCTTGGACGGGACCGAGTACGTGCGCGACCACCGCCTGCTCGGCGGCTTCGGGTGGACCGCTCTCGACAACGCCACGGACGCGTGGCACGACGGCTTCCTCGGCGAGTGCGTCAACGCCGGGCCGGAGCACTGCGCGCTGGCCAAGTCCGAAGACGGCAAGCCGGTCGTCCTCGACGACCTGGACGCCCGGATGAGGTCGCTGGTATCCTCGCTCATCGGCCGTCCCGTCGTCGGATACAGGAAAGAATCCGGCCCGTCGATCGTCACCTACTCGGCTCTCCTCGGCGGGATCTACTCCGCCATGTACAACGCCGCGACCTGGCCGGCCCTCGCCAGAATGCTGCACGAGCTGGAGCAGGGCAACTCGACGCTGGCGACCGCCTTCGTCGAAGGTATGTCCTGGGAGTACGACCCGACGCTGCCTGCCACGCCCGGCAAGAAGCGGCCCTCGTCGGACGAGCTTGGCACCTTGGTCATCTGCGCCGACTCGTACGACGCGCCCCTCCCGCCCGACGGCCTGGACTGGTGGGCGTCGCTCTGGGCCAACATGACGGCCAAGTCCTGGATCTCGGGCAACTCGCGCTTCCTCGGCGTCCTGCCGTGCCAGCACTTCACAAAGTACTGGCCGGAGCCCGCGGGCGTCTACAGGGGAGACCTCAACCACACCCTCAAGAACCCGGTCCTTCTCATCGCCGAGACGTACGACCCGGCGACGCCGCTGCGCAACGGACGCAGGCTGCTGGCCGAGATGGGCCGCAACGCGAGGCTGATTGCCCACCACGGCTACGGCCACTCGTCCAGGGACGCGTCCAACTGCACCGACTCCATCGCCAAGACTTACATCCTCGAGGGGAAGCTGCCCGACGAGGCCGAGACGGCGTGCTACGCCAACGAGAAGCCGTACTTGTACGGTGTCAAGGACAAGGGTGCCAAGACGCTGGCTGAGGGCGCCATGGACCCTGTCGGTGTGTGGCGTGAGCACCTGCGCGAGATGCCTTTCATGAACCATTGATCCGTTCCTCGGAAGTTGCTGGTTCATGTCACTCAAATTAGGCGTTATTCATGGCTTCGTGCCTTGGAGCATGTGGGTTTCTTGTATGATATTGGATTTCAGTAGCAGCTGTATTTAGCAGGGTCTGCCATGGAATCCCACGGTCAACATTGGAAATGAATGTGTCAGACACAACCATACGAGCTAAAGGCTATTTTGAGGCTACGCAGCTCGAATGTAAACAAGAATAAGGCAAAGTACATGGTGTATATACAACAGCACCTTATGGAATACTCAGTCAACCTGCCAAATTGTTGTTGCAACATGCCAAAATGGACGTGTGAAAAGAGACCTCGCTGTCGTCGCGATACCAGTGTAGCAGCAGCAACCATTCTCAAATGAACACACCGCTTGGAAACAACCGCAATTGTGTCTGCAACTTCAAGTTCAACCAACAGCTAGCTAATGCACAACCTTGTTCGACAGCTGCACGGTTTGAAGTCCTCAGTTGGAATCTCCGATGACTATAGGCATAAGTCCAAAGGCTTCGCGCGGTTTTGTCAGCTCTTCTAGCTCTGATGAATACGGCCAAAGCAGCAAATAGGCATCCGGTCTGGAAAGCTTATCATCTCTTCTACTATTAGTTTATCTGCCCCGAGCGCTTTTTTCTCTGTTTTTTTTCGAATTTTGGTGTCCACTGGCCGAGATGTGAAAGTTTAACGCTTCTTCCGAGATCAGCAGCCAGCCTGGTCGCGTGTTTGCTTGAACGATCCCAGAACCCAGTCCGAAGTCTGATGTTGCCGCTTCAGTGTGACGATGACATCAACGTTTCAGCCCAACTGGTGCGAGTTTATTTTTCCCCCTTCCCGAAATTTTGGTACGCATGAACCCGGGCGATCTATCTTCTCCCGATTCGGGGACGACGCCTCGAGCTTCCTTTTCGGGCCTAGCACCTCTTCTTTTGCATCAGATAAGCCCCTCGGCATCACGAACTGTTTGGAAGTTTCATGCAGCAGAGCCATCTTCCACCGGCATATCGTTCATTTCAACGAGCTGTTCATCTATTTAGGACATCGTACATTCTAGCCAGACTATGGACTCTATCACACTTGGACACTGACTGTTCCCACTGTAGAGTTTTGACATTTGTCCTCCGGTGACATGATTGCGAGAAGGCGGTTTACGACTTCCATTTAGAGGTGCCCAGCATGGAAACCTCTTCACTTCTAGAGCCATATACGCATAATGCTATGCAGAAAGTGTTGCCTGCGGCAGCCGTTATCTGGGGGTCTCAATTCCAAAGAGATGTTCCAGATCTCTCGATTCCTTGCCGAGAGATGAGGACAATCCGATTCGATGCGGTGAATGATGGAAGTGTATCTGTGTGGTAGCCTTTGACAGGGACGAAGTTCAAGTATAAACGTGAAAGCGAACTTTGCTGGGATCGAGTCAATTGTTGCTTGGGGTAGGTATGCAGCCTGACTTAGTTAACATATGGACGGCTCGAGCCGCAATGTTAGGCTGGCCATTACTCGAAAGCCGGGGTCGAAATACAACATTAAACCCCTGTTGCCGTTATACGACCATCAATTGCGCAAATTAAATTAGATCTCCAGTAGAAATATCCTGATTACCACAATGCTACCCCTACTGAAAGGTAGAGTAAGGAGCGGAAATCCCATCTGCCAACCTCTCCGAGGTCTGACCGGGTCTGAAGCTATGACAGAAGCTGACTGCGAAGGCCAACTCCAAAGAGCGCATATTGTTCGTACACGAGTTAGTACTTTCAGACTGCTCGAGTCTACATATAAGCTGATAATGTCCCCCCCATGTCCATCCGAGAGTACCGTGCACGATAACTGCGATAAACCTCATATGATAGTAGAGCCATATACCTACACACACTAAAGGGCTCTATAGGATTAAATCAAAGATTAAATTTCCGTTTTTCTATACTGTATAGTTTAGCAGTAAATAGTGCACTCCTAATAACCTAATGGCCTGAAGGCTCCAGGTTCAGATTTAGTTTTTTTTTTTTTAGTTATTCTTCTGACTTTTTCTTCAGTTCTAAAACGGCTCTGCCCAGGAGGGTTAAAATAGTACTAACCTACCCTGCTTCCTACGCTACACTCTAGGTTAGGATAGGCCAAGACTATCCCTTTTACTTTTTGCCTGTATTCTTTCTAAGATAGTTATATTTGTTTCAAGATAGTTAGGCTTTTTGTGTTTTTACCCTCTTTAATTTATTGGCTAAAACTGAATCCACTGTCAGGTTAACTCTGCACAGACTATACGCGTATGGTACTCTCGGGTGGACATGGGGGGGACATTATCAGCTTGTCTGTTTACTCGATATAGTTGCATGGCGCGTTTGACCAGAACTCTATCCGTTATGATTTCGCTCCGTCACAAACGCTTGGACGTTCAGACACAACACACCGCCCCGGGGTACCACGTGCGTCTACCGTCAGTGTAGGTGTGTGCGCACACTCGATGTTGCTCTCGCTGAACGGACAAACCTTCCTGAGCAATGCCACTCCCCTGACCGGTGCCCACTCAGTTATTCATCACCCCCTCCCGCCACGTCTCTGGAGGACTGGAGGAAAACCTCACTCTCTCAATGCGCGCCAGAAAAGAATTTTCTTAAGCATCGACCATTCCATCAAGGGTCTCCGAACACCATTGCGGGCCGCCGCCTTGGACCTGTCGCGCAAACACCCTCCCTAGGCCCTTGGGCCGGGATAACGCGAGTCGAACAGCGGGACACGAGCGATCTTGATGGGGTCCTCAATAACTATTCGCGATAGTACGCAGGACCTGGAGCAATGGACTTTTTAGGCACCTCCATCGAGACCGTAGTGCGCCGCGCGGCCATCAACCATACCCCCGAGCCTCGCGTGGGGAAAGTCATTAGTATCGTTGTTGCCATGCTGTCGGCATGTCTACTCGCTAGCCTCTTCGGTCCGTACTACATAGTCTTGAGAGCGCGAGTCATCGTGGTCCCATGTGCTGACATATGCCGCAGTTGTGCGTTGGCTGTCGGTGAGAGACTGGAGGATACTGCCCTGGACCATGTGGCGTGAGCGATGTTCTGAGACCAAGACGCTCTAGGCTATGCTGACCATTGAAGTCGTGTTATTGATCTACTTCTCTTCCTTCTTGTTTGTCTTCGGGACATCCATTCTTCAGTTCGGATATGGAGCCGATCTCAACTTCCATACGTGCTCCGTCGCCACCTTTTTCTGCTTGGGCGGATACGTCACAACAAAAGTATGTCCGTATATCAACCATCTGCCTTCAACTAGCCACTGACTGTTGTGTCGTAGTTGGTACGTTGATGCCGGCGGCGTGGGCCACAGGTGCCCCTAAAGACTGGTGCTAACTGACTCGTGGAGTTCATTTACCTTTTCATGGTAGAAAGAGCAGTGAGCATATCTGTTTCTGTGAGAAAAACGTGAAGTTGCTATTTACTTACATCAAAAGCACATCATTCGACAAACGCGAAAGCGTCGCCTGAGGTCGAAGCTCTACATCGTAAACTCATTCGGCATGCTCGGTAAGGCAGTAATGGACTCAAACCTGTTGTAGTACTGGCTGACCTTGCGGAGGTATATTCCTTCTGCTTGTTATCCTGGTTTTCATCTTGTACGCCGCAAGTCTAACGCGCGGAGTCCGAATCTCACTGACAGCAGCTACAGCCGAATAACGCACTTCGAGGACGGCATTTGCATCATTGGGGTGCAAACGCCAGTGATACTGCCGCTGATCTCATTCGATGCGGCTGTGAATGTAACTTCTCTCTGAGCGCCTGAATCAAACTGAAACTAACTCGTTCCGTAGGTCTACCTCACAATCCTGTTCTTGCTGCCGCTACTGAGTAAGTCCGACACACCATTGTTCATGTGACCGGTACAGGATACATGGACCAATTGCTGATAACCGGTTTCCAGGTCTTCACTCCGTAAGATACAACTTCTGGAGGCCATGGACCCTTGACTGGCGAAGTAGACGAATCCCGCGAGCTCCTCCTAACATCAGGCTGCGGAGACTCGTCATTCGTACCTTTATTGGGTCGTGTTGCACACTCCTTAGCAGTGTGACGTATGTGTCCATTCGAACCCTTGGTTTTGTGACGCCTGATTAATATTGTACCAGAAACCTCACAGTTATCATGACCCTCAACGGTGAAGCTGCATGGCTTTGTTTATTGTGCTGTAATACCGATAGTATGCATACTTGCTCACCTTTCAGCACTCTCCGCTAACGCCTTTTAGTATCTTTCTCCGCCCTCGTAATCAACTGGATTACATCACCTGGCCAAGAAGCAACACTAAAAACCGTGACACGGCCCGGCGTATCCACACTCCACCCGGATGAAGCGGCGAGTGTGCCCCTGGATCCTGATGGAAATAGCATCAGCACCACCGCAAAAAGGTGGGAACAGAGGCGAAGCAAAACTACAACGACAATAGGTAGCTCGTCAGCCGATGCTCAAGAATATGATGCGGAGCAGGAGCAGGACTCCGATACAGGGGGAGACGCGCGAGTAGCCGCGTGCGCGCCTGATATTGAGTACGCGGAAGCTCAGAATCAGGATGACCCCCCTAAAAATATCCAATCACCTATGCATACCAAGAATAATAGACCTTGACTCTTTGCCAAGCACGAGAAAAGTTCAAGTCGGTTTAATCGCGCGTTAAGAAGGGTAGGTGGCTGAAAGAAAGAATAGAAAAAGCGGAATGATCGACCGCGATTACAGCAGGGAACCCGAAGAGCCCCTATTCGCGATGCTGGTTTCCCAATACCCACGACTTCGCGTTGTCATAGCTCACATTGCCCAAGAACACGTCATTCTCGCCCGGCCGTTTCTGACAGCAGTGGCAATGCGCGTTCCGTATGGTGACCCAAGCGTATGAGCCAAGCGTCGCTTATTTCAAGGCTTTGTCACGTCTTTACTCCACTCTTCTTCAGCCCACCGGCCAACATCGCCCCGTGGAGTCCTCGTGATCTAAAAGGGTAAACAGCTACGGCTAAAATGCTAAGGATAGGGGCTACTTAACCCGTAACATGTCAGTGCTTACCCACGGCTGCTATGTGGAATCACTAGCATGCGTTCTCTCGTTTCCTGGTTACCGTAGCTCATCCCAGAAGTCTTGATACTTGTACGAAGATGATACGGAGGGAAACAAAGGGGTATAATGAGCTTGGCGCTAAACAGGAAGGCCAATGCGCCAAATATAGTGCAAGTTCCTTTCGTATCTCGATATCCAGCCCTCGTGAGGCAGATGGGGGTACTGGTAGAAGGTAAACGTAAAAGCTAAAATCAAACTCTTCTACAGTCACTAGTGTAAGTCGAAGATACACAAGCCATCATGGGCTCCAGTATCCGTGTGCCCGTTAATTCTGTCTGTAGTGGACAACAACTCCAAGCCTCAGTCTCCAAAGGGGTTGTTATTACTGCGCCTGCCAGAACCGGAGACATGGGCCGGGAATCGGCCCGGCATTCATGCTTTGAGCTCCACAGTTAACACGATTGAGCTTTGGTTCCACGGCCCCGGATAATTTTCCGGCCATCTACCTGTTGCATTATATGTCCGTCCAAGTGGTTCCACTGAAGAAGCTTATCACCGTCCATCATTGGGCAGACTGAGCCGTCGTAGTTGGACACGAGTCAGACGTTCCTTCGGTGTCTCTCTGCGAACGGACAAATTACAGGGCTGTTTGTGCTGGCCCCAGTCGCCAGTTAAGCGAGCTAAACGAGCAAAGGGCGGAAGACAAAGTGCCCCCAGCATCAATGTGAGACTCGCGGTCCCATATTCGGTACCCGTTGTAGATCCTATCGGAGTCGCCTCCGAGCTTTGTGTTCTGGAACATCAGCCTTATTTGGGTTCTAATATCAAGCTAGTCGTCTTGGTCCAAGTGGCTATATCTATAATGTCCAAGGTTTTGAAACATAGCCGCCACTCGACTAGACTCCCTGGCCTCTGGGAAACGGATATCCGCTTTCAAACAAGAAGTTGGCGAATCATGATGCATCGTCTACTACCCAAAGGGTGTTTCATGCTCAGCCGCGTCCAAAAAAGACAAGGCTTCCGGGGCCAGTTGTCGACGCATCGTCACGGTTTGCGAGAGTCTTGGGTTACTGAACAGCTTCATGTTGAAGGATCTCCTAGTCACCGTACCTTGTCGGTGCTCCGCTTGCAATCAATGTGTCGCCTGTAGCAGCCGCCTGTAAACAGCTGTGGATGGAAGAAGCCTAAGTTTGGAGTTGACGATGTCGCTTCGAGAAGACGTTGCGGAGTACCGCGTACCATAACGAGAGCTTGGAGATGGCCCACAGTTCACGGAGACGACTTGGCATGTAAGTATGAAAAGTAGATATAAGCCGGTCATCAACGTCCAGAATTCACATTTTCGATTCAATCCAATTCACCCCAACAACAACTTTCAATCACATATCCTCAGCTTCATCCATCTTTTACCAAACACAACTCTTACACAATCATCCTCAAACCGGCCTTCAACATGCGTTTCTCCTCCATCTCTCTTGTTCTCGTCTCCGCTCTCGCGGTCGATGCCGCAGTTGTTCCTGTGGTGGCCAGGGCCAGCATCCCTGTTGAAGCCGGGAGCGACAGTCGCCTCGCTGAGCGCCAGGCCGGTGTCATCGGCGCCGTAACCCAGATCGGCAACGGGGTCATGAGTGTCGCCACTGGCGCTGCTGTCAACCTCGTCACTGACACTCTCCGCGCTATCGTCGACTGGACCAAGGCTCGCGAGACCTTCACCCAACAGACCACGGACGAGATGTGGAAGAAGAACCCCGATCCAGCCAAGTTCCCCGCCGCCATCTGCTACAACAAGGGCTACCGCCTGGCGGACCCCAATGGCATTGATGGAAAGGCGAGCGTCACTCTGCGCTCCAACCTCCTCAAGGTTAAGTAAGTTATGAATCCTTGCGCTTTGACCCTGGTCAATCTCGATGATCTGGTCTGAGGGAAATCATCAATGAGCTACACTCCGGGATGGCTAGATCTTCGGCAGGCTCGATCGTCAGTACCTATTGGAAAACAAGCTAACGAATTTCGCAGCTATGACTGCATGTACATGACAGGCGCCAATCAGTTCTTCACTGACAGTGATGGTGGCCTCATCAACGTGAGTGACCAATTCTATTGCAGTATATAAAAAGCCATCAGTCCACTGACATAATCTGGGAACAGCTGTCTTACTCGTACGACGGCAACCGCTGCACTTTCGACCAGTCCACTGGTGACCTGAGCTGCAAATAAACTTGCGTCTTTTCCAGAAGAGGGCCTGCAGAGCATGCATGTTCGGAACGAAGCCGTAGCTTCATCCGAAAACTTCTCAAATCTCTGTACATACGATTCTTGAAGAATACTTGTACCGTACATCGCGATATCATATTGAGCCTGGACTCAGTATGGGTACATAGCATATGCCATAGACTGGCATTTAACTTGTCAATATAAGCTCTCTATAACTGTAACCCGGCTATCCTTGATGCGTTTGAGACCTAGTGACAATCACATTGTCGCTGATGGTCATTTTGTGAATATCCACCGTGTCATACTGATCACACGCAGCTAAGAGCACGTATTTTGCCTAATTGTTCCGCGAGACCACCCACACTTCAACACGACCCCCGATACAAAGACGTTGCACTGATATCAGGTTTACTATTGGCAGTAATAGCTGCGATGCAAGACAGCCTGCATTGAAGCAAGTATTTGATTTAGCCTGACGCTCAACAGCAGACGAGGACTCAGCCGAACAGCGTGCTCAATTGTATCTTGATTACCCCCCTGCCACACTTATGCAGCCGCTTGGTAGCTTCAGACATATCTTGCATTCTAAGTAAGACATGAATTTTAATACCATCTGGTATGAACAATGTGTGTGAAAGAGGAAGTTGGTTACGATTCGTTCTGGTCTCGGCATTGGAAGGAAAAGTGGAGGACAACCCCCCTCAGGGTTGATACTTGCCGCGCGGCCCGCGCCGCATCCTCTCCGTTGTGATACTCTGTCCTGTTCCCAAATGGCTCTCCAAACTCTTTTAAATCTTGACAAAATCGTCCCTGGCAGGCAGCGAAAATGACGGATACCGAAAAAGAACAAGACCCCCATTTTCAGGCGTTATAATTGCTTGTGAGAAGCCCGAAGACGATGATCTCTTCTGCGGCTTATTGAAGCTTTTCTAGTTCACCCCGGTTTTTGGTATGCCCCTTTGAGGAAGTCGTTATTAGACCCCACTGCCCGTGCGTCAAAGCGGGATTGCGTCGGGACAGCTAATACTCTTTCGGGGGTAAAGAAAGCCTCACCGCGATTCTTTGTCCCTTCAGAAACCTGTCACAAATGTCCCGACATTTCCATAGGCGCAAGACGGGATTCTGTGTCGACGACAAGACCACCGCAGAACCCTACGAGATCGGTCGCTGACCGCATCGAGTCTCCCTTGAAAGAAGGAGAAAACCTTTGGGGGAAACCAGCAAAGACAGACTACCGGTGAAGTTTGCCCTTGATCGATGGCCAACTTTCAACTTTAAGCCAAAGAGCCCAACTGAGTTTACGCTGCAGTACCAAGCAATAGGTGGCACTATATATCAGATATTCGAATTTCCACACTGGCATACTCAAGGAGTGAAAGGGACGAAGGCGGAATGGCCCATGATGCTGTTAGCAGGCGGCTTTCAGCCTGCAAGTCCATGTCAAGTTGAACATTATGTTGCCGACCTTGAAGGAAATGAGACACGGAGAATCCGGAATAAAAGACTAGAGGAACCTTACAATCGTTCTGGCGTAAACTCTTCGGTTGGATGACGGACCCGAAGAGACTGGAGTAAGGGCGAACCAAGTACATTGACAATCCACAACACAAACGATGCCTCAGAAACATACATTATGCGCACACAGGCCGAGTATGACACGATGCAAGGAACTACTCACGATAAGCACTTTTTCCCCCCTAAATGCTCGGCATTCTTACTCAGAGTGCATTACATTACTCCACCCAGATACTTGAAGGGATTGGTCAATGATTTGGGTTCAGGAGTTATCTGTAACCGTAACCACAGTCTACATCTCGGCGGACATACAGTGCTCGGTGTTGCTGCTCGGCGCCAATCAACTTATCCACTCAGGTAGTTGAAATGATTGGTTAATAATCATTTTGTTCCAGGTATCCTCTGTAACTGTTGCTACAGTCCCCACTGACGGCTGCCGGACACCTATTAACCAGAAGCCGACGGAAATATCATGTTCGGTGACCTTTTAAGGGCCGACCGGATGCCGTGCTGATTGACTTTTTGGTATAAGAGTGTCTGTCTGGTGTTCAATAATCAACCCAGTCCAAGCTTGTTGCATCAGTTGCTACATCGTCATCGCAGTTGCATATTTGATAACAATCACCAAACAGTCTTTACGGCTCTGCCCAACTCTCAAGACTCGACAATGAACCAAGCGCCTCAAGAGTCGACTCTGCCTTCGCAGGGAGGCAGTCTCCTCGACCAGTCTGCGATTCCCAAATACACGGCCGCCTTCGCTCTCTTGTTTACAGTCCTTGCTGTACAGCGCTTCGTCTCTAGCCGAAGGCTTAGCAAATTTCCCAATGTTAATCAAATCCTGGACGGAAAAGACAAATCGTACTTCAACAGGGCAACAGACATTTGGAACATAGGATATGAAAAGGCTAGTATTATCTCTCTGGTCTTGTTTACGCTGAACTCGAGCTGATTAATTGCGGCCGTAGTATCGTGACACAATTTGGCGTTACTCAACTCCTGATGGTGCGGCCTCTTTTCTCGCGCCGAACCTAATGCACCACTAACGCTTAACAGCTGATCACCTCGTGGTCCCGATACGCTACGCCGAGGAACTGCGGAAGATGCCGGATGATGTAATAGACGTCAAGCCACCGCAGCACATTGTAAGTCAATCATAGTTGAGCTTATGATACTAATAAGCCTGGTCAAAATGCCCCTAACCTTGCCAACACCTAATAGACTTTTCAATCCGAGTTTACGTTCATCAGACCCGACAATCATCTGCTACAAGCCATAATTAAAGCGGACCTTACGCCCTTTATTCCCCACTTGGTAGCCTCCCTGGCCGACGAAGCTACACGCACGGTTACTGAAGCCCTGGGTTCCTGTGATGATTGGACGGATTATCCACTGTACCATAAGATGGTAGAATTTATCGCCATCGTCTCTGGTTCCGTTTTTGTTGGAACCGAGCTCTCCCGTCGCCCTGAATACCTAGATGCCGCTGTCAACTATACGTACAACTCCTTTGGAGCAGCTGGTTAGTTAATTCCCCAGAGTGCAACTGTTTGACACGATGTGTTAGTATCCTTACTGACAATTTTGTATTTGAAAGACTCTCTCAAGACATGGCCCGTATTCCTTCGCAAGGTTGCGGGAGCGTTTCTTGATACTAGGGTTGCAAAACTCAGAGAACACCGCAAGCGCGTGCTTGCGTTCCTGATGCCTTATATCGAGAAGAGAAGGGCTCTGCGCAACCAAGGAGGAAAAGATATCCCTAACGACATGATCCAATGGGCTGTGGATAGGGCCCCGAAGCTCAACATGGACACAACCGAACAGATTGCCGACACACTAGGACTTCTGGGTATGGTGGCTGTCCACACAACAGCAATCAATGCTACCCAACCGTAAGACATTTCTCTAAACCTAATCCCTTGTAGACTGGCCTCCTAACCCTTTAACCTAGTCTCTTCGATATTGTAGCACACTGCCCTGAAATCATTCCTGAGCTGCGAAAGGAGATCTATTCTGTCCTAGAAGCTAACGATGGCGTATTTACCGCTAAAGCACTTGCTAACATGAAGCTCATGGATTCGGTTTTGAAAGAGAGCCAGCGTTTGAATCCGTCTATCTGGTCTAGCTTTAGCAGATGGGTTGGCAAAGATGTCACGCTTTCTGATGGAACAGTCATCCCCAAGAATGTCATTGTTACAACAGCCTTCAAACGCGTTACTGCCGATGAAGAATACTATCCAGATGCCAACCGCTTCAACCCCTATCGATTTGTGGACATCCGTACAGGCAAGGTCGATGACCCTTTGCAATACAAGAACAAGGAAGTAAGAGCAATCCTATTAACGACAAACCTCAACCTCCCAAGCTAATGTTATGTTCTCCTCTCAACAGCAATACCAATTCATCTCAGCAACAAAGGAATTCATGGCCTTTGGGTATGGCCGTCACGCGTGCCCCGGCAGGTTCTTTGCCGGAGTCGAAATCAAGCTCATTTTGGCCGCTATTTTGACGAACTACGACGTCAAACTCCCTGATGGAGTAAAGGGACGGTATAAAGATCTTCTAATCGGGGACATGATCAACCCTGACCCCTCAAATGCACTTTCGTTCAGGAAGATCCAGTAATGGATGCAGCCTATCATCAAGGTAGGACTGGAGAGATTGGAGAGCAACCTACCGAATCACCAAAGCGCCAGGGACACCAAAGCCTTCACCTATATTTCGGAGCTATTTCTTGCAGTCGACCTCGCAACTAGTGTCTCCAGTATGACTAAAGCACCGGGACTGGACGCGACAGCCGGTATGGGTACTTCTGCTTCTGTGGCAATTGCATTCAATTTCCTGGGTATTGGTTGTTGCGACATTGGCCGACGTAAACGTTTCAAGAAATGGATGGGAAAGAAATATGAGGTTATGAGGCTGACCATGATAGAGGATCAGAAGGTAGGAGAATAGAATACATTGATAAATTGCTTATTTGTGGGTCTGATTTCTTGTAATAATTCCATTCTATCTTTTTCTCTTGTTCTAAATAAACATACAAGATTGTCATAAGTTTTGCCCCGTCTGGAACTGATAATCACACTTTGAACTTGTCTTCAATGGTGATATTTATCGCTTTGGATCAATGTGCCTTGCGTGCAATTATCCGAGGCCAAACAAGTGTAATGCTTATCACCGCAGGCATAAATAAATACTCCGCGAGCCACGCTTCAGGTTAGATAGGGTGTGCTTTACATGTTGCGATGGCTGCCAGTATTTGCTCACAACAATGCTTCAGATGAAGTTGAGTTAGGATATCCGCTATGACATAACCTGTAGAGCTCTGCACTTTTATAGCCTATAACCGGAAATATTATGCTCTATGTCGTCAAACATGTACCCAAGCTGGACTGACTCGGCCAGTCCCGAGTCTTTGGTTTAGCCTTACAGTGACAGGGGCTTAGGTTAGTCGCCCAAAAGAGTCGCCCAAAAGAGATCGCGGGGCAGAAGCGCTTTAATTCCAGCTTTACCTCGCCACCTCAAACACAGCGGACAGGACATGCGTTCATGAGTGGCAGCGAATCAACTGGAGCGGGCAGCGAGATACACTCGCCCTTGGTCAACGGAAGCCTAGTCCATCAGAATGACCATGATGCTTTCGTGTTGAGAATGACATACTGAGGACTCGAGGTTGCTTCTGGGGTTGGCAGATTGCCATCAGGGTCCGTCGGGATAGAGGCCCACGGTCAGGCTCGTAGCCCTCCAGTAGCCCAAACCCCAGCATTTACTTGGGCATCGTTGGCTATAGACATCTCAACTCAACCACCCATGTCCGACCATCTTACTTTCAGCCATTCTTGTACCAAATAACTGATCCACAATCACACCACGTATACCATCTAAACTTATGTCATTTCTTTCATCGGAGTTTTACCTCTTACAATTCGCCAATGATAGCCGGCCTCGAAGGATGTCTCTAGAGAACTAGGCGCCCCCTTTGATTTCGACAGGTTTGAAGCAGGCGAATGGCGCTGCTGCCTTGCGCGCATGGGATCATTATATTCCACCGAGTTCTGCGCATTCATCTTGGTCAAAAGTTGAATATACAGGGTAAAGTGTCTTGGAATATGGATCAACATCGAATATGGAACAATTGAAATGCCTGCATTCGTTGGCCGACCTATTTATATCCAGATGCCAGATACCCCATGTGTTATGCTTCTTTCTCCCTCTTTGCGAATCGGTTGACATCATCAAGAGACCGCTGTTTGACCTTTTCTAAAGCCGTACGCCCTTTGATACAGACAGTATCACAGAACCGACAACTGGCCAAGTGCACGGGCATATTGCTAAATGACACCGCTGTCCCGCGCGACCCCGCTTATGAGGCACAGAGCGAGGCAGTATTTAGAAGCGTCTCGTGGCGAAATACTATATAGAAGTGATAAGCCACTTTCAAATTCATGAATAGCCCCCAAAGTGATCCTGTTTCGTGATAAAAGGTCAAGGTCTGCTGTTGTAATGCTCGCCTTGGGTCTATTTGAATGTACACGCTATGGCGCTGCTTGAGAGTCTGGTAATGATGAACACAATGTTTTCGCTGTTTTAGAACGTGTTTGGGAGCTGTAGAATGTCTTTTTGGTGAGTCGAAGTCGCCTTCACAGATATGTGAGGTATAAGTCATAGCATCAAGTATTACTATTAGTTTCGAAGTGTTCCCAGTGTAGGATAGGAAGTAAAACACTCAACAAATCATAAGACTTTTTGAAATCTTGTCCTCTCATAAATTCACCACAGCAGTTTGAACTTGGAAGGTGTTCTTTATTGCTCTTGTCTAATGTGCCTCATGTGTAATATCTCGATGAACATCAATGCTCTAAGCTTGTATCTCTAGCTAGCCCTGCTCCCTGGTAAACGAGTGCAAATGGCTGACAATACCTGCTCGTTCCGCAACTCCTTGCGTTATATTGCTGGATACATCTGCATTTTCGGACGGACCGTCCTTAATTCTGGCTAGATCACAGTGACCCGCCCACCCTATGTAGTTACGAACCATCCCCGCATCCAAACGACCGCCATCACTATATTTCTTCTTCCTTGTGTTGTAACAAAGAAGGCATGTCATTGAACTAGCACTATCGCAATTTTTGGAATAATCCAGAAAACGGGCATGTTCTAAAGGATATAGTATTTTTCGGGTGGTTTGTGTGTGGGGTGGGTGTGTTGCTTACTTACTGTGATACATGGTATAATTCAAATATTACCCGTCTTCCCGTGCGCCGCTGTAAACTTTTTTTTTTTCATTGAATGAGCCGGCATTTGCTTTTTATTCGCTCTTTCACGTATACTTCGGTAGATATTCGCGTGGCTTAGTGGTCGGGACTGGCGCATCTGCCATTATATCGTCCGAGGCTATAAACGGAAGCTGACTGGAGCAAACTCGACACCTCCACAGTACCGGCCAGTACACTAGTTGATGGACGGCCACTAGTATAGACTAAAAGAATGGGTATGAAGCGTTGAAATTAAAAGGTTACACGCGAGAGCTCCATGTGTATGCCCGTAAATGACTGAAACATTGCAATGAGTGCGAACAGAAGGAAGAAAACGTACGCACGTTCCAGACGTCCGTCGCTTTCGAGCCAGGGATGAGGTTTCTGTGTGGTGTAGTCTCACAAGCAGGGTACCGCTGACGTGCTCGATTCAATACGACAAGCTCACTATTCCCGCTTCGAGTCAAAGCAGCAGCCACACCCGGCAAGCTAGACCCCATGAGAGCAGCGGCCGCGATCGCCAGGTTTGCTAGTCGTTTCAATCCCCTTTCAAATTTTGTCCTAATGGAATGCGTCTCCTTGCCCACGTACCTATGCAAAGAGACGTGGGATCCGGGGAACCTACAAAGTGCGTCCGTCCCTCCCCCGGCGACCTTGAGACACAACCCTCCCTATTTACCAAACTCGAAAGTCTGGCCGAAGCCGAACAAACCGGTATGTCTGCAAAGGAACAGCCCCGTGGCCATGACAGCGCCCAAGGCCATCACCACCACCACGCGATCCACAAGCCGCATCTCACCGAGATAGAAGGCCACTTGGTTGCCGCGTCGGCAGAATTCGTCGGCACATTCTTCTTCCTCTTTTTCGGTTACGGCGGCCAGCTCATGGTGGTCCTACAAGGTGCAAATTCAGCCCCGGATGGCTCGCTGAGCGCCGAGGGTGTTGTCTTCATCGCGCTCACCTACGGATTCTCCCTCCTCGTCAATGTTTGGACGTTCTACCGCATGAGCGGCGGGCTCTTTAACCCCGCAGTGAGTCTAAGATGAAATGGACGGGCTTATGGAAAACTCTGCTAACGTTTAAATGCTCTAGGTTTCCATCGGGCTGTCTCTCGGCGGCCAGCTGCCTTGGATGCGGTCTCTGTTTTTGATCCCGGCACAGCTCTTGGCCTCCATGTGTGCCGGCGGACTAGTCGAGGTGATGTTTCCCGGGAACGTCTTTCAAGCCAATTCCTTGCTCGGGAACAAGACCAGCGTTGTTCAGGGCCTCTTCCTCGAGATGTTCTTCACCGCCCAGCTGGTGATAGTTGTGTTCATGTTGGCCGCTGAAAAGTCCCGCGACACCTTCCTCGCACCAATTGGTATTGGCTTGGCTCTCTTCATGATCATGATTCCCGGTAAGCTTTCGGCTCGTGACGAGATTTAACGGCAGACTAGTAAGCTGATAGTTTGCCACAGGGACATTTGTCACGGGTGGATCGCTCAATCCGGCCCGCAGCTTCGGATGCGCCGTAGCCGGTAGACAGTTTCCCAACTACCACTGGATTTACTGGCTCGGGCCCATACTAGGAGCCGCGCTAGCCGCCGCCTACTACCGCTTTGTTAAATGGGTTCATTATGAAGAGGCCAACCCGGGACAAGACTTACCCGTGGATCCGGAAGAGCTTGCGGCTGCTCAAAGATCAGGGGTTCAGGGGACGCATGGGGCCCATGGACTCCATGGGTTACATGGACTGATTCCTCACCGTCATGAAGTTTAACCGGGAGCTTGTAGATGGGATAGGTTGGTTAATGGCGCGTGGTCTTCAAGGCATCAAATGATAGATGCACAGGTCTTGCTGAGTGGCTTCACTAATGACACAAATGAAAAGAGATTCAGCTTCTGGAAGTCATGATCCGTTGCAACAAGACGGTGAATATTAGCCACTAGCTTTCGGCAATAGTGATGAACACTTTCCAAACGTGACAATCTATAGTTTTGCCGACAGGCTATTCTTGGACAACCTATCCGCAATATCGTGGGCACCACCGCCTTTACCAAACATCTCCCTCAGGTCCTTGACAAGAACCTCAGGTTTCTCATGCGCGGCAAAGTGGCCGCCGTCCCCATGCGAAACGGCGAAGACAACGGGGCCAAGCGTCTTGGCATGGCTCATGGGCGGTACATTCAGGTCCATGGGGAAAATGGACACCCCGAGCTTCACGCGAGGGATCCAATTCTTGAATTGCGTCTGCCCGGAGTGGCTCACCTCGTAGTAGATCCTCGCACTCGCTCCGGGTCCAGCCTTGGAGAACTGGTAGATGGAGATCCAGGTCAGAATCTCGTCGTCGGTCCACGGGTAGTTGTCAGTCCAGTCGTGCAGTTTCTCTAGGATCCACGACAGCAGCGCGACCGGGGAGTCGGCCCATGCCAAGCCTATCGTCAAGGGCCTGGTCGACTGCTCGAGGCTGTAGGCGGAGCCTTCCTGGCGGAACCACAGGCCCCGCTGGATGCCCTTCTTTTCTTTCTCCGTGTACGGAGCCAGGCTCTTGAGGTATTGCAACGGGTTCTTCAACAGCGATGGCGGGGATGCCACGACGCTGTTTACGTGCGAGGCCAAGACATGGTCTGGGTACTTGAGGCCCATGAAGCGGGTGATGAAGAAACCCCAGTCACCTCCTTGTGTCACTGCATACGTGTCAGCCGCGTGGAATGGGCCGGCAAGGACAAGAAGGCTGACCGTATTGGTCATAACCGAGCTTCAGCATCACCTTGTGCATGACCTCAGCGTACTGAGGCAAGCTGAAGCCGGGTTTCGTAGGACCTTCGGAAAAGCCAAAGTTGGGAAGTGACGGCGCGACAACGTCAAATGAGAGACCATCCTTCTCCGTTGTCAGCAGCGGCAGGATCTTTAGGACCTCGAGGAAGCTGCCGGGCCCTGATGGCGAGTTAGTCCACGCCAGCTTCTGCGGCCGATATTAGATGAAGGCATTCTGCTTACAGCCGTGGGAGAAAAGCAGGGGAACAGCACCGGGATGCTTGCTCTTCTGATGGAGGAAGTGGATTTCCAGGTCGCCGAAGCCGTCGACCGAGATGGTCGTCGTGAATTGGGGGAACTCATTCAGCCTGGCCTCGGCAGCCCGCCAATCGTAGCCGTTGCGCCAGAGGTGGGCGAGCCGCTTCACCTCGGAGACCGGGGTGCCATAGTCCCAGCTCTCGGTGAGTTCGGAAGACGGCGGGAATCTGGCGAGGTCAAGCTTGGAGTGCAACTCTTCGATCTGCGAGTCGGGAATCTCGATCTTATAAGGCTTGATCGGGGATGCCATCTTGACGGTGTCCCGGGGGCTGTGCTGCTGATGCGAGAGGTTTGGTTCAGGCACGTTTATATTTGAGAACTTTTGTACCTCGAGGGGATGTTCAGGTGTGGTGCGACGGAACTATCAGTAGCAAATGCACAGAACGTGGGGTAGGATTTGCGGTGTTTTAAGTAGAAGCGCGGCCTTCTTTGGAGCCGAACCTGTCGTGCCTGAGGTGTGATCACGGACGCTACTTACAGTACAGTGACATGTCAAAAGTCTGGGCTCACCTACTTAGGGTGGCACATTGTGTGGTGAGCCCAGACTTCTTACACGTCACTGTAGAAGCGCCGCTCATCATACTACTCCAACTAACTCATCGGCGCGCGGCTGTGGTCTGGAGCCGAGCGACTGGAGTGCGGGGAATTACCCGGGGGTGCCAGGCTTTCGGCAAAAGTTAAATACCCCCCATACGTTTTGCCAGACATTCAGTGAGATCAACAGACAGCAGGGCGCGCACCTTTGACATGGACATGAAAGGCGTGTTGAGAAATCCAGATTTTCTTATAAACAGAAGGCCAAGCCATGAACATTTTTGAGTATCAACGAAACGTGTGTGCGAGCTGAGTGAGATGGATGATGCATTTGCTGAGTTATAGGCGTCCTGGTTACTGGGGTCAAGCTCACTACAGTCCACTACATCTACAGTCTGAATAAAATACACCAAACATGGTTTCTCTTTACTCAATGCTGTTGAATCTTACTCAACACCGACTCGCCCTCAGTTGATCATAACTGATCACGGCTTCGAGCAGTGTTTGGGCACCATTGGCGCTGTCGATTGTTAGGTTGTTACACGTCACAGCATCGGCACCGCGGATGCACTTACCAGTCGCCCGGGCTGCAGTACTCCTCCGGGTGGTGGCTCACCCCGTCCTTACAAGGGACGAAGATCATCGTGGTCGGGCACCGCTTGCTCGTGTAGACGCTGTCATGGCCAGCGCCGCTCGTCAACGGCAGCCACCCGTCGGGTCCGACAAGGCCGTTGGCCGCGTCCTCCACGGCCTGGATGCACTCCTTGTCGAACTTGACCGCCGGCGAGTCGGTGTCGAGCGTCCACTGCAACTCGACGCCGCGGCCGTCTTGCTTGGCGATTTCCTCAAAGGACCTCACGCACTGCCGCTGCACTTCCTCGACCACGGCGTCCTCGGGGTGTCGGATGTCGAGAGTGAAGGTGACGTCTGAGACGATGGTGTTGGTTGACGAACTGGGCGGGATCTTGATGATCCCGGTGGACGCTAACGCCCCAAGCTTCTTCGCAATCGCGTTCGAGGATGCAACCATCTTGCAGGCCGCAAGCAGCGGATCCTTGCGTGACTTCAACGGCGTCGTACCCGTGTGCGCATCGCGGCCCCGGACGGTGAATGTGTACCAGCGGTACGCCTGCGCCCCTTGCACGACGCCAATCTTCCTGCCGCTCTCCTCCAGGATGGGGCCCTGCTCGATGTGCAGCTCGAAATGCGCCCCCAGCGGGAAGCCGGAAGATGCATCGCTTGAACACGCCAGGGCTCCAATGTAACCGTGCCTCTCGAGTTCCGCTTTCACAGTCACGGAGGGATCAAAAATGTCGGCCAGATTCCAGGCCGTTCCGCGCGCGATCTCACCGGCCCAGACCCCCGACGCCATTATAGACCTTGGGAAGCGGGCGCCCTCCTCGCTGATTTCCGTTGTCAGATGCCAACAAGGCCTCCCTTCTCAAGATTGATACACTCACTTGGTCCAATTGACGATGCCAACGTCAAAATGTGTCTGGAATCCATTTTCCTTCATCGTTCGCATCACCTCGACGGCGGCGACAACGCCGAGGATGCCGTCATATCGGCCGCCGCGGGGCTGGGTGTCTAGATGACTGCCCATGGCGGTCATCGGGGCCGGTGACTGGAGAGAGCCCTTCCTTTTCGCAAACATATTGCCCATCTCGTCGACAGAAAGCACGCATCCCAGATCAGCCACCTCATCGGCGAACCAACGCCTCACACGGGCGTCGTCGTCAGATAGAGTCAGCCGGGCCATGCCGGTTTGCGTTGGTTCCCTTGCACGAAAGCGTTAGAATTGAATGGCTTTCTCAGCCGAGTAGACGGAGCGCGAGGGAGACAGTAAATGAGCACGCACCTGCCATAGCGATGAGCTGCACCCCATTGGCACGTATGATGTAGTGTCTCTTGAAGCCGGTCCGCGTTGATCTTGAGACCTGATAAGGAGCCCCGCGCGGTTGATAGTAACCTCACCGAAGGGGGGACGGATATTAGCGGCTTCGCGCGAGAGAACATCCTGCTGACACAGGATAATTTGGGCTGTAATGATGATAAACAGAAAGGCTAGAAGACGGTTTTGGTACAAAATGTCCACGGCTCGCGCAGTGTTAACGGGACAAAGCTTACTGAAAAGGGAGAGGGGGGGAGGTAGAGATAGGCAAACAACCAATCCCGGTCCGTCTTATCAAACTCGCCCGACTTCGGGCCAGAGCACGCCCGTCGTTCAAGGCATGTATTCTAGGCAACTCCGTCTACAAGTGTACCGAGGCTGTCAACAACGCAATCATCGAGATACATTCACGCAAGTGTCATTAAGCGTTTGGCTCTGAAAGCTCGGCTGGCAAGATTGGAATAATTGCAAAAGAACAAGTCGATTTATGGAGCAATTGATCTCCTCAAATGCTACTATGAATCCGCAAAGCGGGCCTTCCTCCACATCGCGGCCCCGACGCCGGCATCACCGTCGGCCAAGGCCGTGAAGATCGTATGAAATCCTATCGACAGATGTCCCACCAACAGCCCCTGCTACGTTCCGGTCGACATTGCACCACCGGGTATCGCAGTAGCCGATGACTCGACGACTATCCCGGTCTGGGATACGAAAGCCGTCGCACCGGCGTAGACTGTCGGGCCCGGGATATTGTACGTCCCAGTGGGCGACTGGGAAATGTCGTATACCAGACCTTCTTCTGCAGTCCGATACAAGTCCGCTCCCAAGATGCCCGACGGCTTATCGTTCCCTCCACCCACAACCTCGATATTGATGCACTGAGGATAATGCTGCGCGCCCTGTCCGGAATATCTCGCGAAATGCAGCGCAATGATCTCGTGTCTCATGACGTAGTGTCCCGGAACGACTTTGGGCGGAATCTGCACCGTCCAGGTGGCGTTGTTCCGGATGAGGATGTCGCTCGCCCACGTTCCCCATGCAGTCGCGAAACTGGTCGCGTTGGCACGAGGGTCGACGAGCCCAACCTTGTCGATGGCGAAGAAGTTCAGGCTTGTCTTGTCAACGGCTCCACAAGATCCGGCCTCTTCTCCGCAGTATGCCAGGTACGTCAGTATCGGGCCATGATGAGACTCGGGCCAACCCTGCCACTGGAAGCCGATGGTGTCTCCCGCGGCGACTGGGGCATGGGCGCGCGCGTTGGTAGCGTTGATATGGCATACAATGTCCGCCTTGCCGTAGCTTTCTTTGCCGACCCAGCCGTCGTTCTGGACCGAGGTGCCCCACGCTGCTAGGACTTTGGGGATTGCCGATTGGGGATTGAAGCCTTCATAGGAAGCTCCATCGACTGCAAAGTTCAGCACACGGCTATGCCCCAATGCCAGGCCAGTCACACCAGCCAAGGTGATAATGACGTAGTACATTTTAGAGGAGAGGAGTTGGACCTTATTTCTGCACGAAATATCAGAAGGAAGAGAAAGCCATGACGATGTAATCCAAGGTCAGTCCAATACATAAGTAGCATATCGAAGTCTCGGAGGCATCTGCTAAATGCTCAAGGCAGGTATCATCATGACAATCTATCTAACTCCGGCACGGCTCAAACAAAGTGACACTCTATAGCTACTTGAACGGCCAAACACGCGGCAGGGAATTAATTTAATGAATACAGGCTCATTCAACCGGGATACTGTATCGTCTTAATGATATTGCTTCTTCGCCTGGCCTCCGGGCTCAGGTCAGTGGTTGATCGGCTAATAGCCAAGAATCAGGTGCAACGCCGGCGATTTCGTCCAAGTTACCCAGCATGAGGACGACCCGGTGTTTTGAAGATTGCCCAATCGTCTTCCAGGTATCTATATTGGAACTCCTGCACGGGAAAGCAAGCGAGACGCTCGGTAGCATCTAGAGTCCTTGTTAATTCGGAGGCTCGAAGAAAATGGCCTTTTTAAGGTGAGGGGTCGGCACCAAGGCGCTTACTACCCCACAAACTAAGTAATCTATTTAACATCATAGGCTGTTTCAAAGAACAAACAATATCAAGCAATTTGGCCTTGCTGACAAGTTGTTTAAGCACTTCAGGGAGCGATGAACAAAAGCAAAGAAAGCAACTGGCATGACTAGATGTACTCGGTGCAAAACAGATGGACGATCAGGGAATCGAACCCTGGACCTACCGCATGCTAAGCGGTCATTATACCACTAAACCAATCGCCCATGTTTGTGCTATGTGACGATCACACCATAATACTCAATATGTATGCTAATTTCTTGTATCAGCCGATCAGTGGATGTGCACAATATTCGCTCTTACTCAACGTCTTGCTGGGAAGAGTCCTCCTTTCCATTCAAGAAGCATCATCATAGACTTCTCTGGCTGCAAAGAAACAATGTTAGAGCGCACTCGGGCACATCATCCAGCCTTTCTTTGTCGCCATGGGCCAGACTGTTCTAGCGCGCGCCTCCTTGCATTACTGGACTGATAATTAGGTGTTAATAATGCTTTTGCGTTCAGCTGCAGTTGTCTCGATTCACTTCGTGCCGGACCATAGCTGTGGCCCCCGAAGGACCTGTTCCGGCCAAAATGGCCTTTGTCACAGCTGCATCCTTTTTGCTCGCCTTTCGTCCAGCTCCGCTAGTTTTTTGACAGCCGAGATTGTGTCGCGTGCTTGGATTCCTCTTTGGTCGGCGATCAACTACCCCAAGATCGTGGCGCTGGCCGAGACAAGAGGCACGAGCCTCGCCCGGACGCCGCAAGACCGGAATTTGCACCCTGCGCGACGGTACGGCTTTTCCGAATTGCATTTGTGGAGGCTGAAAGGCGCTAGTTCTCTAGTCAAGTTGGTTGGCTTCCAGCGCCGGTCGTGCTTCTTTGACTACTAGTCCCGATTTGGCAAAAGTGCCGGGCTCCTAGCTTAACCCAATCTTCGTTTTCACCTGCGCATTTAGGTATTGTCATGTCCTCGGCCCTTCTTTACATATTTCGGTCAGGGTTTTTAGGATGATTCTCCCTAGCTCATTTGTCCTTCCAGAACCACATCGGGCTTGTTGACGAGATCCACAGGGATGAAAGCGTGTCCACATTGAGGGCAGCAGCCCCAGCATAGCAAGCCCACATAAACATTTCTCTAGACCCGCCGATCACACAACAAGAAGCTTCCCATCGCCGGTCTATTAGTCTAGTTGGTTAGGACGTCGGATTCTGATTTAACCATCATATCCTTCCGTAGGCCCAGGTTCGAATCCTGGATGGACCTTGTTTTTGCATTTCTGGATCACGCATGCTTTTTTGCCTGTCTTGCCTCTCTTCTAGAGGTGTCAGAAACCGGTGATTCCCGTGTTTCAGCTTTTTTTTGCGGCTCGGTAACTAAAAACTAGAAAAGCTGCACAAGTCGCCTGCTTCGTGCTCCCCCGGACATGGCGTATGATAGTAGTAGTTCATGTATAGATCATGTAGCGCAGTTGCTGGTGTCTCGGGCCGCCTCCTAGTTCGCACGCCAGGCGCCGCACTTATGGGGGGAAACAACTGCTAATATGCACCCCTTCTTCGACCTTGGCTAGACTAAAGCCATGTCCTAATCCGACCGAGCTGGTATACGGCGGACCCATCCAGCTGAGATGAGGCAGCCTGCAGGTGACTCGTTCGGCCCTAAGCGGCAAGGCTTGGTAGCTCCCTCTGCTTTTACACTCGTACGGTATTGCCCATGACATGTCTAAGGGCGAGAAGTCAGACTGGATTAGAGTCACGAGAACTTTTCTCCGTTTCCTCTGACAACCAACAAACATGGCACCTCAAGCCGCAAGGACATGGGAAACTGGTGTCGTTATAAGAGAGGTGAAGGGAGTCACACAGACCACGATTGTCCTCCAACATCTCTCTCAGTTCGTGCTCTGATAGCCATTGTCCCTGGCTCAATAGCTCTACCTTATTGCTCATACCAAAATAACTTGAAATATAATTGAGCAGAAGACTTTGAGAAGGTTCAACAGTTTTATGTAATGCCAAAATCATTAGCAATGCCGGCCGAACATCACAACACCAGCTCCCAGAATCAGCTGAAGGCTCCGTCGGTCTGGACCTGTCAATCGTCATCGGAGACCGAGAAGACAGACAGTGAGGACGAGAGCAGCTCTATACTGGTAATTTCGTCCGATCTGAAGGTCTTCGTCTCCCTCTGACAGTTACCAGGTAACCTGGGAAGGATCAGATGACCCGAAGAACCCCAAGAACTGGACTCGGATTCAAAAGTGGAATGTAAGTTTTCCATGTATTATGTATGCGTACACCCACTGACAACATCAACAGACTTCGTTAATCATTTCCTCATTCGCATTTCTCTCTCCCCTTTCCTCTTCCATTGCTGCACCGGCCCTCAAGCCGATCAGCAAGGACTTCAACATTACAAACGGGGTCTACCTTCAACTGGTGCTGTCTATCTTCCTCCTGACATATGCCCTCGGGCCTTTTATACTTTCGCCCTGCTCAGAGGTATGGGGTCGAACACCAATTGTCAGAGTGGGCAATATCATCTTCATTATTTCAACCACGCTGTGTGGGTTCGCTGCCTCGAAAGAGGAGATTTTGGCTTTCCGCTTCGTCGCTGGTATTGGAGGGAGCGTTACAGTCGGAGTAGGTCTTCACTTAGCAGGCTCGGTGGCATCTCTTTCTAACTCTCTACATACAGATGGGAAGCGGTATCTTGGCAGACTGCTGGCGACCGGAAGAGCGTGGGAAAGGCCTCGCATTCATGCAATTTACACCGGTTATGGGTCTTGCGATTGGCCCGATCCGTATGTTGACGGCCAGCCACTCCGACTATTAGAACCTTGATTGTTCGCTAACAATATAAATCTTAGTTGGCGGCTACATCTCCCAATACGCAACCTGGAGGTGGGCATTTTGGCTTGTAGTCATTGTGAACCTCACTGTCCAGCTGGTTGCGTTATTCTTCCTCCGGGAGACGTACGCGCCACGCCTGCTTCAGCTGAAGGCTCGCAAGCTTCGCAAGGCCCACCCTGAGCAAACCTTTCATACCGAGTGGGAAATGAAAGAGCGTACGCTACCGGGACTTCTGAAAATCAGCTTATCACGGCCATGGGTCATGCTCGCAACGCAGCCCATCATCCAAAGCTTAGCAATTTATCAGGCGTTCAACTTTGGGTTTCTCTACCTCATCATTTCTGGATTTCCAGCACTATGGGAAGACCATTATGGGATGAGTAAGGGGATCGCCAGTTTGAATTACATCTCAGTCGCTGCTGGATCCATGATCGGTGTCCTGATTTGCGGTCCGGCCATGGATGCGACTTACCGCAGACTCAAGCTGCGCTACGGTATAAAAGAAGACCAGACGGGTGCTCCAGAGTTTCGTACACCATTGATGATTCCCTCCGCGGTCATTTCACCTTGCGGTATATTGCTGTTCGCTTGGTCAGCGCATAACAGAATGCATTTCCTAATCCCGAATGTAAGGAAACACCCATAGCCCTCTTCAATACTTTGTACTTTGGCTGATTGGTGTCAAATGTAGATTGGAATCGCAATCACAGTCGGGAGCAGTATGATCTCGTACCAGTGCATTTCGGCCTACATTGCTGACTGCTTTTCACTCCACACTGCATCGGCATCGGCTGCTTGCTCATTTCTCAGATCCATGGCTGCCTTCTCATTCCCGCTTTTCGTCCCTGCGCTGTTTGGCAACCTCGGATACGGCTGGGGTGGGAGTCTATTAGCAATTATTGCCGTGGTATTGGGCGTGCCAGCCCCATTGCTGCTGTGGAAGTTTGGACAAAGGCTGCGAACTAAAAGTCGATTCAGCAATCCTCAATAACCAAGACTCTTGCAAAAATATACATTTCAATAGCTTATTCCAATTCCGTTATTTACTTCTCTCGGTGCCGAAAAGTCGCGCGCCGAATGTGAAACTAAGATGCCCATCCAGCTGGGGGCAATGCCTTATGTCTCCCCTGACCATTGAAGGCGGTGGACCGAGAGAGTTTTTTCCTTGCTTGAGACTCTCTGCCGACCTGAAGTCTCCAATGAGGTATGAGTTTTTGGTTGTACACGAGCCAGAGTTGAGGAAGAGACTGAACATCTTGAATAAAATACATGAGAACTTCCCGCGGCAATGACCGCTTGTTAATTGCCGCCAGACGGTGGTTCAAATAGTTTGTGTCCAGTGTCCTTGACGGTGCTCCATTCTTGTCTCTCCATGGGGCTCAGCGGACTGTCTCTATCAATACACTTCGCCAAGCCACAAAGGAAACTTTTGCGAGCCTCAAGTGATGCGAACTCCATTAGTTGAAAATCCTGAACTCCGTCAAGCTTGATGCTGAAGTGAGCGAACAACGCATCCGAGTCATTGTGGAAATCGAAGAAGACATTCGTGATTTCGGAGGATTCCAGGACGGATTGAAGGGTCTGATGGTAGGTACTTGTAGCCCGGAGTGAGGAACGCCTTGCGCCCGACAGCGCGGATATCAATAACAAATGTGTGCTTTCTGGGCGAGACGTAAATTTGCAAGATGGAAACCGTACCCTCCCGACCCAGATTCTCTACTTCGAGATCGATACAGAGAGCTGGAACCTTGCTAGGTAGGTTATAGAACGAATCTGCCAGATCCAAGATTGCATCTGGCGTATTGATGAGATTGCAGGCGGAAAAGCTGCTCATCTCAGCAATCTGAACGTGTCTGAGGACAAACACTACCATGGTTCAGATTCACCGGGTTTCCAGGCCATGAGGACCGCTAATAATAGTGAAGGGTGTTGTGACAAAGTTGCAAACCAGGCCGCGATTCACCTATTGCTTTCATCGAAGCTTTGCCGCCTTTTTGGGTAGCTGACATCATCGATTTTCCTTTCTGTAAGGTTGCAGAGTCGCGTGCGGCATAAGGTTGTTAGCAATGTTTTTGGAATTCATATATCACTTGCCCGTGTTGGTGACCGCCAAGAACTTGTTCATCTTCATATTTGATCTCATCTCAGGAGCAGCCAAAAGACCCGCTTTTTATTCCTAGACATAACTTTTATATACCCTGTGCTATGCCGTAAGCGCCATACCTCATAAATATGACTCTTTTGATCCAAATGCTAGGCTTCTGCATCTTGTGCGCGATGATTGGGAATTCAATAAATCATGGACTTATATAATATTGAAGGCTCCGCTCCATTAGCTGCATCACTACATCTAGATGAACATTTTGTGTGAGTCTTTGCTTTATCATCTTTATTAATGCACTCATGATTGCGAGATACATACTGCTTAGGGGGGCAGATAAACAGGGTCCGGGGGGCCCTCTATATGCCAGGGTCTTCCGGGCCTTCCGGGCCCGTCTTTTCACCGAATAAGATCATCTAGATTGCATTCGTCGGCGTTTTAAAGAAATGCCATTACTACTGGCTACCAATCATAAGATTCAAGCACGCATTAGAAGCTTATGTTTTCTCGAAAACATAGAAAAGATCACCAAAATACTAACCATGTGGGCTCTCACCATGGGGTTAGTGCTGACATAGAGAGTCAATAGTGAGAACACCAGACATCGCGAACATTGTAAATCCGGACTACGTTGCAGATCCCAAACGGCGAGGCTTTGTGACAAAGATCGCCGTTGGACTTGCAGGGCTGAAAGATTCCTTTCCGAGTTCAGTCATCACTTGGACGATGTCCCATGTTGTCTTCAGCTAGATAAAACATCCTATTTACTACTGACGCACCACCCCCTTAAGCTGCTGTGCTGATGAAATGATAACTCTATGTATCTCCATATCTACTGATGAACGTCGGATTAGCCTCATGATATCACACGTCACATAATCTTGAATGTCTGGTATAGACATGGAGTTGGAACTGGGTCGGAATGGGGATGCGGCACCTATCGAAGTCACTATCGGCATGTAAGGCCCTGTTGACTGCTCCTGGTCAACATCCGCACTTGCTGCGCTTGCTGTTTGGCCACGAATTTACCATGTATTGACGGAAATAGAGCCCCTTTCCATCCGAACTGCGGCAGATCGCGATTTCATATACCTAGCAATGATCTTCCATCATCGAATAAATCGTCGCCCGATTAATTGTTGGTGGCTCCCGGCTTGTAATATTGGAGCCCTAGTCCTAGAGTGGCTTAGACATGATCCTTCACTGCAACACAACCACGCCAAAGACAAGCATTCGTTGCTACCCCATCCAGTGGCAGGGTTCCTCAGAGCCGTGCAGGCCGGCATTGGCCGGTTCGGTCTCACCCCTGCGTGTCCCACTGGGTTTTGCTGAGGTTGGTGGGCACAGATATTACCTGCCCACGGCCGTCGCTCGCACTCCTGCACCTCGATCTCGGACTCAAGCTCTCTCTCTCTCATCCGGTGCTTCACCGAGACACGAAACGGGTGCCCATTCGCCCCAGACCGGCAGTTCGGTTGTCGCCAGCCCAACATCAGTGGCTGGCTCGGATTACGCATACCAGGCTGGCTCATACTAGGCTGGCTCGAGCTTTTTTTTTTTCCTCGACGCGGTCTCGGTTTGGCTCAGCCGCCTGATCAGAACGATGGCTCGGAAGGGTAGCCGAAAGGTTAGGACGGGATGTCTAACCTGCAAGTAAGTTCCTGGCATAATCCCTTTGGGTAGATGCTGCGGCGGCTCGATACCAAAGGACCAATGTGAATACGTCGCTCGGTGTCTAACGGTAATTAGAGTTCGCAAGATCAAATGCGACGAGGCCAGACCGTTCTGCAACCGCTGTACTGTCACCGGCCGGAAATGTGATGGTTATCCACATGTTGCCGACTTGTCAGATGCTTCACCTAGCTCTCCCGGTTCGGCCATCGTTCCTTTTCAACCTAGCCGCGCCTCTCCCGGCATCAACTCGCCTAACGACAGCCGCGCGCTGCAATACTTTTCAGAGGTCGTGGGCCCCCTCCTCTCAGGGGCTGTCGATCCCTACTTCTGGACTCACATTGTTATGCAATTCAGCACATTCGAACCTGCTGTCACGCACTCTATACTCGCCATCAGCGACCTTTACGAACAGTTTCAAAGCAGCAGCCATGCAGCAGTCACTCCTCGTGACAACAGCTTCGCGTTGCGGCATTATAATGCCGCGATTCACGAGCTGCGGGGCATGATGACTCGCGACAGGCAGCCCGTTGTGCTGCTCGTCTGTCTTTTGTTCATCTGCATCGAGTTCCTGCGGTCGGGGCGCGAGGCCGCCATCAGGCATTGCAAGCACGGTGTCGCGATCCTACGGGATACCCACAACGAGTTTCCCTGGACGAGGGAGCATCTCCTTCCACTATTCCGACGTCTAACTGAATATTCATTCTTTTTCAGTAGCGAGAAATCAGACTTTCCGGATCTGAGCGGACTGGAGCATCCTATTCCGTCCAGTTTCTCGACGTTTCAGGACGCCCAACTTATGATTGACGACATATACTGCCAGACACTTCAGCTCATGAAGAAAGGCTATCCCTACCGCTCCGAGTCGCTTATAGGCAATGCGATTCCGCCAGAACTACTTGCGAAACAAGAAAGCATCAACAAATTGTTAGACAAGTGGAACGACCTTTTTAGTCGGTTTGAGGAGCAAGACCAATATCCGTGTACTCCAACCACGAGGGTTCTCGAATTTAAGGAGGGTTATCTGCAGAGAATGCTTCGGAGTTTCCTCACAACGCGCTACGAATGCTGCCGTATCTGGTTAAACATGGCCTTTGACAGCAGTCAAACTGGCTACGATAAGTATTTGCCTAACTACCAACGTCTAGCCAAACAGCTTACCTCAACCGTCGAGCAAGTCTCAGAGCACTCGGAACGTGTGACTCACAGTAGCACACAAACCCCAAAGTTTATGTTTGAAACGGGGTACCTACCGATGCTGTTCTTTATCGTCAATAGCTGCCGTCATTTGGAAACGCGGTTACAAATCCTGCGTCTGATACCGACCCTGGGACTTCCGCGGGAAAACCTTTGGGAGATGGCCACCCTGGTTATGATGGCGCGGCGGGTCATCGAATTGGAGCATGATATATCCCTGGACCCCTACGGCGAGCCCCTCGAGCCAATCTCGCCAGACTGGGCCATGCCGGCAAACGAGAAGAGGATAGTGGATATGTGGGCAGAACCGAAAACCGAAGAGAAGAATATCTTAGGACATATCGTACGTGGACGAATAGTTGGGTTCTTCCGACGTAAACCCGACGGAACCACATCGTTGCACACTGAGTTTTTGGAAGTGAGGAACATCAAAGAGGAGCTAGGGAAACTCCATGTCGGCTCACCTGTAGTGATTCCATAGTAATTGCAACTTTTTCGAGATCAAAGACTTCCATCCACCGACTCTGTGACATAATTTTGTATCATCAGTATATTGACGGGCCTGAAAACTCTTTGCACGGATGATGCGCTTACTACTTTACCGGACTAATAACCAGGGTCAATGTTTACCAATTTATTTCGCTTTCGTATCACTTAATCACCCTCTTGAGACAATACTTCCTCCTATTAGGTAGCAAACTCATGAGTCATGCTGACGGAAAAGGGAACCCAAAGCATTTCGGTGCTCAGACGGAAAACTTATCACTTGCCAGAACGGACTCAGGGTAGAGAAATCTGGCGTTCCATCTACTATGTCAGGCAGTGAACTTTGGCACTCTTCTTCCAGGTTTGAGTCTTGAGGCTTTTTGATGCTTGACTTGTTTTCGCTGTGCTCCCCTTGTGGTTGATGCTGAGCTTTGCTCTCCTGCAGATCACTGGACTCCTTAGGAAACCGAGCCTCCTGCCATCTTCTTGAAGCGTCTCTTCGTTCTTTATAAACCTGGCTTACAGTTCGAAAGTGCGTTTTTTCATCTGGCGAGGGGGAAGGGTAGAATCTGGCGTCATCGAAGAATACCCATGCCCTTTGTTGGTACGTCTGTATAAGCTTGTAATACTCTTCAACACGGCTTTCAAGTATCCGGTACATACCTGGACCGTTTTCGGCATCTTCTTCTCCTGTAAGAAAGTAATCATACTTTGTGTTGGAATGTTGATACTTGCGTGGAAAGCCACACGGTCCATACCCCGGACGAAAATCCCTAAACCACTTCCTGAGGCGGTCTTGACCAGATTGTCCTGATGGAGCGAATCGAAAAAAGACTGTTGCAAAGTCGAAATCAAGATGCGCTAGATCTGAAGAGTTCTTGTCACAGATCGTTCGGCCAAAGAATTCAGGGTCAACGTATGGGTAATCCAAACCGAAGGGGTAATCCGAAGTAGAACCCGAGACAACTTCTGGTAGCCAGAAGCCGCTGCATTGGGCAAATATGGTCCCGTAAAGATATTTGAGATATGTGCAAACACACAGAATTGCCTCTTTGTCCCATGGTTGGAAATCTTTTCCATCGTACTGACACATTGCATCCTTGTAAAAGACTTCGTTATAGTAACCTTCAACCCCCCTGATGAGACATAAAAGCTGGTACCGGAGAAAAGCTCGTAGCAGTCGCTTCCTTTCCGAACCTGTAAGATTGGCTGCATTGAATCTAGGACTGACGGCCCGAACTTGGAATCTTAGCCAGGGTTGCATTCCGGATGAAAGACAAAGACACTCCCGTGGAGGGAAGATAGCAATGGCCTTGGTAAGATAGTCCTCAATAAAGAACATCAGTACTCTATGGGGCTTGCTGATTTTGTCGATGAAGTCCTCGTTCTGGCTTTGTAGAGGTTCGCGGAACGGATTGGCGAGTTGTTGTTTTGCCCAAGAGCGACAATGGGCACGAGCCAGTCTTTGGAATTGACTCGTAGACTGTGGAGGGAAAAGAATGATCGCCATCGCATCCTGAACCATGCCATCATCGAGTTCGGAGGCAAGCAACTTCCTTGCAATATAACCTTTCGATGCGGTGTATCACTCAGGCATGACGGGCGAGGCCTGGGAAAGCTGGAAAATCGTATGTGGGCAGCAGGTCGACATCATGATATTTACACGAAGCTCTGCTGGCAGCTTGTTGAAAGGATCCATCTTGACTGGTGTTTTGCGAGTAGCTTCTTCCGTAGCTGCTCCTACTTTTCAAAAGTTTGATGCTGTGTGTTGTCTGAGGTCTAGGAGGCCTTAGTGCGAGCTTTGATGGTTTGCGGTAGGCAGCAAAGGGGGAATGCCTCCCTCATGTATCTTTCTCTAAGGCGGAAACGTAGCCTTGGGTAACGCTGAAGCCAATGCCAAGCTGGAAGGCCGTATGGATCCGTGGTGCTTGAGTGTCGTAAAAGTAACGAGCTGTGAGTAAGTCAGGATGGGGGAGGGTGCTTTTGATTGCCGATGAGATGGATTGGTAGTGGAGCTCAACTGTTATTGTGATGGGGATGGAAAAGCAGCTGGCTTGATTGTTAGGACGTTTTTGAAGGAACAGCTCTGTTGGCAATGAATCCTCCACCGCATAAACCCCGCGATGCCAATCCCATCGCTTTGTTACCCTCAATTCAATCAATCCACCATTCAATCGCATCGGCTACCATCGTCAATATTTATCTAAAGCAATTCTTGGACAAGTGATGGTCGGCTCTGCAGGCTCAACTCAAGCGCTTATGCGGGCAGGTCAAGGTGCTGAAAGTGTAAGTGAAAGTGGCGATGAAGAAGGTGAAGTTAATGGGGAGGGTGGCGATGTGAAAAGGAGAATGCCAGCAATGGTGATGAGCTGTAGATACGTACTGCCTTGCTGCTGTCTTTGATAGCAGCATACTTGCTGCAAACAGCGGTATAATCGTTTTGCTTGGCGTGAAGAATTTAAGTATTGCGGTTCATCTAGGTAGAAGGGATAAACTCGGAATCGGCTATAAAGCACTTCTTGGCCTTGTGTTTGCTGCTGCTGCGCATGTGAGGCAGACTTTGCTGTCACTGCCGCTTTTGTTGTTAGATGGGCTGGTGACTGCCGCAGAGGGAGTCTTGTGGTATGAAGCAAGGTCTATCTTCTCCTCTTCGTCTTGATCAACGGTGCAAGTTGTCATATCGACATTGTACCAGGCAGGCTCCTTGCTTTGTTGTTCCCGTTCATGATGTGGCGCTTGTGAGCGTCGAGCAGATAGACATTGACATTGGGATGTAGTACTTCCCGAAGGCCCACATGACTGCATAAAGGTATGTTGCCATCGTCCTGAGAGCCCAGACATCGTAAAGGAGCTTGTCAATGAGGCTGTCGCACATGTATAACCCCACTTGATTAATGTGATGGGATGTAAATGAAGAGGGTGGAAAAGGGATGGGTGTTCTTCTGAATGCGACCTGCTGTTGCTTAAAGGTGAAGGCTGAAGCTGTCGTAGCTGTCGAGGTTCACGGCGCCACGCTTGGTCGCACCAGCGCCAACGACGGTGACGTTGGCATTGAGAATGGCATCTTCTTTGCGAGCGTCTGGGGGCCAGCACGGAGGGGTTACAAACGTCGAACTTGAGCTTCTTCGAATCATGGCTGTTGTCTTTGGCGTCAGGGGCCACGTCAAGGAGAATATAGACAACTCGAACCCATCAAATCCCTATACACTCACTTTTAGGAAGATATCCTTTATTTCGCACATTGAATTCTCTCTGCTTTCCTTCAGCCAAAGTATCGCCGCTCTGCGACGCCTCTGGCATAGTCTGGGAAGGGCATTACGTACCAGCTCAACTTCCTCTCGTAAACACGATTAAGAGTTGAAAGTTGATCAGTACGCTAATAATCTTATAGCCTCTGGGAGACCAAGACAGACGCCGATATCCTTCTTGTGATGGGTTCCAATGGATGGCAGCTCCATGAAAGCACGATTCGCGGCAAGAGCGGTCTCGTTGACCACACATTCTCAAGAAACCCCCAATGTGGTAAGAACCTACTCCCACTTTGTACCACGTACCAGCGGCAAAGGCTTGACAAGATCTTCGCCGTCTGAAGAGGCCCGGCATGGCAGGCTGGACAGAAGGCGCAAGTCGCGCAACACGACGAGGGACGAAAGGACGGGAGAGGCGACGAACGGTGGGACGAAAAGACAGCAGTCGGCGCCCCCCTGCGCCACTGATCCGCGTCATGGACGAGGACTTTGTTATCCTGGCAAGCATGGAAAAGAGCGGGCGGAATATCGCCGACATTCCACGCAGGTCCTGGCGTTGCGCGACCTGCTGGTCGTAGTGCCGCTCCCGCCCCCATGTTTCTGGCCGTTAGTGCTCCCCTGGGAACCCGATTCATGGCGATGCAGCTGCTGATATAGGATGTAGGGTCCTGCTGCCAGTGTTGGAGGCGGTGTTCCTCCTGGATTACCTCCATTTCCCGGTGATCTGCACTTTAGCAGACGTAAAAGTATGCTGCCAAACCCCTTTGACACTCGAACGCGATTCTCATATCTAGCAGCTCCTCCCCCAGGCTTCCCACAGGGCGCTCCCTTTCCCCCTCCAGGCTAAAACCCCGAACCAAGTTCTGGGACTCACTACCGCAAAATGATATCTGCCGCAGAATCATTTTACGGCTAGGTAATGGCGAAGGAAAACGGCTTGAATTACTACGTGTGAGAATGGGAGGTCTGGGCGATGGGCAGACCGAAGTGGCCGGAACAACGGGACAGCCGTCGTAGGCAGGAGGGGGGAACACGTGGAGGCTGAGTGGACAATGAAAGTGTATGTGTAAGCACTGTAGTCAGGCCAGTCGTGATATTAGATTGGTTACGACGCATCCGATGGCACAAGTGATTTTGTTGGAATATGACCAGTGGATATAGAATAACTAGAATGCCAGCATCTGTTTGCCAGCCTCCATGTTCTTCTTTCTTTTCCCTTCTTCAAGCAACAGTAGATACCATCAAGAGACTACTGGTTCACCTTGCCAAATAGCGTATCCCTTGTGATGCCAACAGATGTGTTTGTGGGTTTGGACAAGAGAGACACGGACACCTCGCTTATAACGGATCCAAAAATGGCAGCTCCATGGAAGCAACCTCAATGTGACACGAACTTAAATAGGCGCTAGGCTCATAATTAAGTTAATCTAGCAGCCCTAAATCGTCAGTTATGATGATCCCCTCGGTCTTTTTTGCCAAAGGTGCCCCGATTGTAGGTCGATCACCCCACTGTCGTACCCGACCATATCAAGAGACTGTAAGTGGCTCAGCCCCTGGTGCATCGCGTTGCGACCACTCCCGCCAATAGTCGAGCAGTCGAAAAGGTCCCGTTACATCTACATTGCCTACCTGGGTAGAAATAAGAGGGACAGCAGCCAAACCTTTTCACCTTTTATACGCCAAGGAAACAATGTCATTACCTGCTGACAGTTTGATCTATTTGCATGATTGTGTCCACTGGGCAACCGACGATGGGCAACGTGACCCACAGACCTAAATAAGTACCTTCTGTTGGAATGCTGATCCTGCGAGAGTGATGGATAGTTTGTATCACTGCTTAAATCACGTGATGTTTGATAATCTCGGGCCTTGACTTTTTAGAGAGCTATTTCTAACGTCGAAATGTTTCCGCTGGAGTACCGATGGTCTGGAAATCTTAGGCTTTCCGTTAAGCACACTTCCTCTAAGGTAAAAGTACTTCGGGGTGGCTTTATGAAGTCAAGGCTGTAAAAGCATATTCCTTCAACACGATTTAACTGGTGAGCTGCGGGTATAGTTAATATGTCGATAATACCGCTCTTGTCGCGAACGATGGTTCCACAGAGCCAGCGCTGCATCCCGAGCAGATATCGCCCACTTATCTTAGTCAGGTAGTTAAATACGGCTCGCTAGTTTTTCTAGTTAGTTAGATATATATCGCGGGTTAACTAATATACCTGATCAGATATTCAGAGGCTTTCAGAAAGAGTTCTTCTAGATCTAGACTAATATGAATCTTAGGATGTTTACCTACATTATTCTATAATTCTATTACTACTAAACAAACAATTCTAACTGAGGAATTCTAACCAAGGAGCCTGACTAAGTATATCCTAGAAAGTAGGTCTCCCAGACAGTTTCTACGCCTGCAGCAGGCACCTTAAGTAAATAGCTTCACTATTTCCTAATAGGCAAGGCCTCAAGATATCTCAGATATTTGTCTGTCAGTCAGATATGGGGGGTGGGGGGTCTAACTGACTGCTTGGGATGCAGCGCTGCATAACGGATCTGCGATTTGTTAGATATGTGTCGGTGCCTAGTCCTATCCTGGTGAAGGAGGCAATCATCCTTAACCTCCATGACTGTAAATAGTGGCCCAAAGGTTAGCTATTGATGGCTATGTTTCCAGGCAACCTCTTCTTTCCTTGTTCAATACCGGGGTTCTTACTTTTCAAGTGCAATTGCCTTCCTAGCTATTGGGAAAGACATAACTGTCACAGAATGCCACGAGGGCTTTTCTCTTCCTTCAAATAGTAGACTTCTTGTTATGAACCGGCTGACTATGAATGCACCCTCAATTATGAATCAGCTGAAAAGCAGTTCGCAAGGACCCCCAAAGAGTGATTCTCATTCCTTTACTAAGACTCAGTAGAATAACTTCAATTACTCTATTAAAACACAAGAGGTAATACTTGCGTAAGGAGAACAGCGGCCAAGTAAAGCAATGCAGAAGATTGGACCAGTTGATACCAGTGGCCAAACCTATGCTCCGAACCAGCCAGGCCAACTTGACAGCCTGGGTCTCAAAGAACGGCCCTTCGAGAATCAGGGACAAAGGTAGACAAAGCAGACAGACAGTCCATCGTCTTCCAGATGAATGTACACCATGAGGATTTGGGGTTACAAAATCGGTTTCCAAATGTCTTCGTTCTAGCTAAAAAGCTTGGTTCTGCTACCCAAGAGATTGTGGCAGAATGTGACGACAATTTGGTGTTTGCGATAGACTCCATCAGGAATCAAAGGATGACAGTGTCCAAAATGAAGCAACTGTACAGGACGAACAAAGACATTTGGCGCCTTTAGAATGTTAATATTTGCAGCCTCTAACCATCAATCGCTCGGGCTAGAGTTGCGCAAGGTATCTGATAATGCTCAGAGTCTGCGAAAGCCCGTACAGGTCGGAGAATGCAGAACCGCATGCGTCATCAATCTGGCCATTCCACTTTCAAATTCTTTTACCCGCGGATGATATGATGGGGTCTTAGTTCTGCATGTGAACCATACATCGCCACTGTGGATGCACATCGGTCGAATGACTCCAGATTGAATTGCCCTGTTGCCAAAAATGTTAGTTAAAAGGTAAGACAGCTAGCCCTTTAACACAGGATGATCGCAGTGACCCTTAAAGTTATAAGTGAGCTATTAATGGTTGTTGCAAATTATGGCATGTTATGCAGCTTGCCCCGCCAGTTGAGATGCCTCTGCCCGTGTTATCTGCCGCGGATTCACACCAAGTTCCCTTCAGCTTGCGCGACTCCAAAATCATAGGAAGAGATAGATCGGTCGTAATGGGGGGTATCATACGTATCGAGGGACGCGATACAATGCACAAGCGAACGAACACCGATTGCGAAGACTTGACCGTCAACTGGCGATCGTAATGTTGTAGGCCCCATTTGCTCATGCAGGATGTACGGTGTACGATGTGCTTTCCATATTTTCTTCCATTGATTTCTTGTCGAAAGTGTGGCAGTGTATTACCACGGCGGCATGCGGGAAGGTGAAGAGGTCTCTAGGGTCCAGCAGCCGCTTATCATTCCCTTCCCTGGAAGAATGGAGGCTCCTACCAACCAGTGTATCTACAACGCCCACACGGAGGTCATTCCGAAATAATCTGACCAACCAAGAGCTAAGAAGTGCCTGCGGCTATGAAGATCTTTGAGGCCCCGCTTTGTTCTCTGCCCCTGCGGTAAGAATGTGCGTGGCACGCCGATTGGGAGGGGAATACCGTCGAGAGCTCGACTAGTCCCTGAACTGATCCAACCGGGAACCTAGCTTTGATAGCACTTGATTAGGTATGTCGATGACCCTCTATTAGTATGGGTAGTGTCTTACGACATATGTCGTCACTGACATCGCAATCGACGGGAAGATGGACTATCGTGGGCTCGGAATTACCGTGAAGCCCTCCTATTGGCCTCTCTGTCGTCGGTCGTCACTATACCGGAACTTCGAGCTGTCCGATTCCATTAATAGCCACGTTATGAAGCCAGGTAGCAGATAAATATTCTCCGTCAGTGTTTAGAGACGCTCGTCCCATTCGTTGGTGATCATGGAAACTCATCCGGGTGATGGGATGCACAGGAGAAAGCGAGCTTGCTGTCCATCGATGCCTATCACTGCCTTTCACAGTCCGTTCTCAACAATCGATGCCAACTACCGGTAAGCCTACATGTGTACATCGGAATACCATGCAGACAGGTGGCAATCCGTTCGGGAGGTCTTGGTCAACTGAGACGTCATGCCTGGTTCGATCCGGCCCAGTCCCATCACATCGCCCCATGCCTTCGACCCCTCTTCCAAGACTGGTTCAGGTTGTTACTGCGGGGACAATCAGACAGGTGAGCCCAATGCATATATCCGTTGGCTGTGACCTGGAAAAATTCTGGCCACCTTGGTTAAAGGTCTGGTTTACAAAAACCGTCCTTTGAAAAGTTTTAGCTCGCGGGTCTGTGGCTGACTCCACCTTACTACTTTTACACAAGAAAACACAATCAAGCAAGACCACACTATGTTTTGAACCACTACCAATGGAGCGAAGTCATTGAACGAGGGCAATCAACCTATCATCTAACGCAGGACTTGAACTCAATCCGAGGACGCGGTTTCCTACACGCACAACTTCCTGACGAAACAACAGATACTCGTATGCCAATGATGCGAGTGCAGTTCTTCTAATGGTCCTAGTATTCTAATATTCTCCTAGATTATGAGAATGACCCGCAGGCTCCCGTTGGCACCACTTCCAAAGGCAATAACCCGCTGTAAGTCAAGGGTCTGCACGCGCGAGGCTTGCGAGATCTGCCGAGAAAAGAAGGCAAAGGTACGTTCAAGTGCGATTCATACAGTTCTTAGGCTCGCTTATCTCCTTCGAACGTTATCTAACGATATGCAGTGCGATGGCGAAAGGCCATGCTCGCGATGCAGGTCTCGGGGCGAGGAATGCCGATATCAACCTCGATCCTACCGGACAAAGCGTAGTCTACAAGCAGAAGTGGAAGAAATGAGAGACGCCCAGCGTCAGCGTGACGCCGTACTGGAAGCCCTTACAGTACCGAGACAGACCCATGATGTTCTTCATCAGTTGCGAAACGGTGAAACGCTCGATACGATATATAAGCACCTCGAAGCACACGGGTCTGAATCTCTGGCTACTAGGCAATCGCCAGACAATTCGAACCAACTTCAACCCATCAAAGAAAACCCATCTTCAACTCCGACTCAGAACCGTCTCCGCTCTCCCCAAATCCCGAAATACTCCAACCCGGCAAGTTACGAGAACCCAGAAACCAGTAACATATATATTTCTATCGAAAACCAGGGTTCAACATCGAACTGTGAGAGATATGAGCCAGAAGAGCAGATGCCATATATTCAGCCGTTTAACTTCAGCAACAGCACGCTCACAAATAGCATCTATGAGCATGATTCCATGAATTACGCGCCTAAGATGCCATTGGGGATGTTCATGGAACAAAACACCCCGCTGACCCTCCCCAACGCTTATTATCCCAACCCAATCTATTTCCCAGATGATACTGAGGACATCAGCTGGTGGAATTTAGGGGCTTCTGACCCTATGCAACCGAATTATTTAGTAACTCCTTCCACAAATCCCGATACATGGCTGTACCCTCACTTACAGAACCTCACCACCCACCCCAGGCGCAAGACAGTCATCCACAAACAACCTCAGCACCCTCACCCGTCTCCACCAAGTTATCGCTGATTTCCCGTTCCCCATCTCAAGAGAAGCTGGGCCAAAGCGTAGCTCCAAGCACCAGCGCCGTATCTGAAAACCAATGCTCGACCTCATCACTCACCAAGAAACGAAAGTTCCCTACCAAAGACCAGGTTTGCTCAACCACCCCTAGGCCCGGAAGCGGTAGTAAAAGCAAAGATTTTCATCGGCAAGGGAAGACGGCCAAAAGCAAGTCCTCGGCCCTGGAGCCCTCATCATACGACCGCGAGCGTCACAGGCGGGCCTCGGCCCGCAACTGGCGGAAACAAAAGCAACAGATGGCGGACCTCGAAGCGGCGATGAAGCATGTCGAATCCCGTAACCGCGAGCTCCACCGCGAGTATGCCGAAGTCTTAAGCCAGGTCATGGATGTCAAGAACGCCCTCATGGACCACGCCAAGTGCAACCATCCGGAGATAAGCAGCTGGCTGCGCAGCCAGGCGACCAAGTACGTACTGAATAAGAGCGCGGCAATTGAAAAGGGACGCAAGGACCTCATTGGGGCGGAGGACCAGGGGATGTCAACCGACACGGCAGGGCACAAAGCCAATACCTGCAGATGATGATGTGATGCTACCCCTCAGTATCTACACGATAGAGGACAAAGTCAAAGCTTATAATAGGAGCTTCCATATACAAAGTACGACTGTGTCGTTTCTCTAGACTGGACCAGGAGTTACTGACTAGGGGCCAGAAAGATGTTTTGTTTTTTTAGAGCGAGGCGTTCGGAGTCGAGGGTTTGACCTGGGAGGGCAAGGAGCGTGCTTTTTACAAGGTGATGGGCCTTCATGAATTTTACTCGATTTAAAATCAAACCTATTGGTACACCAGATTCAAGACCATAGAGGAAACTTCATTCTAAAACGAATCCATGCGCTTCACAAATACGGCGAACTTGCTTTTCATTTCCTGAAGATGTGTTTCCCCATACCTTCCCTCTTTATGTCTATGTGGCGGAAGAATATTACACAGAGGGCATCGTTGCCAAAAGCCGCCACAAAGAACCAGGAGATCCATAGAGAACAACATAGATGTGATTTGATGAGAACAAATAGCAGTGTAACATGACACCTTGATCCTTCCAACGGGGTTTAACCAGTGGTCTTCGGTGCCAGCCCTGTGCAAATGAGTCCGACCCATGCGTCATGACTGGAAGTACCCCTGCAATGAAAAAGAAAGATATAACAAAAACCCAGCCCCAGATGGTCACTTTGCACCAGACTAAACATCGAAATTGTTCGTTGGCGTTGGACCTGGTGTCTTTGGGTTGTTAGGCTCACGCATCCCAGTAAGCGCACATGCCATTTCCCACAGACAGGTACAGTTCGCAAGGCGGTTTGTTCCTCGTTAGGTTGCCGTAATAACACTGACGCCATTGGGAGGAAGCGCACGTCTAGGCTCAACCACACCATCTCACAACAAGAATGCATAATCACCAAAACACACCGGCGCAAATGTCACAAGAACAGAATGAAATCAGCGCAGACCTTTCCTTTTGTGTGGATTTTTCTATCGTCGTCAGGAAGCATTGCCAATGTAACGCTCAAGTCGAATCCACACAGGGCGAAAACAGCTTCGGTCCTTATCAACTGCCTGTACTCTGTAGGTTTGTTACGCAATCGCCTGCAAGAAACGACGTTGCATTCTCGGTACCATGAATCATTGTTTTGGGATTTCTTTTCCTCTTTCAGCTTCAAGCTGGCTGACGTCAGATTGGTTTAGCGCATTGATAGGGTTTCTGATTGGGTGAAGTGGGCCACAGCATGCCATACGGAATGACAATATAACAACGACACTGTTCCCTCGACAGCTTTGATTGTGTCTGTTTTTCCTCCGTGGTCTCATATTACGTGGGATATCTGTTGTTGTAGTAGGTATAATAAGTAGAGAGTGACGATCAGCTCGGCGGAGTGAGACTGTTTCAATGAATAAATGCTGTGTCACCGTGGCCAGCCTGTAGAATGAAAGAAAATCCTGTAGATTTGATACCAGATTTTAAGAACTGGTTCCAAATGGGTTCGAAAATCGCTAGTTTGAGAACCGTCCCAAAAGAATAGACGCCTTTTTCGAAGTCAGGCATCACGAAAACGTTATTAATCGTATCCATTTACGGGCTTAAAACTTGACTTGTATGTGATAATTATAGAGCAGAATACTTCTGATTTCTAGCTAGCTGTGAGTGGCAACTTGGATCTATGGTCTGTCTATTGTAGCAAAGTGTACATGTAGTTAACATAATAATATCCTCGTGATGTGGTCTAATTATCACCATTTTGGCTACTCTTCTTGCTTCGATGGGTTCAATGTTGCTGATATTAGATATTATTCATCTCCAAAATACCGTAAACTTAATTGTATACTTAGCTTTTGCAAACGATGGCCAAACCGCTTACATGCTGATATAGCCAAACGGCAGGATTAAACACTAGCCGTTACCCTTCAGGTCCATAACACATAGATAATACTATCAGTAACGCTATACTATTTCTCTTATATTCATGGAGATGCAAAATCCTATGCAAACTTTCAATGGACGGTATAGGCAGTTGTGTTGTGACAATGATTATCTGAATAGTTGGAGTCATGTCGTTAGTCGTGTAAAGATCATATTACATGCAAATCAAAACACGCTGCAACGTTTGGTACGTAGTTATCTTCTTCTTTACATGTGTACCGTGTCAGATACAATAGCCCTTTCTAATCAAGTCAAATGAGCTTGTCGTGTTACAATCATTCCCATCCCTATAGGTGCCCGTAACTCCCTTTCTACCCACGCGTTTCACTTCCGGCCAACGTTGGTTAAACGGTTGACCAATAAGCCACCAAGGGTAGCTTGCAAGGCATCCTTCTTGCTTCCACTTGAGTTCTTGCCCCCGTGCGACCCGTGGGTATTATTGTTTAATGCCGCAATGGCTGCGGCACCAGCTGCGGCGGTTGCCATCCTTGTGCCCTTCTTTGACCATGATGTCTTCTCCTTCCTCATTTTCCAAGCCTCCGCTGCGCCAGCGACAAAGGCAGCCCTTGCGGCCGCCTGCAGTATGGCCGCTTTATCCGAGTCCCAATTCTGCGCGCTTTTCGACGACCCAGACGTCTTGCCCTCTTTTCGTCGGCTGCTTTGGCCCTGTCCCCGCTGACGGTGCCGGTCATCCTCGCTGGCGGAGTAATCTGAGTAATCCTCATGCCTTCGGGCCGGAGGACGGTTGTATTTGTGATCCTCGGACCGGGCGCGGCTGGGACGGACGGGGCTGGGAGTGTATCGCCTGCTTCGGTGGTGCCCTGCCCCACCTGCATCATTGTTACTGCGGGAGATGCGGCGGGACCCTCGCGGTCGATCGGGAGAGCGGTCGTCGTAGTATGGCTCGGCGTCGTCGTAGGCGCCCGACGCCTTGTGGCGGCGGTCGTTACGTGACGGCATGACGAAGGCTCCGAATAGAAGGATCTACCACGTGGGAGGTGCCTGAATGGCGTTTGAGATGTCCCGGAAGCGGGACCACGATGACGCAGGGGCTTGATCGGCTACCGAGAAGCTGTCTGCTTTGTTCTCTAATCTAGCTGCAGGCCGTGACGCCTTGATCTTTTAATGCAGGTGATAAATCTGCTCAGGATCTGATGATCACGTCCGATCGGGCTTAGCAGTTGGAGGCAGCTCAGGCAGGGAAATGGACGACTGTGGAACGTTGAAATTGTTGGTTCGATAGTCGGCAATCATCGACAAAAGTTTCACAGCGTGAAAAAGGAAACACAATAGAACATAGCACTGCCATCGGGCGGGAACCTACTCCATTATGAAAGGGGGGAAGCATTCTCGCTTTTTTTCCTGTGCGTACAACACTGGCAGACACCAAGAACTTTGCTGGACATTTCTTGTCTCTGGCAACCAGAACCCGACTCGGCAGCCCAAATCTTGCTTTCGGGGGGCTGTCCAGAGGGTTCCGGTTCGCTCTTATTGGTGGTGGATGATGTAAGGCTTTTGAGACCGGGGGAGCATCACTGCTGTTTCGAGCCGCGGCTGGGGCGATGGGGAACGTCAATGTGATGCGCCAGCGCTCCGTTTGCTTTACTCCACTGGGCGAAACACGACATGATGTCAGATCGATCGTGCGCAGAGAAGTCTGTCTCGGTGAGGCCCGATTCTCACTAGTGGGGTTCGGTTGACTTCTCGGTGAGAGACTCGCAGGGTCGACAGCGCAAACTCTCCTACTAACTTTGATCTATTGACGGCGGGAGGGCAGTCAACTTGCTAAGCCTCCAGGCCCCTACCGAAACCGGAGGCCTTTGGGTGGCTGCGGGACGAGACATCAGCATCAGTAAGTGTTCAGTTCGAGGAGAGTGGGTTGGGAAGTGAGCAGAGGAATACTTAGCATTCGAAGTGAAGCTGTTCATACCGGAAATTAACTACGGAGTGTTGCCCTGGGCAATGATCGGGAGGGACTATGTTCACGGACGCTGCCGCCGGGAAATCAGGGGGCTGGGAAATTTCCCCAATGCCAGGGGCCCGGCTTTAACGCGATCGATCAGGGACGATCGCTCGGGATTGTGATCTAAACTAAAAAAAATCCAGGCCTTTTAATGGAGAGGGTGAGGACCTCCCCTGCATTGCTTTTGCTCGTGCAACGCTGGCCAAGCTCCATGTAGGCTGGTCCAGTCGACAATCTCCTCTTTGGGCAGTGGAACGTGGCGCTTCTTAGCGGCATCGACAATTCGCGTGGGAACGGGTCTTTGTTTAATCGAAAGCTGCACCCGTTCCTGCAGTAGCGAATCCGTTGCGCGTTGATGCGCGTCTGCTTCGCGTAAATGACAGCGTCATAGATGAAAGGTCAAGGGGAGAATGATATCACGACTGTTGACTATGGTGTTTTGAGATCCGCGTACGCAAAACCAGGGCTTGGAGGCACTTTAGACTGTGTATATGAAGTCTGTTGAATCCCAGGCAGTATGTCTACCACCGTTCCAGTGCTATCATCAGATTACCTACTCCATCAACTCTTTGACAGCAACTTTGCCTCTTCAAACCATACCAAACAAACTCATCATGTCTTCCAACAGCGCTCCTACTGGCGAAGTTAAGGACAACGAATATGTTTCACGCCAGGGTGATCGGCAGCCCATTAGCGTTATCGACGATGACGCCAAAGTCGAGGATCCGATTGATGCTGAGACTGCCGACTCTGACGCTCAACTTGGTTGGTTCACCTCAACCACAAGATGACTATGTGCTGACTCGGTATAGAACGTGATGACAAGGACGCTATCGATGAGAGCAACATTTTGAAGGAGCGCACTCGCGGTGCTCAACCTGCTGGCGAGTACCGTGAGCCTGGCGACACCGAAGGTCTGGAGGATAGCCGCCTTGAGTAGATTTGAAGGAGGTTCAACATTTATTTACAGCTGAACCAAATGTAAACCATCATACCCTTCAATGACTTTCAATCGTCATCATCATAATTGATCTTTCAACCGTGCCGTGATAGTACACCATCAACGAGGCGGAAACAAACGGATCTAATGCTAATCTGTCTGTGTCACACCCACAGGACGTAAAGCACTCACGCTGTTGGCTACAACGATTAGTGTATTAAGAATCTGGATTGGATTGTATTGTTTGGAACATCATTTTGACAACAACCCTATCTATAAGCAACATCTTGACTGACTGACTTCATATCGCAAGTTCCAAGTAGTTGGAAGAAATATGAACGAGCAACCCAGCAAATAACAGCGCCCCGGCATTCTCGTTCGTGGTCCAAAAGTATTACCAAATACCCATTCTAGAGGTTAGAAGTTGGAATCCTGCAGTCTTTACATAGGCTTTAAACTGCGCAAGGCTAGGGATCTAAAATTGTACCTGGTATCCATAAATGAAGTGCAAGTGGGTTTGGCCTCGTGAAAGGGAGAGAAAATTTGATATCCTGCTACATACTGGATAGCTGACTGCCGAAAGGAGTGGTATTTAATCAATAGGTCCAGAATGGCCATGCTTGGTGCTGACTTTGCGGTATCGAATAACCTCGTGGCCCTCCTGGTCATAAGTCCTTTCAGCCACAATCCTATAACCACCAATGGCAGGGAACAACTTGGTCCAGAAGGCCCAGTAAACAACACCCAGTAGCAGTACACCAATCACCACGACGGGGAATACGTAATACGGGTAGCCATCGGCGGTCCAGGAGGTTGTGGGAGGGATGAACGGAACGACGCATAAGAATATGTTGTAGAGGACATAGATGATGGTGATAGGGAAGTAAGTGTGCCAAGGCGAAGACCAGTTCTCCCTCTTGTTCCACTGCAGGTAGAGAAGACCGCTGTCATCGATGTTAGTCATAGCGTCAGACCGAGAGGTCCGATGAGGTGGAAGACATACATGCCGACAAATGCGTTAATCCAGGCGCCCCCAGCACCTGCAAAAGGTTCGTTAGTGATATATCCAAAAAGATTGGAAGGAAATGGAAAAATACGGACTATAAATGTCGGTAATCAAATTATACGCTGGCCCAGCTGGTGGAGCAACAAGGACGATAACGGTAACAAGCCAATGAAGGAAAAGCTGAGCAATTGTTTAGCATAAGCGGCCCAGGATGGCGTAAGCGCATAAGGAACGCATACCGCGGCAGCAGGGGCATTGAATGGCTTATTCGACGCCCAGAATCGACTTAAGGGCAGCAGGCCTTCTTTAGCCATCTCCTGGTTGAGACGAGCATGAGCGAAGCTGACGGCGAGCACGTTGCCCAAGTTGCTAATAGCAACAAACGCTGGTAGGGCTCGGGCAGCAGCACCGTTGCCAAAGACATTTCGAAAGAAAACACCGGCGACAATAACCTCGGAGGTGGCGAGCTCGGTCTTGGGAATAGCAGCGAAGTAGGCGACTGTTGTTGCGTTAGAATATCGGAGAACTTGGTCCCTTACTATGGCTCGTAATTATTCTTACCGTTGGCGAGAACATAGAGAATGGTCACGCCACCAATTGCTAATGGCGCAGCAATGGCCAGAGTCTTGCGTGGGTGCTTGAGCTCACCGACGACGTAATTAGCGTTCTCCCACCCCTTGTAGCTGTAAACAATGCGGAGCAGGGCAGTTGCGTAGCCATAGACGCCGCCGTTGCCGTAACCCTCTCCATCCTCGATGCGGAACGCGTTGTCAAAGTTGTGGGGGTCCGGCACGAGACGACGACCGGCGAGAGCGGCGAACCCAGAGAAGACAATGAAAAGCAAGACGACGACCTTGAAGACGCCCAGAACATTGAACAGACGAATGCCCCATTTGGGCGTGATGGCGTGGATGCCGACCGCGAACGTGGCACCGGCGATACCGATGCCGCGAGCGACCCATCCATCCGGCGAGCTTGAGCCGGATGCAAAGAGAACGTATCGGCCAAAGGCGAGGGAGTTCCCGGACGAGAAGCCAAGAAGAACCATTTGCGCAGCCAGGACACAGGACGCAAGATACTTGGGGTGTTTGTAAGCGCGCTCGAGGTAGTTCTTCTCGCCGCCGGAGCGGGGGATCGCGAGGCCGAACTCGAGGAAGACGCTCATGCCGCAGAAGGTGAGGATGCCCCCAATGACCCAGAGCATGAGCGCGACGCCCACGGAGCCGGTGGACTGGAAGATACCAGAGGGCGTGGAGAAGACTGGGTTGTGGACTGTCAGTATGTGTCCGTGTCGCCGGAGCTTCACCGCTAGGCCGTCGTGGAGACTCACTTCCGGTACCGATCATCTTATTGAGGATCAGGAAGACGGCGCCTGTGACGCCAATCTTGCGCGACTCGTCGAATGCATATGTCTCCTGTTGCTTGACGACTCCAACCTCCTCCGCTGAAACATCGTCCCGCGCGATGTACCGCTCTTCCCCGCCATGATGATCGTGTTTGAGGGGTGAACTCATCATTGGCGTGTTCGTGCGTTGAGGAGCACCGCCAGCCGGAACTTCCTTCAACAGCGGGATAGCAGACAGGAGAATTCGAAGCTAAGACAGGACGATCGGTGGACGTGTAGTCCACCAGGAGGGGCTGCAAGGAGCTATATATGTGCGCCCTGCAGATGTGCTCTTTGCTGCGTTGCAACCTGAAATGGGGGGGGAGGATTCACTGGTGAACCCGGTGATTATCCCTCGCAAGCGATGCGTGAGAAGGGCCGGCACGTCATCGCGATGCAACGTCACGCAAGGCTCAAACTGTAGACTGACTGGCTGGTTGCCAACAAGAGGATGAAATCTCATGCACCAGAGACATTGTGGTATGGAGAATCAGATATGAAAAACGACAGACACCGGCGAAGCTTACGGCCTTCAGCGAACCAGGCGCGGGGGAACCACACAATAGCCTCAAGGATATAGTATGCGCCGCCACCCGCCCCCCCGCCCCCCCACCAGGCCAACCCTAAAAAACTTTATGGCGCGGTTCTAGAAGAAAAACGTTCACTTCGACGGGCGGCTGACAGTAGGCGACGACGGGTAGACCGCTGGGCGTTCCCCGGGGCGTAAGAGCAGCTGCCCAGCTGCCTCTTGGGTCTCAATTCTCATGAATGAAGGCGTCCAGTGAATCTTGTTGGTGATTCGCGCCAACAGTGCTCAGTTTGCTTTTGGAAGGCTGGGCTGGGCAAGACAGACGCCGCCGCCAAGAGGGCGTAATCATCTAGGCTGTCTCGGCGCAGCGAGGGCGCCCGGGGACAGAGTTAACTGCCTTCCAGTCACGGAAGGTTACTGAAGGGCTCTGAAGGTCGCCCATGTTTAAACCATCTTGGCGTTCCTCCCAGTGTTGGAGTTCAGAGTGTACAGGGTGGAGTGTTGTTCCGGGAAACATGGGGGGACCCCAGGAACGCTGTGGATGGGTGTGAGAGGGAGGCTGGGAGAAGGTCTGCAGCGCCAAGAAGGCCGGTTAAAGACAAACCGAAACCACACGGACATTTGTTGATGGCGTGCTCGCGGGGTTAGGATGGCGACATGGCTGAGAGTGGACTGAGATGTGCCGGCAAATGGCAAGCTGAGGAAGTGTTGCCTCGGTTGCCCTTCTCTACGTTAGCTTGACTAGGGCTGCCGTCGTTCGTGGGGCTGTTGCAAGTCTTCGTATCCACGTGCACCGAAAATATCGATTGTCAACTTTCTTGGCTACTATTTCTTCAGCTCAAAATGCGCCGTTACTTGAGGTGCATATCCACGAAAGTCCAGATTAGGACGAAATCAGGCACCACAAGTTAAATCATCAATTTGTTTGAAAAAGTAAATGAGAACATAAAAGCCCCGAACTCCAGGAATACTCTAGGTAAAAATCCAATAATAATCGCTCATGTCGCTATCATCATTGAGTTGCGCCTCATCATGATCCCGTCATCTCCAACCGACGTCCTTGCAGCACTGCGACGGAACGTGTTCAGATGGGCCATTCCACAAGCGGGCCTCTCAACCCTCTGTATGTCTGCACCGTGTTCATCATCCGTGTCCGCGATGGTACTTCGCACCAAAGTATCGAGTGTAGATGGTGGTCCAGGAACGTTGAGTGTCGAGAGCCCGTTGTGGAGATTGGTGTCTGAAGTCCGACTGTCTTCGCCCAGTATGAGAGTCAAAGGTCCTTCTCTCGGATAACGATCTGTAATGTCATCAAAGATGTCCATAATGTGGGTGAAATAGGTGACTCTCAGATCATTTTGGCTCCCTCCATAACGGTTTCGACCCCATATCTGTCCAAGGACGCAATCGGTCTCTGCGTGAACCACGGCAGCTCCCGAGTCTCCAGGCATCCCTGGGCCTTCACAGACCCAATCAAAAGCCGGAGGAACGTCAGGTTGTTCAAGATACCATTCTCTGGTTGGCTCCATGGGCAGCTGGCGGACCTCAGCCGGCGTCTCACACACCACGGCATATCTGAACCCGCTACTCCGGCCAGTTGTCATGATGATTTGCAACTGAGGGTTTTCCGTGAATTGTCCACTTATTGGCCCCGAGAAATATTCGGCCTCGATTCCGGGCGGAGCAAATCGTAGCCGATTGTGCATCAACTCATCTCCAATCGCAGTGCAAAAAGCCCAATCCGTGACGACGTTCATCACCGTCTTCCCATCATGCGGGTTCGAAGTCGCAAACCGCCTCAAAGACTGAGATGGACGATAAGTCTCAAACATGCGCCCTGAAAATGCATGAAGCTTTGCAATTCTCTTCGGACTTTCGTTTTCTCGACAGTCCATGGGCGCTGGATGGACCAAACGGTGGTCAGGGACACCGGAATTACCATCAAGAGTTTCCCAGTTTCGAATGCCCTCAAACAGATGCCAGTTGATGAGCCATCCCTGGTTGTTGCCGAGCTTCACCGCAGGGCCAAGAGTTGCGGCGCCATCCATCCCTTCGACGCCAATAGAGTCGCCGCATACTTGCATCGAGTGCTTGAACGGGTTTTTAGCCCTTGCCCATCGGTCTTCTGACTCGTCCTGGCTGGAGCGGGTGATATTGGCGGTATGACTGACGGTCCCGACAAGAAACCGTATTTCGACCATGAGCTGCGGTTCATTCTCGAAACATGGTAGGACATTGCGCTCGACCTCTTGATGAACATGATTGGAAAGGATCCTAGACGTCATGACCTCAACGAGTCTTGTGCTCGAGGTGTAGTTGAATTGGATCGTGATGCTGTAGTTTCCGTTATAGTTGTCGTTCAGAATCTTGCGCAAGTGCGGCAGTCCTTCAGATTCCCATATTTCGTTAAACGCCTTTGAGGTAGCAGCTCTTTTTCTTAGCCTCTCGCGCAAGATCTCGAGGTTCGATGCGCCCTTGGACATTGTGGTACGAATTTCTGGCGCTTCGGATTCAATGGGCGCTGTCATTGATGCGGTTTCTCGGGATGGCATAGGTGCTGGCTTCTCCCCTTCTGTGACGCCAAAGGATGTTACTGGCATCGGAATGTCCTTTCCTTGCTGCGTTATAGGCTTGGAGCCTGTTGATGGCGCCAAATCTGTATGACGGCGGCGTAATAGAGCGTCTTTTATTTGCGATGCTGCGGAGCTTAGTGAATTGCCCGCACTGCTCAGGGTGCTCCAAGTCGCGGCTTTCACATAGGATCGTCTTCTGTTCGGGAGCGGCTTGCTTGGCGAAGGGGATCCCGGATCTACATGCAGCTCAGACTTTGGTCGAACCGACGCAACTGAATCGCCTCGGTCCACGCGTCCCGGACTAGACGATGATTGCCCCGGGTGCGGCTGTGCAAGATCCTCCCGAAGTATGCCAGATGGTGCAAAAGGTAAACAGTCCCGGAATTGCCACTCTTTGCCCGTATATGTTGCTTGGGCATAAGCTTTGATTTTCTTGGGCTTGGGAGCTTTCTTCTCCCTTCCACGCTAAAGGTCAGTTCCTATCGCTTGCACACATTTTTACTCGACTCACTTCTTTTTAGCCCCTTTCTTGGCTTTCTTGGTCTTGGGCCTCCGCTCGCGTCGCTGGCAATGTTTGCCACGTCGTTTGGGTATAAAGGCATCTGCGACGGCCCCGATATCTCTCCATGACTTGGGCAAATGCATTTAGGCCTTATTGCAGGATGCACGTTGGCTGTGGTGCTCCTGGCGTAGAACCCGCGGTGAACAAGATATTATGAACAAGCCCGATATCAAAAATTGCCGACTGCACGAAGTTGAGTACTCATTAACCAACGGCTTGGTTCTATGGGCGACATTATGAACGAAAATATCCTGGTCCAGCTGAGCCTGATCCATCTGCGTGCGTCGCTGCATCATCGAAACTACGTTGGAAAGCCCCGGCTGCCTCATGTTGGGGCTGTGCCGGGTGAGAAATGGATGTGGAAAAAGGGCTCCAGTGTCAGCCTAACTTCTCCTGGGAGGAAATGACGCCCCTAAATCCTCCAGCTGAAATGCACTATTGCGTTTTAGGCATGCCTGACTTGCATTTCGAGGTAGGCTAAGAGTCTCTCGACCAACAGCATGGGGTCTGATTGGCCACAAGTTGGTGCCAGGTCTTTGGATTCAGAAGGGAGAGGTCATCTGCAATAGGGCGTATGATTTTCTCGATAAGAGCCTCATCAGGCAAAAAAGTACTTAATACCAAAGCTGATTATGTTGGTTCGAACATCTTTGCACTAAAGTCTTTTACGTGATTCAAGGCTCACTGTACATGATTGAACGAGTTCTGGAATGTGCTAAAGGCTGTGATTGCTTGAGCCTTCATTACACGCAGACACTATCAGCAATGGCTATATAACGGAGGCCCCTGAAATACCCGCTTCTCCTCCCAGGAAGGCATGTTGCCTATGTAAATAAGCCAAATCCTGCAGGTGGGCGCAACATACCTCATCCACATGCTGGGGTGGAAAGTGTAGACTTCATGGACTGGATAGGACTTTAGAACTCAACACCACTTCCATATATTTGAAGAAACCATAACATAACGTCGGCAAGTGAACGTATGTTTCCGAGCTACTGAACCTGTATTCCTGCCAAGTATGCATTAATACTTCATCTGCTTTAACTTCAAAGCGCCGGAGTCTGAGAGTCAAGTATTAAGCCGAAATCGGCGCTCAGTCAAATTCACACCGCTGGACACTTCGAAGCAGTACGCATACTAGGTCTGATGAACTCAATGTCTTCTGCTTGCGCGATACCAGAGTGCTCTGAACTTTGATATATCTTTGACGCTGATTTTTCACATTCACAACCCACATTGGTAGTTGAAGGTCCTGACGTGGATACTTGTGCGACTAGAGCAGAAACGCATAGCGTATCACAGTTCGTGTGTGTATGGTTAAATAAGGTTGCACTCAGAGTTTCTATTTAATATTCGTTGCTTGTGATCGACAGATACTTAGTATTACGTGTTACATGTGAGTTGTTTCATAAGCATTATGGACAGTACCAGACGCAAAGGAACAGACTGTATGGTACGGCTGAAGGTAGACCTGCAACCAAGTTGCATCACAGTAACTCTTGAGAGAAACATGTTACAAAACACAGGAACACTGAGTATAATAAATGCCACATCGTCGTAGACAGGGCGAAGCCAACAGAACTAGACAACAACTTGCACTTAATGTAATTTAAAGCGCAACTACCTATAGTAGATTAGGTTGGAACACGCTCCAAGAATAATGCAGAGACGCTAAAGACGCGGGTGTGGTTGGATAACTACAACTCGAGTAGAGTTATTATTGTGGATAGCACATTGAAAACTTAGAGAATAGGCTTCACCAAGATGGCGTGCTACTACAACACCAACGATAAACGGGAGATGGTATACCACATGGTACATTTCAGTACGTCGTGAACTCTCCTAGCGATAGTTAATTCTCGATTATGTAGTCGTGATTTGACAAATTTGAAATAGGCATCCGCCGTGCATCTTCCCAACCCCCGTTCCGGTGCGTCCCGTTGGACATTCGGAGCAATGACCGCCCAACTTTAGGTTGGAATGTGCCAATAATGGTAACATCTGCAAATTGTCGCTCCCGTCTCTACATGTAGCTACGGCCGAGATCAGCACGGTCAGGGTCTTCAACTCGGCGGGGATGCGGGGACAGTCACGACGCGTCTTCAGAGCTTCCAAAGCCCGTCACATTCAATTCTGATAGAGGTCGTGGTCGCAGTTTCATATCGCAATTGATTTTCCGATGCATTCCCGAGAGTCGCCGCCGTCTGCGTGGGCAATGTCGTGAGCAGTTGAGCAGAAAATCTCCTATTACGCTGAATACTTTCAAGCTTGTATTTCTTCGGAGCAGAAGTTCTGTTTAGACAAGGGACCCGGAACTTTGGAAGATATGCCAAGTTGTCAACTGACGACATAAGTTGGGCACAAAATGCCTAATCGTTCGACCCGAAAGGCTAGGCCCTTTCTCCAAAGGCTCGTTGATGCAGATGTTCTGCAGTCAAATTGTTTGCCAGATGCGGATCAAACTTGGCAGAGCGTCTGAGCGTTGATGTACGTGTACCAGTCATGGAAGAGGCCGAGAAGCCCCGCCCGCGTGCAAGTCCATGTTTGTTTATGGCGTGGCGGGCCGCAAACATTCCAAAAAGCCGGATCGTGGAAGACCGTTGGTGCGGGCGCTTTGATCGCCAATAGCCTCATGACGTTGGAGTGTCTCAAAAATTCCAATCTGCGCAACTCCCCGCACCGAGAATCTGGTTTGCCTTTCTTGGCTATTAATGAGCCCCCCCCCCACGATAGTAACAAGTGTACTACTATCAATCTCTTCCATGCAGAAGGAACGGGCTTGTTCTCAAGGCTCTCAAGCCATTTCCGGACAAAGACAGACGAAGTGCGGGAGCCAACAAGACGAGATTCAAGGGACGGGGTCAGGTGGGACAAAGAACAGGCTGCGCCAGAGAGGCCCCGATGTGATCAGTGGCTGCGGCACAGCCATCCCTGACCGTAGCGCGGGCTGGATACGCTGCATCATACGCAATCCATATGTACGGTAACCTTTCTGAGTGTGGTCTTGGCATCCATCGGACTGGGCCAACGAGCCAATAGGTAGACCACTGACCCCATCCAACAGACGGATGTTACCTTATCTCGCGGAGTTCATGGAGGGGGAGGGGGGCCAGGGATGGATATGCACCACCACCAATACTACCAACAGCAGAACCAGCACCACTAGCACCACCACCACCGAAAAAGACGAAAAGGAACAAACGCTCAAGCTTAGTCATGGCGGTGTGGTCTTAATGTTGGAACCATTGTTTGCTTTCTCTCTTCTTGGGGGTGCGTTCCCCACCTGAGGCCGTGTCAATTTCAACCTCGATCCGCCCATGTTTTCTCATCTCGTTCACGCAATTCTCCCACCCAAAAGTTTGTCCACATTTTCTTCCCCCTTTTCATGCCCGCGTAGCCACCCCCGAGTCCAAGGTTGTACTACACAAAGCGCTGCTTGGCTTCTCCTCGGCCCCGCCATTGTGTATGCGTGCTCTCGGGAAATCCGTCCCAAGCCAACCTACGCGCCCGTCTGCTCATCGGAGCTGGTGTGGTCTCTCATCCTCTGCCGCTCGCACCCCCCATAGAAACCGGTGGATCTGCGTCCCATTCGACCAGGGAGGCGGATCGGGGTAGAGCCCCTCACTGTGGCTCGGACAGTAAGGACAACTCACCGAAGCTTATCCCTCCTCCCGCCGTGTGTGAGATATATCGATCGATCCCTCACCCCCCCACGCCCACGCCTCTCTCCCCCACGTGCGTTTGTGTACCGGATGGGAGCCCCGTGACCCGGTTCGTCGCGGCCGCCGACGCTCGCTCGAATCATGGGCGGGAATCAGGACGAGCAGCACCGCCAACAGAACGGGGACGCACGGCGGCGCAGCGAGCCGACACTCAAGCGCCGTCGCATCACAAAGGCTTGTGACTTTTGCCATCGCAGAGGGAGGAAATGCAAGCCTGTGCCAGAAGGGAGCGGGGTCGCCGCGGGCACAGCAAGCCCCGGCGGCACCCCCAGCTGTCTTACCTGTATCGAACACGGCGCGACCTGCACCTGGAACCGCGTCGCAGCCAAGAGAGGCGTCAAGTCCAAGACATCGCCTTCGTCTTCTTCGGTCAATAACAACAACAACAACAAGCAGAGCCAGTCCTGCGATGACGGCGACGGTTGCGGGTGGTTCTACGACGAGAGCCGCCACGGAAGCAGGAGCCTCGTCTCACGTCTCATCTCCATCTTTTTTGACACAGTGTATCCCGTGTGCGTCCCATCTCACCTCGCACGCCGGTCCCCCTTGGCAGCTGTTGAGTTCCCGTCCGTGAGACATCGGGATGAACTGACAATTTGCCCGCAGCTTTCCCTTCTTCGACGAGGCCTCCCTTCTCAGAGAATGGGAGAACACCAGCTTGTCCGCGACCCGGGCCTCATTCGCCCGCCTCATGGCCATCTGCGCCCTGAGCTCGTGTCACGTCCGCGACGGTGCCGTCTTCAACCCGGCCGCGCCTGCGCCGCTGCGCCCGGAGCACCACCAAGCCTACATGGAGGACGCCCAAAAGGCCATCCCGGAAACCAACCGTGAAATCGGGAGCTTTGAGGTCTTTGACTATCTCCAGGTTCTCGGCACCTTGTCCCTGGCCGCGACCCAGCTCAAGGACGATCCTCTCTTTCATGAATGCATGGGTCGCTACCACACCCTCGTCGCCCAGCACACCTTTCACTTCGAGGCCCGCTGGCCCTCGCATCTCACCTACCCGGAGAAGCATGTGCGGCGCCAGTTCTTCTGGTCCATGTACCGCCTAGAAGTCCATGCGGCCCTCATTGACGGCCACGTCATACGCTGTCCGGAACTGCAGTGTGCCGTCGCGTACCCACAGCAAGTCGACGGCTTGGCCGGCATCATCGACGCTTCGGGGCAGACGGAGAAGACGCGGTTCCGCCACGGCAGCTGGCTGACCGGCTGGAACTACATCACCGACCTGTACCGCGTGCTGGAGCACGTCATCGTGCGGATGCGCAAAGACCGGCTCAAGGCGCTGGACAGGGGCCCGATCGAACACGAGCCGCTGATGCCCCCAATCGACAAGATGCTGGACAAGGTCCTGGAGAAGAAGGGCAACCTGCCGCCGTACGCGACACTTGCCTTCCCCGCGTCCCACGACGTCGAAGCAAATCTGTGTGGCTTCCAGGTCGCCAACATTGCTTGCACCTTTCAGGTGAGCGCTTCCCCCTTAGCTACAAGTGCAAAGGGGCTGGGCGAGGTGGGTGATCTTTGGCTGACTATTCACAGCTGCTCCGCATGGCTGCGTTTGCTTGCCACAACAAGTTTGAAGAGGCCTGCGAGGCCGCTCTTCAGTTAATACATGAAATCACTGCCGTGCCTGTGGAATACTTGCGCGCAATAGGTTACCCCATGGTACGGGCGTCTTCATCTCCGCACTGATCACCGGGCTGACCGAGTTCCAGCTGCAAGAATTGGCCGGCGTTGCTCACCTGCTGAGCAGCTTCATCACACGCCAGTTGTTTGACTGGCAGTATTACAAGCTCCGTGAAGTCATGTAAGTCGATGATGTCTTTATGCCAAGCCATGGTCCCTCGGTAGATCCGAGGCTGAAAGATTCTAGGACCTCCATGGCGACCTTCCTCCAGGGCCTCTCTACTTCACTCCCCTCGGCCAGCCAAGCCGGGGCAAGGATCTTTCAGTATATCCATAAACTAGAGGAGATACTCGTACGCCAGAGTCAGCCGACCATGGGAGCGGCCCCGATGGTGGCGCAGCCTCAGTCGGACGTTGCCGGCGAACCGCGAACCACGAGTATGATGCCTCAGCAGCAGCAGACGCAGCCGCATCTCCCCCCTCAACAGGGCGTACTCGAGCAGTACGCATTACCCAACACTGCATTTTACAACTTTCAAACGGACTTTATTGGAAACATGTGGACAAACGCTTTCAATGATTCTGCGGATATTGACTGGGCCAGCGCCATCGAAAGCTGGGGGACCACCTAGCCGGGGTCCGTCCATGCTTGTCGGCGTATATCCAGTTCCACGCCAACTATATACAGGGGTATATGTTCTTCTCGTAGTTATTGTAATCAAGCCATGTAGCCTGACAGGCATCCTCTCAGATGACCTGTGCAGCGCCACTCGTTAGTTCTGTTTTGTGAATCGTGCATACGCGCTTGCTGTCATCTATGCCCGGATGTGTCGTTTCTATGATGGTCGTCTCTTGTGCCAGCCGTGATAGTATGTTAATCCCAGCCCGGACCCCGTCAACTGTTCTTGTCCCTGGTGGTAGGGCTGTCAGGATGTCCGCTTCCAGTGCCGTCATGCCGGCGCAGCCGAGTATGATGCTTTGTGCCCCGTTGTCAACCAACGGCTTCGAGGACAAGATTATCCGGTCGATGACTACTTCCCGGTCCAGGCTTTCCAGCTCGAGAGGGCCGAGCCCGGTCGCCGCGACGCCCGCAGAGTTCTCACAGAACCCAAGTTCGCTCACTGAGTGGGCCAGCGGCTTTTCCCAAGCACGGGCCGTGGTCACGATGCCGAACTTTCCGCCGTGTTGCGTCGCTTCTTGGAGGGCGGCTTGAAATATGCCCGTGACGGGGATGGTGACTAGTTCTCTGAGGGCGTACACGAGAGGATGGTCCGAGAAACAGCAGATGAGAATCCCGTCGAGGGTGTGGGAGCTGATGTAGTTGACGGCCCGAGGTAGAACGGCCCTCGTCGACGCTAACGCGTGCGATTGGTTCTCGATGCACGGCGGACAGCCCAAGAGGCCACGGCCGTCAATGAAATATATATCGAGTCCAGGGCTTGACTTGTATATGCGGCCGAGGTCCTCGGTCATGCCAGTGGTGGATATTGGGACTATACAGAGCAGTCTCACTGTACGGTCCAAGGAACCCATTGTGAAAACGAAATACGAGAGAAGCTCCACGACATCATAAGTGGCCGAGATTGAGATGGGAACTCATCAAGAGGAATTGCGGTGACGTTTATGCTCTGTGAAATGGACAAAACAGCGACTCACCTGAAGCACTCCATCTTCAGCAGCTATTCAACCGCTGGCGCGCTTGTGGGTGAGATCAACTAACGGCTGATTTAACAGCTCAGCCGCCAGGTTTCCCCTCGCCGCGTGTTCCGGACCCATCAACTCACGCAAACAGCGCCACCGAACATGCCTTCCGCGTTGGCCCTTGCGATGCAAAGATCATACGATTGTGAGGAGGAGGGGGGTCCCTCTTTCAGGAGATCTAGTTCATGGGTTCCTCTGACGTATCGCGGAGGCGGAAACAGCTCCGTCCACGCAGGACGAACATGAGTGTGGGTAGACGGCATCTAAGGAAGTGGATATCTTATCGGAGATCTGTTTAAAGACGCATGCGGGATGATACTTACGTCCATTCACCCCTCTGAGGGGTGATCTTGTCCCTATCGGATACTATGTTCCCCCTTCTCCCTGTGGCCATTCGCGATCCGGGGACATGGAGAAACAATAACGCGCTCGCTTTACAATCATTATTATACCATTACGTACACACACACACACACACACACATACACTGAGTCTTTGCCTGCGACCCCTTATGCCATCATCTTCTCTCGGCTCATGTATTGGATTTTCGTCTCGTTTTCTTCTGCCGATGCCTTTGACGGCATCTGTTCGCGGCCATCGAGCACCGTCCCCTCCAGAGGGCCGAACGTGCCAAAGTAATCCGCGTCGTCTACCGCGCGAGGGTTTTCGATCGGGAACGCGCGATTCAGGAGGCAGTACGACGCGACGGCCAAGGTGCACCCCAAAGGCCAGGCCAGGTAGTAAAGGTGAGACCACCCCCTCTCCTCGACCGTAGGATCTTGCACCCTCTGCACGAAACCAGGGAGCAGCGAAAACGTGCCCAGCATCCACGCCATGCCCGCCCTCCAGTTGACGCCGCCGCGGTACCAGTATATACTTTTGCTAGACGCCTCGTAGAGGTGCGTCAGCTTCAGCTTCCGCCCGCGCACGATGTAGTAATCGGCGAACATGACGCCCGTCATGGACCCGAGGAAGACGCCGTACCCGCCCATCACGGTCAGGAACTTGCTCGCGCCGTTAAGCAGCTGCCACGGCTGCATAATGAAGGCGACGGCCGCCGTCAGGTACCCGCCCCTGCGCAGGTTGAAGAACCGCGGCAGCAGCGCCGACAGATCGATGCCGTTGGACAGCGCGTTCTCGGCGACGGCGATGCCGAACTGGGCAAAGATAAAGGCCAGGCTCGCGAAGAATACGGCCGCCCGCACGCCGGCCGAGTTGCCGTAGTGGGCCTGCATGGCGTCGAGGAAGCGGTAGGGCTCCCAAACCAGGGTGCCCTCCGTCGCCGGGAACAGCTGCGCGGCGCACGAGGTGCAGACGATGCCGATGAAGGCGACGAGGATGGTGTTGAGAGGCACGAAGACAAGCTGCGATACGAGCTGGTCGCGCGGTCGGCGGGCGAAGCGCGTGAAGTCGGACTGGCTGAAGATGTGCGTGCTGATGCCTCCAATGTTGGTGCAGATGCCCAGCGCGAGCATCCACGCCAGGTGCGAGCCGCGAGCCTGTTGGACGCCGGCCGTGGACGTGACGTCCGTGAGCATCGGGCCTGCGCCGCGGGCCGTCGCGAGACACCAGATGAAGAGGGTGAGAACGGTGGGGATGACGGTGCAGGCGGCGACGAGGAAGGGAACGTGGTAACGCTCCGGGCGGATGTAGATCAGAGGTAAGCAAAGGAGGGAGAAGATGATGAAGCCGATGAAGTCGGCCACGGTCATGGTGCCGTTGGCCAGGGGCGCGTCCAGCTTGTTGAAAGACGGGGCCATGGACGAGATGAAGGTCCGCACGCACTGCCCGCCCCAGTACACCTGCGTCGAGTACCAGATGAACGACAGCACGATGCGCTGCACGAGCGGGAACAGGGCGCCGTACATGCCCCAGCTGGACTTCTGCAGGATGGAGAAGCCAATGTGCCACTTGGCGCCGGGCCCGCCGGCCAGCACGCAGATGAGGCCGACAAGGCAGTGGCCGACGATGACGGTCAGCATGGCCTGCCAGACGTTGAGGCCGAGCGCGATGAGGGAGGAGCCTGTCGTCCAGCCGCCAATGTTGAAGGAGCCCGTGACGACCCAGAGGCCGACAAACTGCCAAGGCCCGTAGGTGCGGCGATCGGGCGGGAGCGGCCGCGTGTCGCGGTTCATATACGCCGTTGTGACGACATCGGTCTCGCGGGAGACCTGCATGCGGCGGAGGAGGCCCGCCGCCATCATCTTGGGCGGGTTTGCTTGGCTGGCTGGCAAGTCTCACGAGTGGTCGGACGGTTCAGTTCTGGTGCGTACCACAGTATGTGCGAGGGTGCGCGCGTGTGCGTGTCTGTGTATGTGTGGGTGATCTGCCGACGATGGTCTTTCCGCTAGTCGACGAGGATTTACATCACACTCTGCTAATGATCGGACGATCTCTGAGCGTGGTGGTTATGGAAACTGCTCAAGTTTGGCGCCGACCCAAGCTTCGCTCCGGATGCGTTTTTCTGCTTACCGTCACACAAAACGGATGTGTCGATCGAGTGGAGGTTGGTATCAGATGAAATATTCAAAAGGCCGGGTTATAGTGACGAGACTAAGCGGGGAATGATTGACAAAGGGGGGGGGACGCGACACCAAACCGTAAGCGGACCGCTTGGTGAGGAGGCGGCTTTCTCCTTTCCGTTAAGTTTGAGTCACTCGGAAGCTTAGATAGTGGCACAGATCGTGGAGAGTTCGGGACATTCATAGGTTTCGTCGAACAAGTCGCGGGATTGGAAACACTAATAAATGTGGTGGGCCGGCGTGGTCTAGATATCATGTTTCTCTCCTCGACAGCGGGCATACGCCTTTCGACTGGTCCAGGCGCCCCTGGACTTGATGCTTGATCAACGGGCATCCTCATCCTTCGTTACCGAAAAATAATCAGACCAGGAGGCCGGTAGCGTGAAGTTGGTCAGAAGTTGCAATGTTGGGTATGACGACGAGGAGTTGCTGGCGGCATGGTTACTGGACACCAATCTCTGCTATACAGGGAAGAATAGCCCGACCTTACTGTCTATGGCGTTCCCTACATGATGGTGGGTGTCCTTGGCTGACCAAGATGTCCCCGATGGGCAAGGTGCAGGGTCAGTTCACCGATGGTTGAGGGGGGTTGGAATCCTAGGCACTCTGGTGGTCTGAAACGATTATGACATCCTTCAGCAATCGCGAAGCGTGGTAGTACCTAGGGGACAATGAAGACAAGGATGAGCAAAAAGGTTGTCCGGCTTGCTTTTTGAAGAGCCGGCTCATCGTGTTTCTTTGTGGGCGTCTGATGGGATGCCATGTGCTGTCAACGATAAAAAGACCAGCCCACTTCATTCGTGATAGGCCTGATACCATGCCTTGGGCAAGCCTGCCATGTGCGTTGCAGTCATCATTCTGTAGCCAGGGAAATGGCCGAAATTGCGCTATTTGTCCCTGGTTATACTGGTGCCGGTAGGCTGAGTCCCATGCAGAAAGCACACAAAGTTTTGCGGCGGTGACGATGATCTTGGCTGGAACAGGGATAGGACAGAAAACCCTTCAAGGGTCAAGACCAGGCTCTCGGTACACGTAAGGAGAGGGGGCAGAGGAAGAGCCGAGCCCAGACTCAGGTCGACAAGGGTCTCAGTTCGGATTCTGACCCCTCTTTCCCTCTACCCTGCCCCCCCCCCCCTCCCCCCCCCAAACTAGCTCCTTGGAGTTGTTTGCTCTCTCTGGCTGACGTCTCCTGGTAGGGGCTCTGGGCAAGCGAGAGAGCACCTTGTGGAGGGCAGCAGGGGTCGGAACATAGGAAAAGAAGACTCTGCTGCGCCGCAGTCTGTAATCCCTATCGGGATCTGGTCGAATGTGGCGTGCTGCATGTTTGCTCCCTCCATTGCAGTCAGACGCACTTTTGCATTCTTCAGTTCAACAGTAACAAATCAACGCGTTTTGGTCGGCCTTGATATGAGCATGTATCAACGCTCGTCGTGTTCTTCGATACGACCCAGCTGGTAAAGATTTATTTTTATCTCCGCCCTTGTTCCATGTTTGTTTGTGTGTCTGCAATCCGCAGCGGAACCTCGACGAGCACACACAAAACAAGCATGGCGGCACGGATGCCGGCAGCGCCCGGTCGCGTCCACTTCATCCCTATCGGATGCAGAATGCACGACTTTGCACCCGGCCATTCCCGTGCGGCGGCGTGCTGTCCATACTTCTCCAGTGATACTGCCCGCGTTCTGTGCGACTCTGGCGGCCCCTCCCCCTCATTCTCCATTACTCACGTTGTGGCGGGTCAGGAGACCAGAGGCAAATTGGCGGGTTCTCTGAATTCTTCAGCCTGCGCCATTCTGCAGCTTTAACCGCCTCCCCGAGACTTTTGACTCGGATCACCCCATGAAGTTGTCTAGACGTATGTCTCGGCCCGTCGGGCTCCTGTTTAGAAGGAAACTCGGCATACTTATTAACCGCAACGCTTCGACGATTTCATTCACCGTCGTTGTTGATTTGGTGTCGAATGCAATGTACTTGGGTCGCGCAACTTATGACGAATTTGGTGCATCTCTACACTGCGAACGTCCACTTGCAACATTTGCCTCTTCTATCTCGATCCATTGTAGGAAGTAGCCCCTCACTACGCAGTAAACCAAGCGCTTTTCGTCTCACCCACCATACATGTTCATCTAATCTGATATCAGCCGCTATTCCTTCATCTTGTCAGGTGTGCGCCAACCCAGAAATTGACCAAGCAAACATGTCTGCGGCGGCCTTGCCAGTCATTGATTTGCAGTCGTTCGAAAGGGTGGAGGATCTGGGGGCTGAGCTCATGCGCGTTGGCAAGGATCCCGGCTTCTTTTACGTCGTTGGACACGAGTTGCCCGACCACGTTGCTGCGGGCGTGTTTGCCCTCGCCCAGGCCTTTTTCAACGCACCCCTGGAGGAAAAGTTGGCATTCGCAAATGGGAGTGGCGATCTGGTCAGTCTGCACGCTTTCTAACACCTTCCCTGCTTGTCTTGCTCTATGCCGTGAGATGCGACGAATTTTGGGCTGTCGATCGGCTAGCTGACCGCGGTAACATTGATATCTAGGGTTACACCGGCCTGAGAGAAGAAACGTAAGTTGCGCCTGCATCTGGCATCCCCTATTATAAACTACAACGCGCTGAGACGTTACATCGGAAACTAGGCTGTCAGGCGCCGGGCCTGGAGACGTCAAAGAATCGTTCTATCTTTCAGATCCTGGAACGGCCTCGCAGCCTCTCCCAGCAGGGTTGGAAAGAGGCCGTGAGACGATGGCGGCCTTCTTCTCTGCCTGTGACAGGTTAGGAAAAACACTATTAGAAGGACTCGCCGTTGGCCTGGGCGTAAGTTAAACCCACGAAGACGAGAAAAGAATGAGAATCCACCGATCCGGAGCTGAACTCTTTTGCCAAGATGCCAAGAGACTTTCTGTCTAAAGCCCACATAGGCGAGAGTTGCCGCATGCGTCTCATCAACTACCCCCCGGTATCCCAGCTCTCTCCCCCACACAGCCAGACCTCTGGAGACACGGAAGACATCCGCGCAGGCGCGCACTCGGACTACGGCTCCCTAACGCTGCTTTTCCGCCAGCCATCTGATCAAGGTGGGTTGCAAGTCTTACGGGACGGGGCATGGGTCGATGTAGCATGCCTGCCGGATGCTATTGTCGTGAACATTGGGGATGCCCTCGAGTTTTGGACCGCGGGGAGACTGCGTTCTACGGTGCATCGAGTGGCTTTTCCGAGGACTGCAAGGGAGAACGTCGGGAGGTTGAGTATACCCGTATTCATCCAGCCTGACCGGCATGTCATATTGGCGCCGATCAAAAGCAGGGACGAGCCACTGGAGACAGGGCAGGAATTCAGCGCAGACTTCGTCGAGGTTTTGCGGCGAAAGGGGTACGAGAACGCCGAGCCCGTCACGAGTTCAGAACACCTGAACAGAAGAATACGAGCCACGTACACAAAGTATTAATGAATATCGGGTTTAATTTGCAGAAAGGTTGACAAAGACGGCATAGAGGGATCTTAGTTACTGTAATAATGGGCATTTAGAAAGGATTACCAAGATGAGCATTTCTGTGGTTTTATTAGCTTCCCCACGTGGGTAAAATATCTCGCGGTGCAGCTAAATAAATCATGCGCGTCTTATCTAACGACCTATGTCACTGAGAAAGATACAGCAAATATGCCTACACTCAGAGTCCTTTCTAACCCGGCTATAAATTTGCCAGGCCCAATAATTCGGTTATTTTCGCTCTTGTTTGCATTTGCTACTAGAACTTAGCCTCCTCAACTGCTTACCCTCTGAAATACTAATTAGCAATAGCCGCTACAATGCTTTCTGATCATCAAACTTCAACTAGACAGAACTACAAGCAACCACACAAGACATAATTCAGCCAATGCTCTGTATTACTACTTATCTATAGGTGATAAGGAGGCTCGGCGCCCTCCACTGTGGCGTACATAGCTGTTATAGCTTCCGCAAGATCATTGGGGAGAGGGCCAGCCTCGAGTGCATCAAGAGTTTGGTGGAGTTGCTCTATCTTGGAAACGCCAAAGATGATGCCATCGCCATAATTCCCGTCCAGCTGGCTGTGGAAGGCTGTCCACCGCATTGCGGCCGCGTGTCCGCTGATACCATGTTCTTCTGCTAGTTCGAGAATAGAGAGAACTGCAATCTGGACCGGAGGCTGCCTGTAAAAGTAACTGTAAACCTTCCCTATAAAGTTCTTTGTTTTTGTCAGATCAAGTCCGAAGAATTCAAGCTAGTATGGGAACTTACATCGGCTTTCCACCGCCCTGATGATTCGGCATGGCCTGAAAGAAGACCGCCAGCGGCTGGGCTAACGTCGGGTTAGCTTGTCTTCAATCACAGCGTCGATTCCAACTTACCTGTATGCATAAAATGCCATGTTGTGTTTGCGTAAGAGGGGAAATAACTCCTTCTCACCTCCTCTCACAATAGCGTTGTAGTGTCCTTCATACACGCTAGGCTTTGCGTAACCGCATTGCTCGCAGATATCAATAAACCTTTGTACTTCCTCGGCAGAATAGTTTGATAGGCCGTATTTTCTGAACCTCCCCTGATTTAGAGCGTCACTCATCGCCTTTGCCGTTTCCTCAAAGGCAGTGGCGCGGTCTGGGAAGTGCAAAAACATGGTCTCGACAGAACTCGTTTGGAGGTCGGCAAGTGACTGGTTGATGCTGAGCTCGAGCTTTGCAGCCTGATGATCTCCAGGATCGGCACTGTGGACTTTTGTGTGAACCGAGAATTGAGTTGCAGCCTTGGCCCGGCCAAGGCGTGATTCAGAGGCACCGGGGACGTTGGGGGAGTAGTCACGGGCTGTGTCAAGGTGGCTGTATCCGCGGCTACGGTACGCATCCAAAAGAGCCCGAACATCTTGCTCGTTGTCAAAATGAGAAGATCCAGGGTCGGAGTTGCTATCACCGATCTGAGGTCATGTTAGTAAGAGGCAGTTGAGTTGATGTTGTCAGGGGCGTCTAACACTGTGAGTTCCAAGAATGAATGTGAGTGGGGTTTGGGAAGCCATAATGGGCAAAGACGAGCACTCAACGATAGTACACGCTAGAATAACTCAATGTCTGGAAAGCAGTTACACGAGGTGCAGTATTTAACCCTCGAGTTGTGCTAGACAACTCAGTGGGGACACATGGCTGATGACTCGATGCAGTTACGAGCCTGCTGCCGCCATCTCACCTCCCTGGTTACTGTTGATCATGCTAGCTTTATCAGAGCCCCCTTTTTACTGACGGAATTACCGAATGTCACCCTGAATCCATAATGTGGTCGATGGCGTCTCCGACGCGCTGGGGTTGACCAGAGTAAGGCACATCTGCAAACTGGGTTGTCCACATTTATTTGGCGACACCCCATTCACATTGTACTGGTAGAATGCTCGCTTTTAAGTGACACGATGTCGTATAGAATGTGGAATTGCTCGCGTAATTTTATTAATTGACAAGGGAGTTTTGTCATTCAAGGCGTCTTGTCGCCCCTATGAGCTTACCGAAACCTGACCTTACTTCCATCCACATACATCAGCAATCAATGCTAATGGAGAACTTAATATTGTGACCTTGCGATCTGATTTGTATTAGGCGATGAAGTATTTAAGCATGATTAAACAAAAATGACGAAGGTGGTATGGTAATATGGTCAAGTTTGTGTATTGTAACCAGCAATAGAGGAGAAAAAACTTCTCCCTGGAAGTTGGGGAAAAATCCTGTCACTGACCTGAAAAGCTACCATATCGTCAACCACCTGACAGAGGTCTCTTGACTAGTGGACAGAAGAAAATATCGCAATTACATCGTAGCCATACGGCGAGACGAAACATTCATACGATTTGTTGGGCTAACCCTTATGTCGCCCGGCAAGCTGCAAGTTGATAACAGCCGTATAATCAATTTATGCATTACACAGGAAACTCCACTACATTCCAGGCGATGCATTTTACACTGAGAACGTTCTATCGACTAAGTTCGGTAGAGCATCAACCAGAGCAAGGCTAATCATTTCATTCTTTCTTCAGGTTCGGAAGAAATCTCGAAGAAGCCGCCGCTTTCGTAGCGAGTTGCGAGATACGTTGACCGCTGGTCAACTCAAAGACAGAGATATCAGCACCAATCTCCTTGGTCATCCACACTCGAAGCTCTACAGCCACAAGAGAGTCAACGCCGTACGCGTTCAGAGGCCTGGACGGGTCAAGATCGACAAGCTCGTAGCTGAGAATTCTGGACAGCTGAGCCAGGAAGGCATCGAGAACGATTTGCTCAACTTGCTCCGGTGACTCCGATGCCGCGATAAGGTCAGAAGTTGATCGCTTGCCGGAGCCTTGTTTCCCCGGCAAAGAGTTGCCGCCGTGACCGCCGTGTAGGACCAAGTGGTTGTACATCGGCTCATGCTGCCAAGTTGGCTGCTCAGCACCCTCGTCTGCCGAGTACTTGGGGAGCCAGAGCATTGGGATAACCTGAGCGGCCTTGGTCCTCATTTCCGTGCCCTGTCCCGGGTTCGCTGGGCGACAGTAGTAGTCCAGCGTATTGAGGAGTTCCCCGACAGACATGTATGCCCAGCCAATAGAGAGTAGATATTCCCTCAGCATTGGTCTCACGGCAACCATGCCTGCATCGCTCATCACTGGTGCGTTGAGTGCGATGACATTGTGGCCATGAGATGAAAGGTGTTTGGCCATAGCATCTTGGTAGGCGTTTCCGGCACTGTAATTCGACTGGCCTGTGTTGCCGGTAACAGCTGTGAGGGAAGACAGCATGATGAAGAAGTCAAGAGTGGAAGTGCTGTTCTCCAAAGAATTAAGCACTTCCCACAAGTTCTTGCTTCCAGCAACCTTGACGTTAACGGCTCCATGCCACTCGTCCGCAGTCATACTATCGAAAACGTTGTCCTATAGTCACAAGTTGTCAGTGAGGTGATTCCTTTGGCGGTGGAAGGTTATGAAATTCGCCGGTTGTGGCAGGGACTTACGCGAAGCACTGTGGAAGCTTGGATGCATCCGCGAACTGGCGGCATATTGGAGAGAGTCAAGACCATGACTTCCTCCAAGGCCTTCTTGTCGGTAATGTCGCAGCAAGGAGTGACGATGTTGACGCCGTTTCTCTGGAGGTCTGCGATAAGAGCTTTGGCCGATTCATCAACGGGTCCCTTCCTCGATGTCACGACCACATTGCGCGCGCCCTGTTGCACCATCCAGCGAATTATCTCGATTCCAAGGCCTCCGAAGCCGCCAGAAACGACATAAGTTGCGTCTGCAGTGAACTTGGCCGCGGGTCGGGAACGTTCCACCACTTGAACAACATCATCGTCATTGCATTCGACAAGAATCTTCCCAATGTGCTTGCCGGACTGCATGAAGCGCATTGCGTCTTGTATCTTGGAGACGGGGTACCTCGTAATGGGCGTCTTACGCTGAAGATCCTTGCCGATAACACTCTCCATAGCACGTTCGAAGAGGTCATCGAGGCGTTCACTATCTGTCTGACGCATGTAGTTCAGCTCGAGAGACTCGAATCTTACACCGCGGGCAAATGTGCCCATGGAGATACGAGATCTCGACTCGATGTCGGACAAACCAATCTCGGCAAAAGATCCGAACGGCGCGACGATATCCCAAGTGGCACGGAGCGTGTCGCCCGAAAGGCTGTTGATAATGATGTCGACGCCACGGCCGCCGGTCATTCTTAAGATACCATCCTTAAAGGTCAAGTCGCGGCTGGAAAAAATGTGGTCTCGCGGTATTCCATAGGTCTTCTCGAGGAAATCACGCTTCTCAAGGCTCCCCACGGTTGCGAATATCTCGGCACCCTCACGCTGGGCCAGCTGGATAGCTGCCTGACCAACACCGCCAGCCGCCGCGTGAATCAACACAGTAGGCTTTTTGCCGCGTCTCGTACGCTTATCCAACCCGCCAATGTCGTACAAACAGGTATATGCCGTCGTGTACACAATTGGAATAACCGCAGCCTCGGCAAAGGATAGGTTCTCGGGCACCTTGGCAAGAGTGCCCTCAGCGCCTCTGCCATAGGTAGAGAAAGCGCCGTTGAAGGTGAAGCCGAAAACACGGTCGCCAGGCTTGAAGCGAGTCACTCCCGATCCGACTCTGGTGACGATACCTGCAGCCTCAAGACCGACAGGCGTTTCTTGAATCTTGCCGAGCATCACGGCCAAGTCCTTGAAATTAACAGCAGTAGCCATGGTCTGAAATTCAACCTCGGACGCTTGCAGCGGGGTTGCATACAGATGATCTTCAGTGAAGCGCAGAGAGCTGAGCAAGCCGACATGTTGGATTTGAAGGCGTAGAGGACGGCTCGGGTCTGCTCCGAAAGCAACTTCGGAGATGGCGTCGTTGGGAATCTGCTTGATGTGCCTTGTGACAGCGGTAGCCTCGACGAGTCGTGGAATTGTTATTGATCCATCGACGACCTTGTACGAGGTTTCGTAGGGCCCCTTGCTGGAAGATATGCTTTGATCAATCTCGAAGATTCTATCCGCAACATTGTCTGCACTTTCTTGCGACTGGAAGGCGATGGTGATGAATTTGAGCTCCGGTCTCTCCAGACGAATTGTGGCAGCAAAGCCGTTGACAAGAGCAGTCTCGGGAGACTCGCCTTTGGTAGCCCACAGAAGCCGCTTACCGGCAGTCATGGTCTTGACGGCCGCCAAGACCTCCTCACTGGCTGAAGCGAGCAGAGGTGTTTGCAACTCTGTAAGTAGAATACATGTGCTCTTGGAAACCTCGTCTTGACCGGCTTCCGCCGTGAACTGAGCGTATTCTTCAATCGTAGCGGTCTTAGCTGCCAAGCCCTTCTCGACTACGCAGGATGCGAGTCTTTCAGCCACGAGGCGTTGGGCATCTGAAAGAATGTCGCCAACGACGTAGTAGGTTCCAGAGGCCGAAGCACCGTTGCTGCACTCATGTGGCAGGGCACTCGAGATCAAGACCAGGGAGCCTTGGTCGCCAAGCACAGCATCGACGCCGGCGAATCCGTTCCGGGTCAAGCATGCGCCCCAGATCTTTGCCATAGCCTTGCTGCGTACCTCTGTCAGGACGAACTTCCCTTCGGGTTTGAGGAGAGTCAAAAATCTGCCGAGAACACCGTCGATATCGGTGTTGGGAATGGCAGCGACGGGTGCAAGTATAACATCATACGATGCCAACTCGAGACCCTGAGAAGCTGGATCGGCCTTGACGTCGGCAACCTTGTACTGAACATTTCCTTCTTCAGATATGCTCGTCTGTGCCTCGTCCAAGAAAGAAGATGAGCTGTTAACAAGGTCGTACTGAGCATAGCGATGGTCCAATGTGGACAAAAACTTCTTTGCCGCGGTGCAACTGCCGTTACTGACGTCAAGGAACTTCATCGACGGGTTCTTGTGAGCCAGTGTATCAAGATACTTGTGGAAGCCTGCGGCTCCTTCAAAAACCTTCTCAGCCTTCTCGGCACTGACGAACACTGGATCCGGCTTGTAATCAACGTTCCATGCTCTGTGGCGCGGGTCGTGTACAGATGTAGAGTCTTCGTTGCCATCGACCTCTGTCACAATGCAGCCCGAGACTCTGATCATTGGCCGCTTGGTGTTACAGTCCACGGCAGTGCAGGACATGAGATGCTTCTTGCGCCCATGGGAGGCGGAGTCGGCGAAAACAAGATATTCATCTTCTGAATGCTGAGAAGCGGAAACCCAGAGCTCGTCCATGAAAGAAAGGACGATCGGATTCTTTTGTTTCTTGGCCGGGTTGGACACCAGAGGTACCAGGCATACCTGGAGTGCGCCATCAAGTGTCGTTGGGTGGATCAGATGCGGTTGGAGATATTCCTTGGGCATCATTGTCTTCAGCAAGGGTACGGTCGGCTTGACCTTGCCCAGAGTTACGCCTGATTCGTGGTCGACAGCGAAGTCCGCGACGGTTTGAAACGTCGGGCCAAACACCAAGCCGACATCTTCCCACGCTTGGTATATTTTGTCGGATGTGCCCTTGGTCTTGCATCTCTGCTGAGCGTCATCGATCCTGGCCCGACAATGGGCCTTGAAAGCTTCATCCTCAAGGCCACCATCTACAGCTGATGCTGCCTCTTCAAACTCGACCAGAACCTGGCCACAGCAGTGCTCCCGCCATTGATCGTCATCCTGGGCGGTGCAAACCTGGAACTCGCGCCAAGCAGAAGGCTTCGACTCCAAGGCGGCCTGCTTGACGGGCCGCAGGTACAGGTGTGACTCAACGCCCATCGCGTCGTCGGGGACCTGCAGCGCGGAATGGAAAGAAACTTCACGGAAACGGATACCCTTGATCTTCTTCTCGGGGCTGGAACGCTCGGCGAGCTGTTTGCAACCTTCAATGGCCATGACGAGCATGCCCGCAGCAGGGTACAGCACAGATCCCGAGATTGTGTGATGTTCCACCCATGGATTCTCTGAGAGACGAATCCAGTTGCGCCAGATAGCATCATGCTGGCCGTCCCAGTCGTTGACAGGCGCTCCGAGTAGCTCGTGGCGAGGGTACGGGCGGAAGCGGAAGTTTCTGCTGAGTCGGCACTCGTACCAGTATTCCCGAGTATGGTTGAAGGGGTACCGAGGAAGGTCGATCATCATTGACAGATGGACTCCGTCAATGTGGTTAACCTTTACAAGGTCAAGTTCAATGCCCCGGGTGAACAGGGATCCAACTCCCTCCATGATGATTTGCAAGTCTGGCTCACCCCGCTTAAGGACATGGTGATACTTGACACCGGCGTTGCCTCTGACATCATCGTTAATGTTTCGGAGCGGGCCCTGCAAAGCCGGATGGGGTCCGATCTCGATAATGTCTGTGACGAGAGGAGATCGGCTGCTTTCGCCATCGACACCAGTCTGGGCTTGGAACATGGCTGTCATTGACTCGTTAAATCTGACTGGCGACGTCAGGTTTGTGGTCCAGTAAGCGGCGTCTCGTAGTTTCGAGTGTTGAATATGCGATCCGAATGCCGATGAGAAGAACTGCACATCGGAAGATTTGCCGATGGGCGAGCCTGGTTGAATCTCCCCAATACAATTGGCGTATTGCTTGGAAATAGGATCCATTAGTCTCGAGTGGTACGCCATCTCGACCTTCAGCTTGCGAGCAAAGATGGACTCTTCGTTGAGCATCTGTATCAGTGCATCGATCTGCGCAACATCTCCACTGACAGTGTGGCTGGTCTTGCTGTTCATGCAAGCAACAGCGAGTTTGCCAACGCTTTCAAAGTCAGACTTGTTGACTCTGTCAATGTATTCCAGGGTCTTTTCCAAGCTCAGGCCGACAGCAGCCATAGTACCCTTTGGCTGTTCGGGAGAGCGAGCCAACTTGGCAGAGAGCTTGCCTATTAAGCGAAATGCGTATTAGCCAGATTCATTTCTCGATGGCAAGGTTCACTTACCTCGCCAGTATGCAATACGCCAAGCAGACTCTTTCGAAATAGCGCCAGCAGAGTAGGCAGCTGCGATCTCGCCAGAGGAGTGGCCGGCAGTAGCGCAAAATTGCACACCCCAATCAGCCAGGAGATCGACCAAAGCCACCTGTACGACAGTGCACAAAGTTTGCGAGAATTCAGCGTCATTGATCCGGGAATCTTGAGCCTTCTTTGAAAGTTCATCTGTCGTTATCAACACGCGTCAGCCAGCATAATCGTCATGATACCAACAAGTGCGGTGAGGATTGAGCCTCTACATGTACTCACCGATGATAGACCATTCGCATCCCAATGTCTTGAGATAGGCATCTGCGCTTTCGAGACTTTCTCGGTAGGGTGAATGCTGCATCAGTCCGTGTCCCATGCGAGCCCACTGCGCTCCCTGGCCCGTGAATACAAATCCAAGACCGGGTTCGGCAACAGCACGCGTAGCTGGTTGGCTTTCTGACAAGATATCTTCCAATTCTTTTCCGGAACTGGCGACGACTGCTGTGCGCCAATGGAACCGAGACCTCTTCGTGGCCAAAGTGTAGCTGAGGTTGTAAAGAGACTCAGTCATGGTTGGCAAGTATTCTTTGTATGCGTTGCAAATTCTAGGAATGCCATCTTGATCCTGACTGCTCAGGACAAACAGCTGCGGAGCAAAATGAGTTCCATTGATGACCGGAGTCATTTGGCTCGCTGAGTAGAACTTTATTTCAGTATATGCATCAAGAGAGATCTCTCAAAGTGAGGAAAGGGCTATGCAGACTTACAAGATGGGTCTGGCAGTCGAGGCACTTCAACAGTCCGATGAGGCGCGACATAGTTAAGCTCTTTGAGGCAAGTAAGGGCATCGTCTATGACAACGTGCGCATTTGTGCCTGAAATACCGAACGAGTTGATGGAAACTCTACGGACACCTGACTTGGTCTTGGGCCAGGGAATCGACTTAGTAGGGAAATGGAGATTCCACTCGTCTGGAATCCTGGGGTTTTTTTCCTCGAACCATGCGTTTGCAGGGATAATACCCCTCTCAACGCAGAGTACGCCCTTAATGAAAGACGCAATGCCAGAGTTACCCTCAGTGTGTCCGATGTTGCTCTTGAGGGCACCAATGATAAGAGGCTCTTCCGCCGACCGATACGGCGTGAACATTTCACTGATCGCAGAAGCTTCAGTAGGATCGCCCACGTTAGTGCCAGTTCCGTGGGCCTCAAAAAAGCGCGTCTCAGAAGGGTCGAGCTGTGCTTGGGCATAAGTCAATCGCATAAGCTCGGCCTGGGCCTCCTTAGCAGGCGCCGTAAGGCCAGGGGAGTGGCCGTCATGGTTGCATCCGGTATTGCGGATAACAGCACGAATGGCTATTTTGAAGAGCGGAGTCAGTGTCTGATAATCTCCTCTAGCTGTAAAATAAGGAATGAAGAAAGACTTACTGTCTCCGTCGCGAATTGCATCTGATAACCTTTTGAGGACAACCGCTGCGATACCTTCGCCTCTTCCGTATCCGTTTGCGCTCTTATCGAAGCTCTTGGAGGCACCTGCCGGGTCAAGAACACCAAGGCCGTTGAGCTCCAGGCCCATTTCAGGGGTGAGTAATAGGTTGGTACCGCATGCAATTGCCTGTTATTCCATATGTTAGAGTGCCTGTTCAGGGCAGCTAAGGTGTGTGTCATGGGGATCGCACTATGTTACAGTCGCGGGACTTCAAACCAACGACGGCCTGGTGAAGAGCCACCATGCTACTTGAGCAAGCAGTATCGACACTTAGAGCAGGTCCTCTCAAACCATAGAACCATGAGACGCGCCCAGCTAATGTGCTAGCGATGGTGCCGCACGCAGTGTACGTCATTGGTACATCCACGTCTTTGATCAAAAGATCTCGAAAGTCCCACATGAATGATCCGACATACATACCCGTCAGTGAGTTGTGCATGTCAGCCATGGTGTAGCCGGCGTTTTCCATGGCTGTATAGACGCATTCGAGCAGCATGCGCTGCTGAGGATCCAGGTTTGCGGCCTCGGCAGGTGTCATGGCGAAGAAGGGCGCATCAAACGCCTTCACATTAGCTTTCAAGAAGTGTCCTTCTTTGCCGCCAATCTGTAATTCGGTTAGCTGAACTCATAGACAAGAGCATTGAGATATGGGAATTTGCTGCTCGTACCACTCCATCCCTGTGGTTGTCGGGGTGCCAGAAAGCTTCCGCGTTGTATCTATCGGACGGAACAGGTGTTCTCGCAGATCTTCCGTCCACTAGGAACTGAAAGAACTTCTCAACAGTATCTCCGTCACATGGCAACTTGGCATCTAAGCCAATGACAGCAATGGGTTCAGCCATCTTTCAAGTAAATTGGAGAAAAATGGGATTATTGCTATGACTGTAGCTACCCTGTGTCGAGAGAGAAGAAGCGGAGAGATTGTCCTCAAGCTCAGAAGTTGGGCGGACAGCTTCTCTTTGAAGTACGGGGATACTGAGCTTGCAAAATGGGCCTAACAGCATAACTACACTAATTCCCATCATCTATACCTTCCACCAGGGCTCTGAATTCAGGGTAGCGAGTTACCCCGGAAACCCATAAGAAGTCGATTTCCACAATATATCACAGAAGAGTTAATTATAGAAAATTGCTCAGCCTCGGAGGTACATTTAAAATCTGATATGATTTAGAGGTAAATGCTAGATCCTATGGAGAATAGCTAATGACTTTCCATACTATAAGTGTGGTAAGGATGCTTGCATGTATCCAAGGCGGTCCCTCATAGGGTCGCACGAGTATGAGATAATGCAGCAACACAGTAGTTGACACAGCATAAGTCTCAGCGCTCAACTCGACAGCTTTCTGGTATACCGTACGTGTACTTGGGGTGTGTACCAAGCCCACTACAAAGCACCCTGAAGACGTGTTGATCTCTACGTAATACTATGTATGTAAGGAAATCATGAATCAGTCTTTGTGGGGTATGATACAGGCCGTCGTTCCATTAGCAGCGGATTTGGACTCGGAGGTACGCGGATATCTTGCTATTACGCATCTGTTGAGACATTCAAAGATGGGGAACATCTCACCCGATTGCCTGCCGGTTAACACCATTTATCACTATGTGGAGAAGACAGTTTAGGCGCGACTACATTCCACTTTTGGATCTGCATAGAGCTATGTCACTGTTAATTACTGGTAACATTCCTGTATTTTCCACTTCCATTGACTCGATATCCTAGCAATTAATTGAATGACTTGTTCTTTTCTGGTATGCCGTCATTTGCGCTTGCAGGCTGGTTTGTGTCTTTGTGGTTTAGGAAGAGTTGCGCTGTATGACGTCTGCAGTGGTAGCTCCTCGTTTACTTCGCAAGATGGAGGCCAGTACCCTACTTGAACTCACTTGAAAAGAATAGTACAAGTTATCAACGTTGCCGCCGGAAACATGTTCACAGAGTATTCGTTGTCAAAGTATACTAGGTTCATAATGAATAAAGTCCGCATTAGCGTCCCCCACAGTCTGGGCTGACTCGGGGACTATCCCGCTCTTGTTAAAGACCCTGAGACTAGAGGTTCAAACGCTTGTTGTTAATATTGGCAACCCTAAGGAAAATGCTGCCCTACTATGCTGCCAACCCCAGTACCTGCAAGCATTCCTCTTCGGAGATATTGCATGAGTTATTTTCTTAGTGGATGAATATGTGCTCATAGAGAGAGTCTTCTACGAGTTCGGAGGAGTTCCGCCGCCCCCGAAGACCCTGGAATTTCGAATTTTCGTTTCTTTAGTAACGTATCCGCATCGCGAGTCGCGCATCATAGCGAGTCGCGCACGTCCTTATCGTATAGAAAACCCCCCTTTTTTAACTATTTATTGATTGGTAGCAGTTGAGCCCTTACTAGCCCTTGCCCCACTCTTGGCGTTTTCGGCGTCAACCCGTGGTGGAGGGGATAGAAATTACTTACTATCCTACCTTAACCCTTATATACATAGTATTTAGCTTATCTCTTATCTAGAAGCTAGATAAGGGATATAGGTGGTAGGCTAGGATAACATTTTCTATAGTATCATTTCTCATATTTTAACTCTGATCGCAACTTTAACCTAAAATTTAGACCTTTTATAGCTAAGAATTCGTTTTTAATGAATAGTTAAAAAAGGGGGGTTTTCTATACGATAAGGACGTGCGCGACTCGCTATGATGCGCGACTCGCTATGCGGATACGTTATGTATTTTTGTTGGTGTATTGCCGGTGATCTGCCATATCATGCAATGTTATTGCTTGGAGCCCCTTTTCTCTCACTACAGCCCCATTTCTGTCTCCTCCGTGATATGGAGGTGTTGCGTGCAATAAACGACTGACTAAGGTCCCCGGTACCCACTGGTAGATGAGCAAATGGATCATGACAGCAATGAACGTACAAATACGAATAAACAAGTTGACAATTTGGCACTCGGCTATAACGGCATATTGCTATTGGATTATCACTATCCCTAAACAAGCGGTCGGAGTCACTTCACCGCTAGTTGCCCCATGCCATTATCCAGCAAGAAGTTACAGCAGATGCAATGGAGAGGATCCTGGGTAAACGAGGCGAGAAATATAGCAACAGCATAATATTCCTGACGAGACTCGCACTCTGGCAGGCAACGGAACTTGTACCCGGCTATTGAACTCCTCTGATACGTTATAGAATGGCCATCAAAAGCAGAATTTGATCCGGTGGGAATACATAATCTTCAGCAAATGAATGAATACTACATAGTCGTCTAGTGTATTAATACATGGGTCTAATCAAGTCCCCGATATTCAAAGTAGTCTGTCCATTCCGAAGTCTCCATCAGCTTTGGAACCAAGTCCTTCTCCATGGTGATAGCAAACATAACGCCCTCGTCTAAGCTACTAGACGACTGTATCGGTGCATAGATCAGAACCACGCCTGCCGTAAGCAGGTCTCCCCACAGATGACGATATGTAATAGGTTTACCGAATCCGAAGTCAAAGCTGCTGACATCGGCTGAGCGGTGATCGGTCACGAACATGCTCATTGGCGGATGCGAATCAACACGCAAGCTGATTGTTCGCTTATCTTTGATGGGTGCTATGAAATCGATTAGGCGTTCCACGTGCTGTTCAGTGCAGCTTTCCGTCAACGCTCGGATGTAGCCTGCAAGCTTCGAAAGTGGTGCGCCCGAGATGACCTCTCCAGCCGTAAGAGGTGGCACCGGTGCAGTGTCAGAGAACGCGCCTGCAACAGCATTACGCATCAGGCGGTCCGGAACAGGAGGGTTTTGTAAGCGAGGCCGCATGTTCACGGCTTCGCCCCACCAGAGGTGGGAGGAAGGATCGGGGTTGTAGACGGGGGCGCGTATCTTGGACAACATCCGCCAGACGTATGCGCACATGGCGTCATACGTTGAGATCCAGGGAGCCTCCGAGTTTGTCGGCATCGCAAGCTTCTTTAACTCCTCAGCTTTGCTTTTGGGCAAATGGAACAGCACAGCTTGTTGCTCTTTGTGATCTGGATGCTTCGGTGCAACAGCAGGTCCTTCTACGAGGCTATCTGCCGGAATATTTCTTGTGAAGCGCGAGACGTCGATGTTCGCGGGGTTCCAAACCGGGAAACTGGCAGAGTTTGCGATCGCGTAACAGTTTTCGGCAAGCTGACGAGTGAAATTACTCCACCCCATGAGATCGCAGGAATAATGATGATTGTGCATGCTGAAGAGAAGGCCTCCTTTCAAGAGATTGAGCTGGTACGCTGCGACTACTGGACTGTTGTCTGGGTCGGCCTCTGGCCTGTTCTCACCCCAAGTCAATCCAGGGATACCTGTTAATAACGAATGTCAGTTGGCGCCGATATACAATAAGGGTAATTGGGAAGGTGGGTAAATCAAGTGCCCCAAGATGATGTGAATAAGAGGAGGAAAGCACTCAGCAGACTGACTCCATAGATTAATATCTTGCAGGCTATGACCAGCAAAGTAAGACCGCTCAATGTCGTCCAGGGAAGGATGATTGGCGTGAGCATCTATCTCATGGACAACAAATTGCACAGTGGACTCTTTTCTTTTGACAAAAGAATAGCCACCCTCGACATCTTTTTCGATAGTACCGCACATGTATCTCGCCTGGCTAAGCGTCCGTTCGAGCCCGGCTTTCAGAATGTTGACAGCACTACTCCTCTCGGAATCTTCTAGGCGGAAAAAGAGAGCATAATGACTGTAGGCACAGTTGAGCGTGGGATCGATAGTAGAGAGCTTGAATCGCTCTTCTTCGGGGTCATTCTCCCAGCCCAGTGGATGGAGCCGGAAAATCTGCCGTGAAGACATGATGAACTTTTGACTTTGATGTGTTAAGGAACTGGAGAGATAGAAGACGACGTGATCAAACAACCTTGAGTCAACCAAAACCGCGCACTTAGAACGCTTTGCCTTTTAACCACTACCACTGCCATATCTACAGATCTCAGTCACTAGGAGAATTTCCGTTTGATGGCATCTTCTTTGAGGGCTGTAAGGGTGTACTCTAATGTGGGTACCTATCTTTTTTCACCCTTGTCGTACACCCCAGACTTGGTTGTATTAAGACTACGGTATTTATTAAAGTTTGAAATCGAATCCACAAGTCCACAAGTCCACAAACCTGTGGCCCGTGGGGGCGTTTTAAGGATGAAAGTAGCTCGCAAAGAAAATCAAGACTAAAAACGCGAGTAATATCGCGCGCTGGATACCCAAAACACGAAAAGCACCTCCCGCTTTTTCACCTGGGGTTTTCTTTTTTCTTTTTTCTTCTTTTTTTAACCAACAGCCACCGCGGATCACTTATTGTTGTGGTGAACGAATGGTAACACAACATAAGAGAGTCCACAATCGTCGGAAGGCAATTGTGGCTTATATATTTCTCGTGACCATGTCGATCTTTTCGGAGTTCCTCATATGTGGTGACTAACTTCGCCCTCAACCATCCCGTCGGCCTGAAGTGCATCGTGTATCTCATCTTTTGAGACGAAAATCAAGCACGCAATGCTGCCGGTCATTCTTGCCGTTGTAGGCACTCTCTCCTACTTATATCTTCGAAAGCGAGCCCGCCAAAGTCTCCCGCCCGGCCCCAATCCGCTTCCTATCGTGGGGAATATACGAGATCTACCACCGAGCGGGGCTCCCGAGTATCAGCATTGGCTCAAGTTCAAAGACGCCTATGGTCCCATCAGCTGCATTACTATCCTTGGGCAGCTGATCATTTTGATCCACGACCGCGATGCGGTACATGACCTATTGTCGAAGTCTTCCATGAAGACCTCTGGGCGACCGTACATGCGCTTCGCAGACTTGTGCGGTTTCGCCTCCCTTTTGAACCTTGAACAATATAACGCAACCTATCGCCAGCATCGTAAATTAGTACACCAACAATTCGGCACCAAGGCGGTGGCAGCCCGGTTTCGAGACACCGTAGACATTGAATCGCACTGGTTTCTTCTAAGAGTTCTAGATGATCCCGCCGGTTTGGTCCAGCACATCAAGACGTAAGTCCAGTCGGGGTATTGAAATATTACATCTGATTGAAAATCATCTCCATACTCTTCCTCATTCTTTTGCTAAGTGATTTTATTGTTCAGTGAAACCAGCGCTATAATTTTGCGAATAACCTATGGCTATGCGATAACGCCAAACACACCCGACCCACTGGTTCGTCTGATTGAGCACACGATGGATGTCTTTGCACTTGCAACTGTTCTTATGTCATGGGCAGTCGATATTTTACCGGTGCTTGAATACATTCCAGAAGGGCTTCCGGGGGCATCATTCAAAAAGGTAGTGCGGGAATGGAGCGAGCAACTCCGGACGACGATTGAGGTTCCTTACAACTTTGTTCGCCAGCAGATGGCCAAAGGGACAAACCGACTATCCTTCGTCTCGTCTCTTGTCGAGCAACACCTTCAGAATGACGACGGCGTCGACAAAGCGGACAAGGAAATAGAGGACGCCATCAAGAAGACAGCCGTGGTAATGTACGGCGGCGGGGCCGATACTTCTGCGTCATCCATCCACAGTTTTGTCCTTGCCATGATGCTCTTCCCGGACGTTCAAAAGAGGGCACAAGAGGAGATCGATACCATCATTGGCAGCGATAGGCTGCCTCAGCCTGCGGACCGCGATCGCTTGCCGTATGTCAGTGCTTTGGTGAAGGAGACCTTACGGTGGTTTCCCGTCGCGCCGCTAGGCGTCGCCCACAGGACCGATGAAGATATTGATTACAGGGAGTTCCATATCCCAAAGGGAGCATATCTGCTGCCGTCGGTATGGTGGTTCTTACATGATCCCCAGACGTATTCGGATCCGTCCTCCTTCAAGCCCGATAGGTATCTGGCCCCTCACAATGAGCCGGACCCTGAAGACCATGTCTTTGGATACGGTCGGAGAGTCTGCCCCGGCAGGTACCTGGCGGACGAGAGCATCTTCATCACCGTTGCACGTCTCTTGGCGACATTTGACATTAAGAAGGCAGTGGATGGGTCGGGCAACGAGATTGAGCCGGAGATCCACGGGACGAGCGGCTTGATTAGTCGCCTGCTAGATTTTCCGTACAGTATCACGCCGAGGAGTTCGAAATCAGTGCATCTTATACGGTCTGTTGAAACGCAGCACCCGCGTCATGGTGACGATGCAGGACTTGTACGGGGGGTTTTGGCAAACCGATCGTGATCGTGAATGTGACTGGATTCCGAAAAGGGGCAATGGCGCTTCCGAGGTACGGGTTGGGATACTTCTTGACGGCTGGAGGAAGATTACCTGGGTAGAAGTTATGGAATTGATAAATCTTGCTTCCCCTTCACCATAGTACGCGCGGCCTCAGGACTACCTTGGAGTAAAGACAACGTTAAGCGGTGCAACTGTCAAAGTCCCTGTATCCTTGCTTCCCTTGATAAACCGCTCTCTAGTCTGGCCCTTCGCGTATTCCAATATATATTTGGGCACTATCGTGCTTGTTACGAACCTGATTTCCAGGAGACCTAGCTGCTTGCCGATGCACACATCATGGCCTTGGAGCGTCAATGACACAATTGATAGTTTCCGAATACGGTGAACCTACCAGTGGGAAAAGGCACGAATACATTCGGGGTTTTTACAAGGTCTGGTTGGTCTATCTACCGTTCCGGGATGAATTCGTCGGGTTTATTGAAGAACCAGGCATCTGCGAGCATCTTTTGTCCGCATGTATTTCTTACAGAAGGTTGATAACAATTCGAAGCCTACCGCGAAACTGGGTGTAAGATGGAACAAAAACAATCGTGTCTCCTGGAAGCCACACATCATCAACTTGTAACCCTTCTGGCGGCGTCATGCGTTGAACTCCCGAAGGCACCGGTGGATACAACCGAAGTGCCTCGTCGTTGCAGGCTTGAAGGTAGCGCAACTTCGACAACGTCACATGCTCGGGCTTTTTATGATGTTGGAAATATTCGTCGACCTCCTCTTGGAGCTTCTTATACTCCTGTGTATGGCTTCCAAGCTCCATAAATAGACATGTCAGCGCGGCGGCAACAGTGTCGTTAAATAGTCAATGTTAGTATGTCAGCTCGAAGCCTTGGGATTCTCTGAAATATCCTGACCTTCCAGTAACTGAAATCAGACTGCAGTCCCCGTATAGATTCAACATGTCCTGAGACGAATGTTCCTTTTTATTCTCGTAGTCTTCCAACACCCATGTGAAGATATCTGGGCTCTCAGGCTTGTTCTGGATGCGCTGCTGTACCTGTTCCGTAATCCAAATCTTGAACTTCCTGACGCCCGCGTTGAAGATTCCCATCTTGCGATACAGCGGCAATGCCCACACGGCATCCGTGAACCTTCCCACGGCTTTTGTTTCTTCGTGTAGGGCGTCCATGTAGAAATGCGCGACGCCGTCCTCAAGCATGCGGAAGCCGTGACCAAAAGAGAATTTACCCATGACATCGAAACTGTAGAAATTAAACCATAGAGACACGTTGAACTTTGTGCCGGCACTGGCTTCAATGCCGGCTAGGAGTTGATTGATGTATTTGAGAACCCGGGGCTCGTTGTCACGCAGAGCTGTCACAAGTTTTAGCTTCAACACATATGTATGCATGGAACTGTTGAGCCGTGACATTTGGAGATGAATCCATATTCCCACGTTTTCGACGCTTAGAGTGCGCTTGCTTATCTCGTACCATTTGCATAGAGACCATGAGATGCAGGAAGTTATACCACGGTCCCTTCATACAATCTTTATCGAGGAAGACGGCACTGATAGCCCCCGGCTTATTAACAGAAAATTCTGTGGGGCCAAGTCGAAAAACATCTCCATACTTCTTGTGAAGCTTTCCAACATCCTTGTGTAGATGCATTTTGTTCCAGATCTTGCAAGTTATGTAGAGGTTCGTAAACTTGGCCAAGAATGGCTCCGGGAATCGCCGTAGCCGATGAAAGAGACCTCGATATACAATCATACTTGAGTAAATGCCTGCTATGACCAGTGAGAATATGACGCTTACGGCCCTAAAGGCTTTCTCCATATCAAAAAGCGCAAAGTTGAAGTAAGACGCCGATGAAAAACGACAGCCCATATATGCTGTTGGGCTTCTAAGCACGTTGCTCGCGTACATGGTTGTTCGCAACCAATCTTCAGTTGATTGAGGTCGTTGAAGATCAGAATCGAGTAGCTGATGCCTTTCTTTATATCACGCCGGATCAACCGAAGCTGAATACTGATCTGCTCTCACTTTCAAGAGTAGTCTATCAATATGAATGGGCTAGCGCGACGTCCTGGCGACGGTACTTCCCCAGCCTGGCCGAAACTCAATGTCTCCGATTAAGAAATCCAATACATTGCTATGTCGGCATGATAGCAAACTGAAAGAAGAGTTGCATTTAACTTTTCACGAGACAAAACAGAGTTTCATGTATACCCGGGGGTGTTAGTCTGGATAGTTACGCTAAGTACCTCCTACAAGTAAGGCGGTGTTTAACTTTGTCAAAAGCCTAGCACTCTTGGGTAGACAAATATCAGCCACAACCAGTTGCCAATCTCCACGACGATGGGTATCGTTCAGAAGTTGGGGGGGTAGGGACTCTATGTCATGTTTCCGCAGGTCCGGGCATAGATAGCGAGGCCCGGAACTCAGAGCCCCGCTTCTCATTCCAGATATAAAGTCATATAGTAAGTAGCGAGCAGAGCAGCATTAGTAAGCTGTATGTAGAAAACGAACGTTTTATAGATATGCTACAGTCTCAAACAAAAGAAAAGGTCCATCCAGGATTCGAACCTGGGCCTACGGAAGGATATGATAGCTAAATCAGAATCCGACGTCCTAACCAACTAGACTAATAGACCAGAGACTACGATGATTATGTTTTGTGGCCCCACAGAATGAATCATTCATGTGGGACACGGGGCTGCGTTAAGGCCTCTTGTGGATACAACATACTGGCTTCTCAATAAGTAGCGCACTTAGTCAATTCAGTATGAATTGCGGTATTCTCGCTGCTCTGCAAGATAGATGTAATATCCTAGGGATAAAAAATGCAGTTTTAGACGTTTTTGGCAGAGCCTGGTCAGCATCAAGTCCGCAACTCTTATCGCAGATTGAATGGAATCGCAACTGCTTCCCTTCCTGTTGGGACGTTAATGACATGGTAAGTGTATGTGATCGTACAACAAGTGCAAAGAATCAAACACGTCATTTCTAACTGTTTATGTTGTTGACTTGACGGTGCCTCTAAATTGTGATCAACTTTTCGCTCAGGCTTACAACCAACTGCCTTGCTCTTACGTCGTCAAACCCTTTCACTTACGATTTCCCTTTTGGGCATTGGATGAGGGCTAAGAAAAAAAACCAGAAGTCCCAGTATACCAAACTACGGCATGCATCAGCTTTCTATGATAAAAGATAGGTGCTTATCACGTGGCGAGCTCCTTATCAGTGCCCTTGCTGGAATATTCCCCCTACCATCAAGCTTCTTCATCAGGTATGCACCTCCACGATAACATTTATCAATAACAATTTGGACGCGTTATGGGCTCGGATGATAACACCCACGATGAAAAGCCGGGGATTATCCGAGCTGGACCCCTGCAGATGATGGTGGGGCCAACCAAGAAAACGCCATTTCTTGTTTACGTGCAACGCCGATTGACTTACTTTCACTTCACCATTCTACTTTGGGTGCCCAAGACCCCAGAAGACACCGACTCTTGTAGCCTTTCGAGAACACCGTTGGGAACAATATGGTCGCTCAATCAAACGGCAAGACTTCGCCATGGCTGTCCCTCACCGCTGGAGGCATTGCCGGCGGTGTCGAAATGGCGTGCACATACCCCTTTGAATTCGCCAAGACGCGAGTGCAACTCTATGGACACCAGAAGGGGACGCGGAATCCATTCGCGATTGTCCTGCGCGTTGCTCGCGATGAGGGGTTGTCGGCTCTGTACAAGGGATGCAGCACGATGATTGTGGGTTCTATCGGCAAGGACGCTGTCCGGTTCGTCGTGTTCGACAGCCTCCGCTCAGTGTTCGAAGACAAGAAAACACACACCATGAGCCCGATGCAGAGCATAGCTTCAGGAATGGTGGCCGGCGTCGCGGGCAGCACAGTCATCGTAACACCAAGCGAGCGCATTAAGACAGCGCTCATCGACGACGCCAAGACAACCAAGAGATTCAAAGGACCGATACACTGCATCACGACACTCACTCGTGAGCAAGGTATTCTCAAGGCTTTGTGGCGAGGTTACATCACGACGACTTTGAAGCAAATTGGTACCACCGGTTTCCGACTCGGTAGCTACAGCATTATGAAAGACTTTGAGCGAGCGCGAGGAATTAGCCCCGACGGACCGATCATGAGCTTCGCCAACGGCGCCCTTGCCGGGACCGTGACCACAATCGCGACGCAGCCATTCGACACAATCAAGACGAAGGCGCAGCAGGCAAAGGCGGTCGGCACTATGGAATCATTCCGAACGATCATGGCTGAAGACGGTGTCAAAGGTCTCTGGAGAGGCACCGTCATGCGCTTGGGCAGAACGGTGCTGTCTGGCGGCATTCTGTTTACGGCCAATGAAGAAGCTATGAAAGTTCTGAAGGTTCTTACAGGCAAATGATTTCACTCTATGAAATAGGGGGGCCGGTGGATGCACATTTAGACAAGTTCACGACGACAATGGAACTTTACTGATGCATGGACAGTCAATAGATAATGAGTACCGTACCAAAGCCATCTAGACCAAGATAAACATAGATTTTGGAAGAATTTCATTGTAATCACGTTGGAAGATAAGGGTGCAAACGACGCCAAGGGAAGGACGCCGGCCTGGAAAGTTGCATAGAGCGATTGTCCAACTGGAATATAGCGGAATATGCCTCCCTATTATGTGCTGGTAGACGAAGCGTTGGTATTTAGTAGCCCTTGTTAACATTGCCCATAGAATCGAATTGGGGTACGGCCAGTAATTCCAATGTTGATGGACTTGAAAGGTTCCTCTTGTTCGCCATGACAATCATTCCCCGTGAACACCTATGTCCCTCAGATGGGAAATCACCACTTTACCTTTACAGTGCCTCCTTGCCTTCTCCAAGCACGAGACCCATCTCAACATGGAGTCCCCCCAGCCCTGCGAGTATTTGCCTTCTAAAGGAAACACACCCGCCCAGTATCCACTCCAAAAACACACATCGGCCTCAGAATCGCTGTCCCAATCAACAGATGGCTCCTCGATCTTGCCCTGTTCCGTAAATCTTCCTGTCAACAACCAGTCCACAACATCTGGAAAATCCTTAGCAGCTGCAACTGCACTCCTCCAGCCCACGTTTGTCTTATAATGTATTCTGGCACCTGCGTAAACGAGCAACTTGACGATTTCTATCCGTCCCAGGTTCGCTGCGGCCATGAGCGCCGTTCCATCCTCAGAGCCCTCGATTTCGATGTCACATCCCGCATCTAATAGGAATTTGACTTCGTCTATAAGTCCGTAGTGAGCAGAAAAGCACAGGATATTAAATGGTTTACCACCATCATCTGCCTCAATCTCGAATATCAGACGCATGAAATCGCGGCCTAGTCGGCGGTACATCAGCCGCAACTGCTTGCGCATTGAGCTGGCATCGTCAATATCGTAGAAATACCATAGAATTTTCCACAGCACTCTTCCTGGTTCAAATGTATGAAGAAGAACACACTGATCCGAGTTGAGGATGTAGGTCGCAAGTTGAATTTTGAATAACATGGGTGCCCAGAGAGGTATTCCAAAACTCCCGATTTGATTAAGATTGATGCCAGCCTTTTGCAGCGACACGGCCATATTGACTGAGACGCATATGAGGCCTGGATCTGACTCGAGAATACGGCTGATGCTCGCACCCTTATCGAGGAAGAACTGGACCATTCCGGGACCGGCATCATAGATTGCGAGCTCGATGGCGTTACGACCATGACTGTCTCGGATGTGAAGAGAGGCCCCATGATCAGTGAGAAGCTTGACCATTTCCAAGTCATCCGCTTGGACTGCGGTATGTAACGGGGTTCTTTGAGCCTGGTTTTGACGGTTGACATCGGCGCCGTACTGCAGAAGGAGTCTCGCAATATCCGCTTGCTTCTCTTCCACGGCATCGTGCAATGGCGAGTGCTCGAGATACCGGCCCGGGCGAGTCGGAACCTCGTTGACAAGCTCTCTGACCAGGTTGCGTCCTCCGACAGTGCCGAGTTCCGAAATGTGGGATAGCAATATTTCGAGAACTTTGTAGTGGTTCCTGTCGATGGCAACCTGGACGGCGATAGAGTTGTCCAAAAGCCACACCATGTCTTTGCGGGGAATCAGACGGAGCCACGCCGCGATCTTCTTTAAATGTTCGGTCTCACACATCAGGTAGTCAAGACATGTCGACCCCCTCATCGGCCACCGATGCATCGTGTCTTCATCGCTATCAGACGTTGAAGAATCGGAGGACAGGTCAGTGCTACCGCTGTCAAAGTAACGGACACGCGAGCATATGTTTAATCCATTCCGCGCACAGGAGGCAACTCGGAAACTTGCCCCTCTTGCGATGAGAGTATCAATAATTTTGGTCGAGATTTTCTCACGAGAGAAGGCGAAGACGAGGGCGGTACAAGTGTGGCAGGATCTTATCTTTATGTCAGGTGGGCACCCGTCGTTGAGAAGCCTTTCGCATAGTCGGTGATCGTGCTTCTCAATGGCATCTTCCATTGCTTTTGACATTGACGCCATTAGATGTCTTTGAGCCCGTCCAGTCTCATTCGCTGTCAAATCCGTGGAAACTCTTCGAAGACTGGATTTGACTACCTCTACGAGTCTTTTGTTATTTTTCTTCATTGCGATATCCAGCGGTGTTTCTCCGTTATTAGTTTTCAGGTGATTTGCACCTAACTCGAGGAGAAGCGATGCAGCCGGTTCGTTCTGGTGCAGAATAGACATATGCAACGGCGTCAGACCTGCGGAAGTTTGAGCATTAATGTTGCACCCCCGAGAAACCAGGGTTTTGATAGTATCCATCAACCCAAAGAAAGTTGCGAGGTGCAGAGGAGTGGACAGATCTGCCGCAGCGACGTCAAGATTGGTGGCAAACCCACGATCAAGTAAGAGTGTGACTGTCTCCGGCGATGCAATTGCCGCGAGATGCAGAGCGCTGATATTGCTGAACGTTTGGGCCATGACGTTCCAAGTTGCAAACGTTACTTGCACTTGAAAGTTCCAAATAGGCTCTGGACAACACGCAGCGGCCATGTCCTCGAGCAAATCGACGTATCCGTGGGCACATGCCCATGATACCGGCGTCCAGCCGTTCACGTCCGGAACATGCAAGGTCTGGTGTGCGCCATGACGAAGAATCAACTTTGCTGTATCGACATTGCCGGCGCTTATATGCGTGCTTAGGGGTGAGAAGTGACTTTTGCTGCTGAGAACCTGACAATCAACTTGTTCCCGCAGCAAACGCTGGCACAAGTTGAATTTATCGTTCTCTAGCGGTCGTCTGGCCTGTGCGAATCCCGTGGTGCCGATTCTGGAGTATCCCAGGTGCGGTGGCGGTGGAGGTGGAGGGGGTATGTTATGAAAAGCGGTTGTAGAGCGGAAAGTCGGGCAGCCGAACAAGTTGATACCGCGACCGTCTGGTATCCCGAGTCGATGAAGCAAGCCCAATCCCTCTCCAGAAGGCGTCAACTGGTTGAGATCTGTCTTGTCGACTTTCTCGAGCATCTTGACTAGCATCCTATACCCGTTGGGACCACTGCCGTTGGAACATAGGAACTCCAGAGCGTGAAGTGAGTGCTTTCTCTTGCAGACATCAGCACCCCCTTGAAGAAGACGGTCAAAGAGAAACATGGAATCGTAGTAGATTGCCCAGTGCAGAGCGGCGGCATCAAAACCACTAGTTTCCAGATAATCCCTTTGAGTCGTGGAATCCAATATGAGGACGAAGAGGTCTTCCACGACGGCCACGTTGTCGTTGTCTTCTGGCGACTTTTCGAGCCGGAATAGCGCTTCTATCTCTTTGAGTCCCGAAGTACCATTGGCTTTTTCATACATCTCCATGCAACCGTGTTCTATCATGATTTTGACAAGATTCACAGTGTCTTCTACATCGGCTGTGCGCTGCTGCCTCAATGTTTTTCCGAGCCTTTTGCACGTGTATTCCCATATACCGTGGGCGGCGTTTTCCGTTGTTTGGTCGATATCCGCCTTGACCAAAGCCACGAGGACTTCTTTGTTGTAATCATCGAACGTAGTGGCCTCTAGGTATTGCTCAAGAGGGGTTTTGCCCGTTTCAGATCGCTTATAAGTATACGCGCTCAGGAGTTCGTTGACAATTTCAACGGTTGCAGAATCATCCAGGGAGTCCAAGGGCGACTCTGTCGTTGGTAGTCGTATCATGTTACTTGCATGTAGCTCTTTGAGCATTTCCACGTTGTTGATTTGCGCGATAAGTTGACTCAACGAGGGATCTGTGCTTTGCAAGATGTCGTGATCCCCGGGGAATTGGCTGACTATGGCTGACGCATTCCGGTACTTCTCTCTGAACAAGGCTTCGGCGAGCGGAGTTCGGCCTTCTTTGTTGGTGGCACGAAGGGCGAGTACACATTCTGTTCGATCAACTTGGGTGAAGAGTGTTTTCAACAGGTTGCTTGATGTAAGCTTCCCCGCTGATAAATGCCAAATGGTGTTTCGTCCGCTGTCCAATTTGCCTGTAGTGCATCCATGCTTCAAAAGGCACACAAGGACATCCACAAACTCGTGCTCCGCACAGTTCAACACCATTTGTGATCTTTCGTCCTTCTGCTCGTCGGAGACCACAAAAGCTGTCAGCAAATAGCCTAGACAGGAGATTGACGAGCACGTCGCTGCGAAATCAAGCAGCCTGGTGAGTGTTTCTCCCGCAAGAATACTGCTACATCTCGGGCTTCTTGACCTCTCTATTAGAGCTTCCGAGTTGTCTTCTGCTATGGCGTTCCACATATGCTGTATCAGCATGTCATCCGAGATGCCTTCAGAAGAGGGCAAGTTGGTATCGATGTCTGTAGTGTCGGAAACACATTTCTGGAATGCCTTGAGATATGCAGCAGACTCTCCCTCCTTTTCGGAAGCCATGTTGCTGAGCATGTCCAAAATAGACATAATCATCGCAAACGCGCCTTCATCTTTGGTTTTGGACCACTTCCGGCAAATTGAGCGAAAGACATCTGCGTCGTCGTCGTAGAGCTGCGCCCCACCCCTGACAACAAGACCGAAGAGCCCACAATCCCCGGCCCATTCCGAGGCTTTTAGAGACAAAGCACCCATCGTTCTCCAGGGACACATCCGGTTCGGCAATTCTTTTGTGCAATCTGCTCCGAATCTAATGAGAATCTCTAGTGTTCTCCGAGACGGCTGCTCCAGCCACTGGTTTGGCCGCTTCTGGGTCGACATATCGTGACAGGCGAGGAGAAATGGTCCTCCCAGGGCGCATTGAAGAGGTGTGCCTCTTTTGCTTTGGCGATTGACATCCTCTCCACGTCGGATAAGCTCGTGACAGACAGCGTCAATTCCGAGGAGTGCGGCCATGTGCAAAGGAGTAAAGTCTCCCCTTCGAATGATCCTTGCGAGGCGTCTTGTTTCGCCTCTATTCCAATCCCGCCTCGGGGCATATTCCTTCCATCTCCAAGTACTGGAATCATTTTGGTTCGCTCTAGAACCCGAATTCGAGGTCGCTTCGCCAGAGCTTTCGAGTGGTGGACTGGTCGATATATCGCTGATCTGTGTAGTTTCTGAGAACCCAGATCCTTCTTCGACTTCCATACGGAATGGTTCGATCCCGTCTCGCTCGTCTCTCCATATGTTCCATGATCCTTGAAGGACATAATGGCGGCATACTTCTAGACACCAAGACTTGAAGTTTGGAGTTTGTTTTGGATCAAATAGCACCATTGCCTCAGCAAGAAGCTCAGGGTCGTCCCGCAGATTGATCGCAAGCGTGTGCCATGTCAAAGCAGCGTACCTGTAAAAAGGAAACCGCGCATTTCGAGTTTGAATGAAGGTTTCTTCGGACAGAGACAGCTTAGGAAGTCTTGAGAAATGCTCTGAAGAGAGAAATCGTAGCGCAGACTTGGCGAGCAATCGTTTGGTTCGCGCCTCATTAAGTGAATAGTCGGATATATCAGGGTCGGATGTGTCGATGCTGGTAAGAAACTCTTGCACGGTGCAATGAGAAAGCTCGATTCTGTCATTCCACGCCGACTTCCGGACGAAGATGCCGCATTGGCTAAGAACCTCCGACTCGTCAATCTCCGGGTATATCAGCATATCAGTGTTTTGGGACTCTGAGCCTCCTTTGGTTGCTGTCGATAGAGCTTGACATAGCTCTTGCGTAGTAAGCGGAGGGTTTGAATATGCGACCAGCAGCAGGGTTGCCTGTATCAAATCCCGGGACGCCGCTGTTTTCTTGTTGAACCCTTTAAAAATAATTCTATAAGTGGCTTCGATACTGCACGGAAGCGTTTGAAGAAACTCCATCTTCTCTTCGCAAGACTGTAGCCTGCTCAGGTGATCTATGTGGCACAGTATCTGCCAGAAGCTATTAGGCGGTTAGAAAGCGTGAATTATGGTAGACAGGCGCCTGTGACCTTGAACTCACCTAGTTTCTGAACCGAGACAGAGCGTCTGAGTGGTTTGGTCCTTCATTTCTGCTTTGGCGAATTTGAGATCTCCGCTGAAAATCCGCCTTTCTAACTCTGTCGCAGTGAACAGTTGTCGGTCAGTTTTGTTATGGGTCAGTTCAACCTTGATAAAACTCCCCCCTAATAACTTTTCAATGTTCTCCTGTAGCCTCGAAACAATCGCCACACGAAGAGCCTTCTCGTCCTGGCTGATGAGTGAAGCCAAAGACTCTACAATGCTGACGGTGTTGCTTCCACATTCATCCACACCATCAACTACGACCAGGACGTGTTCGAAGAACTTGGACATCTCCCACAAGACAGACTTCAGCTGTTCGATCATGGGTCTTTTGGGCCTTCTCTTGTTTTGGTGCAGCTCTTGGTAATAGTCTTGAAGCAGTTTGAAAGCAGCTTGGTCGTGGCGGCCAACCAGGGCGGCGATTGTGCTTAGAACGTTGACCGGATCGTGAGTTCGCACATCTGCAAAGCTGCAAAAAACATAGACTACCACGGTGTGGTTGCGCCGTCGCAAAATTGCTTCCCTGATCATCGCGCCGGCGAAGACTGTTTTACCTGCTCCCGCAGGTGCGGTGATCCACAGATGGGATCCCGTCGCATTGACCCATTTCTCGACCTCCGGGCTCTTCCATAGCTCAAAGCTATGCAAAGAGTTTGACTCCTTCAAGGCGCTTCTGAGACGTTTCGTTTGGTCGAACTTGAGGAAGAAGTTGATGACCTCTAGGGAACCTGGTTCGATTGCAACGACGGCCGCAATGCTAATGTGCTCGGAGACTGCACTGCTCTGGTCAACATCGATAGCGTATTTCCCGCTGGAAAATGCTTGATGCAAGTCACTTGTTGACTCTGCAGATAACCCTAGAGCGAGTGCCTCTTTGCGTTCGTTCAGTTCTTTTAACAGATCTCTTGTCCAGGCGTTCGTAAATGGCCATTTGGGGTTGACGTTCCTGAGGTGTGAATCGGCTTTCCGTTTCAATAGTGACCGTTCCAAGTGCTCCAGTGTTTTATGGCATGATCTCAGCTGTGATAGGCAGGTTTCAGATACACAGTTACAACCGGGATCATCTCCGAAGGTCGAAGCTAGGAGGGCGAGCTGGTGCAGTAGGCCAGCGATGTTCTGTATCTCGTTGGCGACGATCCTTATTTCGGTCTGTGTCCTGCTTTCGATCTTGCCAAAGCACACTGCCAGCCGGAAAGTGGCATCGGCAATGGCCCGGAGGCCGCTGAGACCATCCGCCAAGATGCTCGTCTCCATGGTCTTCCGGGCCTCAGTCGACGACACAGCGGCCTCAAGCTGTCGATTCGGGTGACTTTGAAATCAAGAAAGATATACCATGTAACGTCTTTGCCGACACTTTGAGAGTGAAAATGAGCCGCACAGTTGAGTCACTGCCTGTCCGCGTGTCGGCATGCACGTGTGACGTGTTTGGTTTTCCCCGCATGTGCGACAACCAAATGGCAAATGGCAGCTCATCTGGAAGATGCCAGCCAAGAAAAAGCTCCCTTGCATAAGAGCTCAATACGGCAGCTGGATCCGAGTGACAGCTAGTTCTTTTTCCGATCGGAGGCGCTGTAATGATTAGACAGGACCGTAGTTTGAGAAACTATGCTGGGCGAATATTCCCAATCTGTAAGTTCGGGAAGTAAGGGCCGTGTCAGATCCTCCCGAGCCTCTTAAAACATGCACTTCTTACCATGTTTTATTCGTGATCCCGCGTTCGGTGTCCCTCTTCCAAGCTGCGTTCGATGCTACACAGTGTGCTGTCACGCAAGGATGTCTCGGTCGCGTCGTATGCAAGTGAATATCAATCTTTGTTACCTAAACACCTTGCACCACCACAGTACGAATAAATAATGGTTTAAAGAGCATCGTAATTTTTTTAATGCGATTTTGGAGTGTAAATCTAAGTCCCGAAGCACCTTCTTAACTATTATGAACGCCAGCCGAACGGAAATAAAAATTGAACGGAAGAAAGGAGAAGCTAATAGTCTCAAGATCGGCTAAATGAGAGCGTTTCCGCCAAATCGTCCTTCTGCGTCTCACGGAAGAAAGCGGTTTTTGCCAGGCCTGCTCTCAGCTCGGCTGCTTCTTCGACCCTTCCGAGCGAAGTCAACTCCAATATCAACTCGATGCGGGTGTTCAGTGCGCGTTGTGTCAGAAGTCCTTCCGCCTCCGGGTCTCCATCTTTCTTCGACACAACTTCGTTTGCTGACAAGGTCTCTTGTAAATAAACGATTGCCGAGTCTTTGTCCTCCGGTTTGATAATCCGCGCCATATTCTCGTAATATAAGCCTAACTGTAACAGACAAATCGTATCCCATTCTTCCCGAGAGGATGGGTTTGCAGCAGTGAGAAGATGGATGCCTCTTTCATACAGGGCATTAGATTCCTTTCGCGGCAAGTCCAGTTGCGAAGCCATACCCATCGCGGCTATTGATAGTAGGTGATGATGGAATGAGTTCTCTCCAAAATGTGCGACTGCGCCCTGAAACAAATCGTTGAAGTTGTTGCGAAGAATCCGTGTGTGCGTGGCTCGTTCACCGTCGTCAATTATGGACCTCGTCACTCTACTTCTTGCCCGGATGCTGCTAATGTCATATTTTCCGCGGATCTTCGTATAGCAGTCAGCCACTATTCTCTGAATTAATTGTAGAGTGCTGAAGTCTATTTGACCAGTCTCTTTGTCAAATAGTTGTTGCATCGCGGCAGCGGCAAGACTAATGGGTCGCCTAGGGTACTTGATATTCAGTATGCGGGATAAGTGGATAAGGTAACGTTGAAGGGTCTCCCCCTTTTTGGTGTGTACATCTTTCTTTCATACATAGATTGCGGAATGTGGATGAATAGGTCTTCGTAAAACATGATCGGTTCTTGGTTGACCGCGATACTGTGTTCTAGACCTCTGAATGCTCGACGAAGAAGGAGACCGCAATCCTTGAAGTCTCCCATGGCAAAGAGGTCAAACGCCATACAAAATTTGTAACGTACAGAGATCCCATTTGGAGAAACCGGTTGATGTCGATTCGACCGACTCCAAAAGTCGTTTCGTCGGGCAACGTCTAGTAATATCTCTCGAATGCCGGCGCAGCTCTTTTCGGTCCATTCATACAGTCGATTCCCGTAAAGTAATGCTCTGTCTAGTCTCGGGGTATTATTTGTCAAATTGTGTCTTGAACTGCTATGGGCAAGATGATCATGCACAGCGCGACCATGGAGGAGACCGTGGTTGAGATGCCGCTTAGCTGGCCTCCGACAGGTGGTCACCCCGTGGCACGTTTCGACCGGGACGCCATGGACGCGACTTCTTTGGAGAGATTTCGTGTTGTACTTTTTCCAGTTCCATTTCTGAAACTGGCGCTTGTACATTCTCTCTCTTCCAGCATCAGAAAGTCAGCAATGCGCATTCCATATATCGGTGTGTAGTCTGAGAGACATACGTGGCTAAGAATGAATATTCCTTCGACATGACGTCTATTATTTGGTTAAGTGGGAGGTTTTCATCTAGGTAGAGACGGCGAATGACATCTTTTTTGACGTTCCAGTCTCCTTGGCTCTCGGGGCGAGGAACTCGGGGCCGGTTGAGGGTAACTGGTACTTTCGTGATAGGCACCGTAATAGGGGCCGAAGTCGACAAAGGATGAAATGGGAGATTCTGTCGCAGGATCGGCGATTCTGACAGATTGACGAAGCCAGAAAATTCCGCGATGAGGTCGCAGGATTGGGGATTTGAAGTAGTCCAGTTGTCTTCAGCGCTGCTCAGAAGTGCTGCATCCGTCGACACGAATGGAACCAGATTGAAGCTCATGGCTCTTGGGTCGTTTCCCAGTTATATGTAGTTCTCCAGTTGTGTGTGTTGTGTATATTGGAAAAGAGACAAAGATTTGATGTGTATGAGCTCCTCAAATTGAATTTTGTAGAAGTTGGTATCATAGATTTACAAGAGTGAAGAAAGGATGCACCAAGCAACAACTACGCTGTGGATTGAGCTTTATACTCAGTTGTATCTGTACACGAAGTGCTCATGAATTGATCAAATTGCTGAAATATTGGAATAGAAGACCGCGTCAGTCTGATCACCAATCATGACATCAGGCTGGCATCCGAGGTTTGGTCCCAAGACGCGAGGTCTTTTTGAGTGTTGGCAGTTGCTAATTGGACGCCATACGCATGCCAAGTGATGGTGTGCATCTCACGCTCACAGCTCTTCCTCTGGAGGCGGATGATGAAAGTCTCCTACACGATAGGCTAGACAAACAGGGGTGTCTCTTGGTTGTATGGGTTGCAGCTTCTAAGAAAACAAAAGAGCAAGGCTTTGCCATGTCGGGAATGCTTCGCAATGCACTCAACGCAGCATGGCTACGCGGGATTATACAGGATTATTGATCAGAAGAATCGTTCTAAAGGATGATCGCGTCCCCCCCCAAAGCAATTTTACTGGATCTCACGCCAGTTACAGTGTAGGTCAAGTACAGAATTGCCAAGACTTACCCGGCTGGGGGGCCTGCCCTACTGTAAGACATTGAGACAGACGTAGATGTAGGCTTCAAGATTCTTGACCGCATATACCGAACGAGTTTACCTCGGTGGATCCCACAACATGGAATTTCACAACTACCTAGCGCATGAATATGGGTGCTTTGAGCAAGTCGAGGCATACTGAGGGGATCATCTGTGTTGATGAGGGACGAACTGGTTCGCCAGCCGGGATGACATTTCGGCCCCGCCCGCCCTTACAGTGTCCTTGAATACCAAGACTGTGCAGATGGTGCACAGATGGCGGGTTTGTACAGTACGAATACCCAGAGCTCTACGGCTGACGGTGAAAGCAGGCAGCGGCTAAGGAGCTGTGCCGCACCCGCACCGCTTTCCGCTTCCCCCCTCCATAATCTTCAACTTCGCCTTTCAATCTCTTTTGACTGGAAATCCCGATATCCAGGCTCATCGATCGAATTTTCGCTGCTCGGGCTTGACTTTGCATGACTGAGCTCGCATACCTCTCCCGGCTTTCGTTGTCGTGTAAGCCAGAGACACCACCAGCTTCAGCCATATAATACATATAATACAACCCTCGATATTTCACATTCCATCTCCCAGGTCACAATGGACGAGCGGCCGAGTAAGCTTCGGAAGCACACGCACCATGGCTTCCCCTTCGCCACGGCCCTTGTGCCGCCGCCGCCGCCGCCGGGTACCGACAGCTTTGCCTCGCTTCCGCCTCGCTGGTCGCCTGTCGAGTACTCCCTTGCGAACCACTACCACCACGGGCCCGCCATCTACGGGGAGAACGCCTGGACCCAAGGCCATGGCATCGGTCAGATGGACCAAGCCTTTGCGAAACCTTTGCCCGAGGATGACCAGTCGGCACTCGCCTTTTTCCAGCCTGCCTCGTCCCTCACTCAGCCCTCTCCCCGGGCCTTGAGCACCTTCTCGTCGCCCTCCGTCGTCTCTCAGCCCTCCTCCGCCGGATCCGCCGTGTCGCCCACCCAGACCGATTTCCCGTACGAGTGGACGACGAGGAGGGCGTCGCCATCTACCACTTCGTCCGTGACCCAGACCGCCACCCAGAGACCCGCGAGCCGCGCCCAGAGCCGCTTCGTCTGCCTTGGGCCGCACTGCGACGAGTCGTTCGACCGGGAGCAAGACTTCACGGCGCACTGCAAGACGGCCCATACGCACACTTGTAACTGGGCAGGCTGCGACCGGCCGAGCTTCGCCACCAAGGACGGCCTCGCGTGGCATGTCAAGCTGGAGCACCTCCTCATCTGTCCCGCCCCAGGCTGCACCGAGAGTTCCTTCCAGACCAAGCAGATTCTCGAGAGCCACGTCAGATGCGCCCACACGGACGCCGGCGGTGACGGAAAGGCCAAAGGGAAGGAGGTCAATACAGCAACAACAACGACCACGACAAGAACAAGGACAAAGCCCTCGGCCCAGATCATGGCTTCGACGAGCTCGTCCCAGGGCGCCCACGCCGTTGCGACGCCATCCCAGAGCCCCAACGAGGACCGGGCCATCAAGCAGATACTGTCTGTGGCCGTTTCCAAGAAGAAGTGCCGAGAGCAACTCAGGAACGTCGTCGAGAAAAGGCTCAGAAAACAATACGGTACGTGTTTGGACGCCTGGTCTCTCCCGAGCATGGCTTGTATCTAACACGCTTCCCCAGGCCAAACCCCACGAACAGCAGACAGCCCGAGCGACTTTTCCCGGGCCCGCCTGTCCCGCCTAACCGAGGCCGCAGCTTTTCCCCTCGTCTGGGAACACGGCGTCCTCCCCTTCCTCGTCGAGTTCATTCCCAAGTGGTGCGGGCCGAACCACGTCATCAGCGTCACCCGCGGCAAGACGCCGGGCTCCCGGCGGATCTGCATCATGACCAGGAAAGAGCCGTCCCGGACCCGCCGCATCATCATCGCGGCGCACGTCAGGGACCTGCTCCCCGAGAACCACCGGGCCACCGTCACCTTCGCCTTCGTCGCCGGCGCCGTCGACCGCATGGTCTGGGCGCGCGGGCTGAGCAGGGATATGCCGGACGAGGTCTGCATGGCCCGGAACCCGTACTACTTCAAGAGCCCGTGCATGGGCGACAGCATCGGCGTCGACGGCACCGCAGAATTCAAGGAGAGCACCTCCACCCTGGGCCCCTGCCTTCTCGTCGGCGGCGGCAGCTACTGGCTCGCCAACTACCACCCCTTTGTCGACGCGTACCAGCACCTGGCCTCGGTCAGCGTGGAACACCCCTCGCCCAGCGACCGGGCGGGATGTATCGACGAGCGGCACGACACCATGCCCGACACGGACTTCACCATCGGCCTCCTCACCGCCACGTCCGGCATCGACCTGAAGACGACCCGTATCTCCCACGACCCCTACTGGGAGGAGTGCGACAAGGAACCCCCGTTGGTCGTGACCGACTGGATCCTCATCGCCTCCAAGACGCGCCAGGCCAACATCCTCCGCCGGTTCCCCTCCGACACCATGCCGCTCCTGAAGGAAGTTCCCGTGAAGACGACCAGCGCCGTCGTCCCGGGCGCCGCCGTCGTCTCCACGGGTCGCACCTCGGGCCAGCAGCGCGGCCAGGTCTGCGAGATCCCTGCCTACGTCAGCGCCGAGGAGAACGGCACCGGCAAGGCCACGCGCGAGTGGTTCGTCGAGGAGCCCTACCCCTTCGACGACGAGGAGGGCTGGATCCGCGGCGGCATCGGCGTCGAGGGCGACAGCGGCGCCGCCGTCGTCGACGCCGACACCAACGCCCTCGTCGGCCAGCTCTGGGGCCGCAACAAGTATTTTGGCGCCGGGCCTCGCCTGACCTTCTTCACCCCCGTCGGCGACCTCTTTGACGACATCCAGGAGCGGTGCGGCCAGCAGGCGCGCCCGCAGCTCCCGCAGTACCGCGACGAGTCCGACTGCTACCCGGTCGACCCCGGCTGCAGGCAGTGCTTCGACCTGCGCACCTACCTCGACAGCAGGCGCAATTCGCGCGAGTCGCTGCGTTCCATTGTCGGCGGCAGCCGCCGCAACAGCGAGGGCGACCGCGGCGACCTGACGTCGGTCGGGGGCACGTCGGAGCTCGCGACGCCAAAGGACCACCACTACCACGCCTCCTGGTCCCGCGGCTCGGGCGTCGAGGAGGTCGGCTCGTCCTTTACCAGCTTCATGTCGCCGCCGTCGGCCGCCGCCCCGCAGTCCTTCGCATTCACCCCTCAGCCCGGCACCCCCGGCATCGTGGACGTCAGGAGCCCCTACGCCCTCACCCTCAGCGCCGAGGACCTCTACGACGACAAGGGCTACACTCACGCCATGGCGGACGCCGGCCCCGGAAAGCGTGCGGCCGCCTCGGTGCCCCTTGCACGAAGCTCAAGCCAGAGTGCTAAGAGGCAAAGATTGCACTAGGCATATGTTAACTGGTTCTTTCGGATTCTTCGATTTTTTCTTCTTCATTCATCATAACGGAGGGCAGGGGGGGGGTAATCAGCCGGGGAACCCGCCTCGCGCCATCTTCTTGGCCCTCTGGTCCCGGCGGTTGTGGTTCGCCCGCGAGCCCTTGTTGGCCTCCTTTCTCCTCCGCGCCGCCTCCGTCTCCTTCTCTCCTGTCGGACCCGCCACGTTACCACCTCCCCTTCCGCCGCCCCTGCCGCGACCGCGACCTCCGCGACCTCCTCCTCCTCCTCCGCGGCCGCCGCCTCTGCCGCCCCTCGACGAACTTGCTCCCTCGGGATCGGACTCGTCGCCCGCCCGCCACGCCGTCGACGCGATCTCGGCCTGGGCGCCGGTGAAGGCCGCGGCGCCGCTGTACTTGGCCTCGAGCCGCCGCTTCTGGCCCGGGTTCCTCGAGAGCATCACGGCCCAGCCCTCGATGGCCTCGTCCGTCATGCCCGTGTCCTCCCGCAGCTTGCCTCTCGCCTGGCCCCGCCTCGTCGCGGCCTGCCTGTCGAAAACGGCCGGGTCCGCCTGGTAGGCCTTGTAGAGCGTCTCCTCGTTGGCGTCCTTCTGCCCGTCGGCCTCCTCGTTGGCATTGTCCACCGTGCCGCCGACGTCGTCGGCGTCGTAGGTGTCGTCGCGCTCGTCGTCGTCCGAGTCGAAGGCCGCGAGCGCCGACAGGATGGCCGCCTTGTTGGGCGCCGTGGACCGGTCCCGCAGGACGTCGTCGGCCGTCTTCTCGGGGGCCTTTTTCCCGAAATGGAGTTTGGAAACGTCCAGCTCTAGCCTGTCCAGTTCATCGTCGTCAAACACGTTGTGCCGCTGCGGTAGCTGCGGGGGTGTCGGTCTGGGTTCGAGCTGGCTCTTTCTTCTCTCCAGCCTGGGTGATCTGGGACGTATTTTAGCAGTTTATCATAGACGATGAATGAGAGAACAAGTGATGCAAAAACAAAAAAAACATGGAAATGAACAAATGAAAACAAAGTAAACGTACAACTGGGCAGCGCGGTCCGCCGTCGCGAGGTGCGGAGGCAGCGAGTCCTCCAGCAGGTGCGCCGTGACGACCTCGGTGTCATCGCCGTACTCGTCAAACAGCTTCGAAATGAAGGCCGAGCCCAGGTCGGGGAACAGATCCTGGATGAGGGAGATCTGGCTCTGCCGGTGCATGTGCAGCTCGCCCGGGACGTTGTCGTCGTCGTCGTCGTCCCCGGCCTTGGCCTTGCCCTTGTCGACCTTCCTGCGCCTGACGAGCCTCTTGGGCCGCATCATGCCGCCACCGGGCTTGCGGAAGCCCTCGAGGGCGGCGATGCGCGACTTGAGGGCGGTCGAGGCGGCGCCGGCGTCCTCGGCGCGCCTGAGCAGCTGGCGCAGGACGGGGGTGACGGTAACGAGCTCGGCGACGAGCGAGTCGTTGGCGCCGAGGGGCCCGGCGCGGTGGGCCTCGGCGGCGGATTTCAGGGAGAAGAGGACGTCAGCGAGCATGCCGAAGCGCGGGGGCTCGCCGCCGGTCAGGCCGACGAGGCCGAGGTAGGCGGCGGCGACGAGGACCTTGCGCAGGGGCGGGTTGGTGATCTTGAAGGCGGAGACGAGGCCGTCGAGGAAGTCGCCACCGGCGAGGAAGAAGGCGGCGGCGTGCGGGGAGGCGTGGAGGAGGTGGTTGAGGGAGGCGAGGCGGGCCTCGAGCGACTTGAGGTCGGCCTTAAGGCCGGCCTCGAGGGAGCGGGCGAGGGACTTCTTCAGGCCGGCGAGGGGCTGCTCGAGGGCGGGGCCGTGGAGGGCGAAGGCGCGCGAGAGAACCGGCGGGGCGCTCCTACGGTACAGCTTGCTGAAGGCGGCGAGGAAGGGCGGCGCCGTGAGCGCGGTGGGGGGCGGGTGGGACGGCGTCGTGAGGAGGCGGGAGGCGAGGGCGAAGGCCGACCTGAGCAGCGTCCTGGCGTGGGCGGACGGGCCGAGGACGGACGAGGGCCCCGCTGCCGTGGCGGCGAGCTCGGTGACGAAGGAGGAGAGGAAGGGCGGCAGGGAGGAGTCCTCCTTGGAGGCGTCCTTGGCGAGCTGGGCGTCTGGGAGGGCGAGGTAGGCCTGGGTGAGCGTCGTCCAGGCGTCGAGAAGAGACTCCCAGTCCTCCGGGGTGAGCTTGGCGCGCCATTGAGAGGACGGAAAGGGGGCGATGGGCGGTAGAGAGGTCGCCATTTTGGAGAGTGCTGCACGCGATGGAGTCTAGCCGGGGAGGGGCGGGTGAGACGAGAAGGGAGAGAGCTCTACGGGAGAGCTTGTAGTTGTGTCTTTATCGCTCATCCATTCGGGAGTTGTTCTCGTTGTTGTCGCAGTTGTTGTTTTGTGATTGCGCTAAGAGAAAGATGACGGTTCGGAGGCGAGATATGAGATGGAGGTGAGATGAGTGAGATAAGGAGTGAGATGAGGCAGCTTTCATGACATACCTAGGCAGTAATACGGCGTTCCCTCGCCGGATGATTCATTGACGTCGGTCGCCCTTTCGGCGGAGCTCGATGCGGCAGTGGGGCGCTGACCTGCCTGGTACCTGTACGCACCTGCCCGTCCTGTGCTATGGTCGGTTTCCTTCGGTACCTATGTAGGTACGTATCTTTTCCTCAGCTACCGTAGACCCCGCTCTAATCCCAATCGAGACTAGCGGGCCTCTCCTCGGTAAAGCCCTACCTCCAATCCCCACGGAAAAAAAGAAGTTCGCGATCGCGCCTGCCCCGAACTTTCTCCAACTCCAAGCTTTCGATAGCCAGACTTCATCAGCCCTTCATCACTTTGCCGCAACCAAGCCGTTCGAGTCGTGAAGGAGACACCTCGCTCTCCCTATCAATTAACCAAAAAAAAAACCTCCTGTCCAACCCTCAACAAACACCCACCCGTCAACATGTCTTACAACAAGGACAAGGACTTCGGCGAGGCGCCCAAGACGCACAAGATCCGCATCACCCTCTCCTCCCGCAAGGTCCAGTCCCTCGAGAAGGTCTCGGCCGAGCTCATCGAGCGCGCCAAGTCCAAGGACCTCCGCGTCTCCGGCCCCGTCCGCCTGCCCACCAAGACCCTCAAGATCACCACCCGCAAGACCCCCTGCGGTGAGGGTTCCAAGACCTGGGACTGCTTCGAGATGCGCATCCACAAGCGCCTCATCGAGTACGTTGCCCCCCCCCCCCCCCCCTTCTTTGCCTTGGAGGCGTCGAATTGACATGCTGACGTTTTGCGCCGCAGCCTCAACGCCCCCACCGAGATCGTCAAGCAGATCATCATCAACATCGAGGCCGGTGTCGAGGTCGAGGTCACCATCGCCGCATAAGCGATTGGGGATGCGTCGGAGACGAGAGGTACGCGGGGTGTTGTTTTTGTTGTAGGAGGGACCGGACGGTATGGGATTCGGCTTGGGAAATGTCGCGCCGCACGGCAGGCTGGCTACGAAGGCGCCGAAAGGCCCCTCGTCCATGGCCCGGCAGGCGCGGCGGGACGAGCTACGAGGTCTAGATACCACCCAAATCAACTGATGACCACCAAAACAGAGCCACGAAAAAGATGACCTCGAATTTTCTTGCCATTGTGATGTTTAGTGACGGACGGCCCCCCCTGTCTCAATGAGCTTCCTCGTGACGAGTGGGCGGAGGGCATGGGCTGGTGTGCTGAAACAGTATTGAAATATTTGCCAGTAGAAAAGAACATGGTGCTTGAGCCTATCGGCAGCGCTGGTGGCACCATTTATAGTCATCTGCCCCCGAGATGCCATATCCCGTCCCCCCCCCTTTTCGCTGATTGATCCTTTTTCATCAACGCCGTGCAATGCCAGTTCCTTTTACAAAGAGTACAGAGATGACCCCCGCCAGTATTCACCTCACACACCTCACCTCACTCGTTCCGCTCCCCCATCACAAGTCCCAAAGGCAAAACTCCCGCTTCGGCGGCAGCTCGGGCATTATCCCTTCAAACTTGCCCGTCTGCACGAACGCCTGCCACTGCAGCTTCGACTTGTCGTCGTACGCCTCGTCGGGCAGCTCCGTGTCCTTGTAGTAGTTGGGCGGGCCGTCGGGGAACCAGATCCTCGTCCAAGCGCCGTTGAAGGCCTGGATCCCGGGGACGTTGTTCCGGTACGTGACGGGCTTCCCCTTCCAGTTGGAAAGCCGCCCGTCCATGCCCTTGGCGCTGTAGCTCGACACCGGCGGGTGCTGTCTCGAGCTCCCCGGCGGGTACGGCCCGCTCCCGGGCGCCGCCGCCGCTTGTTGCGCGGCGGCCGGCGCGGCGGGCTGTCCGCCGAACGGGTTTGATACTGTTCCGCCTCCGCCGAGGCCGCCCGCAGGCTGGCCGAACGGCGACTGCGTATTGTTCTGGCCGAAGGGGTTGGGCTTCTGGCCGAGTTGCGCCGGCTGGCCAAAGGCGCTGGTCTGCTGTGGCGGCTGCTGCGTCGGGTGTGCTTCCATTGACGCAGACCCGAATGCGCTGGGCTTGGGGTCTGGCTTTGCGCCAAAGGGATTGCTTGCCGCCGGCTGCATCTGCGCGGGTTGGCCGAACGGACTGGCAGACGCTGTCTGCGACGGCTGGCCAAAGGCACTAGGAGCCGCAGACTGGGAGGGCTGGCCGAACGGGCTGACGTTAGACTGCGCAGGAGCTCCGAACGGACTGGCATTCTGCGTCGTGTTTTGTGCTGCTTGTCCAAACGGGCTGGGGCTGGCTGTGTTCTGCGCTGCTTGGCCAAAGGGGCTGGCCGAGTTGCCACCTGCAGCAGCGCTCGCAAAGGGGCTGGCACCGCTCGACGCGCCGCCAAAAGGGTTCGGCTTCTGTCCTAACGCGCTTGCTTGGCCAAAGGCGCTGCCAGTGACACCGGGCTGTGATGGCTGGCCAAATGCACTGCCGGAGCTGCCGCCGGGCTGCGCAGGCTGGCCGAAAGCTGGCGCTCCAAAGGGGCTCGGCTTCTGGCCTAGTGAAGATGGCTGGCCGAAAGCCGATGTGCCACCTCCGAGAGCGCTGGGTTGTCCAAAGGCAGACGTGGGCTGGGAGGGCTGGCCAAAAGCTGGGGCCGAACTCTGGCTTGGGGCGCCAAACGCAGACGTCGGCTGCGACGGCTGCCCGAACGCACTGCCGGAGCTACCGCCGGGCTGCGAAGGCTGTCCAAAAGCGGGCGCGCCAAACGGGTTCGGGCGCTGCCCCAGGGCGGCTGGCTGGCCGAAGGCGCTTCCCGAGGCCGCTGCGGTGTTGGTCCCGCCACCAAAGGGTGACGAGGTTTGCTGGTTGTTGGAAGAAAATGGGTTTGACGACGCAGCCGAGGACGAGTTGGATGAAAAAGGGTTCTGCTGGCCGAGGGAGGACGCGGCCCTTTTTCCAACCGCGAACTCTCCCGTCGTGCCGCCCGGTTGTGTCCCCTGCTTGCAGATGTCTATTCTGTTGGGGTGCTTCTGCTCGGCCGACACGATGAACTGGATCGCCCCGTCGAGATTGCCGACCGCCGTCTTCATCTGCTGCTGGGCTTGCTGGTAGACCTCCTGCGCTTGGCTAAGCTGCCGGGACGTTAGCCGACTGTCGTGTCGAGTTCCACGCTCTAGTTCCACGCTCTAGTATCCTACCGCTTGTTGTGGGTTTCCAGCGGCCGTCGCCATCAGGTGGAGAAGCCTCATCTCCTCGAAGCTCTGCTCGCGCATGGGGCCTCCAAAGAGCTGTTCGGGAGCGTCCCTACCCGGACCGTAGGCGGACAGGATCCATTGCGGTGCCTCTGACGTCAGGTCCTTTTCGATGGCTTCTTTCGATAGTTGATACGGCAGCGCTGCGCGCATGTCAGTGCTTCAGGTCTCTCTCAAGTGTGCGGATCGCCTGTTCGATGCACGAACCATCGTTGCCACCTCGATTGAATCCCCCTCCTCCCTGGCCGAAAGCTGCAAAGCGGTTGTTCGATTGTGATCTCGGGTGCTCGAATCGGCAGTTCTCTGGTCGCTCACGTTAGCTTGAGACACTCTCTCAGAAGGTACAGAGTCCCTGCGGCATAACAAGAGACCAATGGATGGGCATCGCGTCTGACGTACGTCCAAACCTGCAGTTCCCCTGCTCGTAGAACTTGCAGACCACCATGTCTAGGGCCGTAAGCGGGCGTTCTGTGGTGTAATTTTCGGCGCGACGACAGCAGCTATGTCATTTCGGAGGACTCGCAAGCTCGGAAGGTATCGGCAGGGCGGGATGCAGATAAGACAAAGCTGTCAACTGTCACGAGGGCGCGCGGGTTGGGCGTCGAAGAAGAAATAAGACCTGATATCAGCCTTTCGCAGCCTTGCTGTTGCTGGGCGCTAGCGCGGTTTGACGGGCCAATGAGAGGTCAGTACAGTGGTTATAGAGTGTTATGACTCTTTCGCACTGTTACTGCCTCTTTCAGAAGGAAAGAGCTACGAAATGGGCATGATCAGAAGCTTGCAAAACGGTCAAATATTCCGTGGCAAAAAATGTAAACGTCGGGTTGGAACAGCCAGAAGCACCTCTTGAACTCAAATCATGTCACATCAGGTGAAATAAAACTTCACGTCATCCAACATTGGCCCTGTACCTGGCATAACGGCCATAGGTGGTGTTCTGGTCAAAGTATGGAACTAATATGGCGGAAGATAGCAGCAGCAATTTGGCAACAGTGGTAGGCCCATTGAAGTAGTAGTAGCAGCATCAGGACTCTTATCTGTCTGCGTCTTGCTTCCCTTTTATTTCCGCGTCTTGCGATTCTCTTCAAGCAGACTCTTTCTCTTTGCAGGGAGTGGCATAGCTTTTACCTGTACTCTGGCCTATTCTCTTCTTCGCAGCAGAATCAGGGGGAGGAAGCGTATTCCCAGTGTCTCTGAGCTGGTTGACGTCCTCCTGGGGTACTTTGTGACGGTACTAGTATATTTTGCTCATTCACTCTGCGGCCAAAAGAAGAGACTTAACAAAGTCAATATCCTCCTTCATAACAGTAACTCGCTTGGCATGAACTGCAGCAAGCTGGAGACCTATGATTATAGATTAGTAAGCGATCATTACAGTAATGAGTTACAGGGATTAAAAACGGCTCACACTCAAACATTGTCGTGAGATAGGTCTCAGTCGCCTCTTGAAGGGTGAGAATTGCAAACTCTTGAAAGCGATAGTCGTTTCTTCCACTAATATCTTCTATGATCTCTCTACACAGACGCTGAAAGGGCGCCTTCGGCAACAAAAGGCTGCTTTTCAGTTGCTTCTGGAACTTGCGGAGTTCGCGCATAGCTCTAGCTGCAAGTTCGTCAGCATTAGAGCGATCAGTTTTGGCAACCTATTAGTACTTACTACCAGGCTTCTAACCCGTATTTTTCAATACGCCGACGCGCAAGGTCTTCTTGGCTCGGGTCTTTCTGGTTGAGGCCTTGCTAGCAGAAGCTTCTTTTTCCGCGGGTGGTTTTTTTGCAGACGCCTTTGGGCGCTCGCGGGATTTCTGAGCCGTTGGCATTGTGGTAGCTCTAAATGATTAGAACTGAGAAAGAGTAGAAGAATAAAATGGAATAACTCACAACTTAAAAGCCTGTGTCTTGGTGGTAAAGGAGAGAAAAAGAAGGAAGTGTAGGTGTAAATAAGTAGGAAAGCAGGACAAGAGAGGCGCGCCAAAGCGAGGAAGCTACAAATCACCAAAACACTATACAGTAAGAAATTGCTATTTAGTAGAGACGAGAAGTTGAAAACTCAATATCCTTGTTGCATTTTGCATAACTGATAGAATTCAAATCTGAATTTTTTCTTTGCCTTTGCTGCAAAAACGTTTGTTGATGTCATCTTGGAAGGCAGGTACGCCTAGGGCTGTTGCAAAAAAACCCAATTTTCAACTTCAGCCTCAACTTCAAAATAACAGACGCTGACAGTGACGCCTTGCTGCGACAGACCGTTCGGTCGGGTTGAGCCAACCAATTGAACCCACAACCCGACAAAAGACCCGTCAGTGCTCGCAATCGTGCAAGCCCTGCTGTTAACACTGCCCATCTGCCCTTCTTGCCCACTCAGGGGGGACTTTCTCTATCACGGAATGTCACAGCAAACGCAAAAGCTTGAGAGAGTTGAGAAGTCGTTTACTGTATAGAAAAACCGCAAGAAGCTGCTTCTACCTCCTTATCTCAAGGTTCATCTACCAATCGAAGCATGCCTAGCATCTGAGCAGGAGGTTTTTGGCATGGCCCACCCCTAATCCTATCACCAATCCTATCTCTGTGCGGATTCAGGGGAACTGGAATATCATTGACGGGAAAGTGTGATAGAACTTGCGATTACATGGGTAATAGGGCAGGACAGCAGCAGTTGGGGACAGGCTATGTCCTCCCTTGATTTCCATGCCAAGCACATGCCGATGGATCGTCCAGAGAACGACGAGTGGCAGACATTACACGGAGCTCCTGAATCGATCGACTTGATTTGCTCTTGCTAAAGAAAAGACAAATATCCTAACCACCCGTCTACCCGATGACCCCGGCAATCATGGGCTTCAGCTGCTCCTCGACGTAGTCCGGGTTCCGCCAGTCCGACCAGTCGTGGGTCAGCAGGCCCCACGTCTCGTCGTAGTCCTGCGTGCCCTGGCGGACGTAGTAGCTGCCCACGAGCACCCAGATGAAGAAGCTCCCGCGGACCTCGGGGAGGTAACCCGCCAGGCACGTCGAGTAGACGCCGTTGTACGAGTCGTCCTCCATGTTGAACCCGAACTCGGTCAGCGAGACGGGGAATACGTTGGCCGTCGCCGGGTCCGACGCGTTCGTGGCCTGGAACCCGTTGTTGTACAGGTTGTACCGCAGGCTGTCGCAGCTGCCGATGCTGTTTTCGTAGTTGTGGGTCTCCAGGACGAGCTTTTCGCTGTAGCCCGGGAAGTCGGAGCGCGAAAAGGTCCCGTTGCCGGGCTCCAGCGCCGTGCCGCGGAACACGGGCGTGACCGTCGTGTCGTAGTTGAGCCCCGAGAGGTAGATGAGCACGTTCGGGTTCGCGCCGTTGATGGCGTCGGTGCCCTGCCGGATGTAGTCGTACCAGTCCTGCCAGTGGTACGAGGCGGCCACGAGGTCGGGGTTGTCGGACGCCTGGCGGAGCTCGTTCCGGAGGGACATGGCGACGAGCGCCGGCCACGATTTGCCCTGCACAGTCGGTCAGTCAAACGATGGGCCAGCTGAACGGAGGGAAACCCTTACGTGTGTTGCCATGTAGGTGAGGCCGCGCACCCAGTTGGCGGCGTCGAACTCGCGGTCTCCCCACCACGTGTTGCCGTCGTCGCTGGAGCAGCACCACTTGCCCTTGGACATGTGGTTGTCGAGGAGGATGTGGACCTGCTGCTTGGCACACTCGGCGGCAATGGCGTCGTAGACCTGTATCGAAAGAAAGCCACCGAGTTAGCCGGGGGTGGCCTTAACACATAAATCGTACAAAGGTCTGTCAAAGACGTACCTCAAGGCGGGTGGTGGCCTCGGTGAAGGAAGGGTTCTTGGCCAGGACCTGCGCGAGGACGGCTGTGCCGTTGGCCTCGCCGAGGCCCTCGACGAAGGCCGTCCTGAGGTCGACGTCGCTGCCGCCGTTGGCGTAGATCTGGTCGACGAGCTCGATGGCGTAAGTTAGGCGGATGGCGTTCATGCCGACGCTTCGGATCTTGGAGACGACCTGCTCGACCGAGTTGTACTGCAGGCCCTCGGGGATCATGACCTCGCCGTGTCCCGGCCAGTTGGTGCCGGCGAAGTTGACGATGTTGCCCGAGGCGTCCTGCTGCCAGCGGCCGTTGGTCGTCAGGGGCCCGTTGGGCCAGGCGGCCTGCCTGGCGTGGGGGACGGCGGCGACGGTGCTGGCGACTGCCAGGAGGGAACTGAGAAACTTCATTGTGGTCGGAGGGGGAGGAGCCTGCGGGAGGTTGTCGCAGTAGAGCGGTCGAGGTGTGTCACCGCGCGGTCCGCCTCTGGCTCTTATACCACACACACTCTCTCTCTCCCTCGCTCACAGCAGCAGCGGCAGCATCCATCTTCCAGACGGGACGGGACAGCCATCCTGTCCATGTGGCCCTGCTTGCTCTCCACCCACCCGAACACCCCCGTGAACAGAGAGCGGGACCTGCAGGCTCGCCCCAGGAACCGGCCTCTGACATCACAAACACTGGACTGGCAGTGGTAGCAGGCCTCGGCACTAGGTCTTTACGGGGCACCCAACATCACCGTCTAATGCATCATGACGAGTCGCCAACCATGTCATCCCCCGCAGCAGAGCTCGAAAGCTAGTCGAGGGGGGGGGGACTTTGGCCCGAGAAGACGAGCACAGCCGCCGGACCGGGGGGGGGGGGACGGCCAAGATAACGATATAGTGGGCATGAGAAGCTCCCAAGGCGGGTCGGGTCAACGAGGTGACAGCGTGCCAGGAACAAGATAAAGTAGCAACAGTCGACCTCGGCTTGAAACAGGGTCTGTTTATCGTGGGTAGTGGAGTCATGTTTTCCCTCCACCGTCCGTCCCACCCCCGCATTGCTTATCGAATCTACCCATAGCATGGATGGATCCCTTCTCCACACGTCGTTCCCCTGGACGCCC